>JACEFZ010017944.1:177500-350000 GCA_014155875.1 Cepaea nemoralis | reverse complement strand
CAGGATAATAGACAAAAGACATAAAGAATGAGTAAACAAATATTTGAAATTTCCGAGATAGGACTTACTCGTAAAAGCGCACAAGACAGGAAACAGGGTAAAAATACCCACAAAAATTACGGATCTAAACAATAACCAAAGGTGAGGAGGCAGGTTTAACGAGACTGAATTTGGAATTTTTGTTTTGAAAATTGGAATTGGAATTGGAATTGGAATTGGAATTGGTAAACAAATAAACGAAATGAGAGAAACTGGTTGACATATGCCTGTGCAGGTATGTGAATAATTCCAACACAACAGACACATCATCTTTAACCATATCACATTAAAAAAAAATATGCAACTATGTTTGTTGAGTATTACACAAGGCTAGCGTTCTGTTCATTCCATGTTTCTTTCGATCCAAAAGAAAAAAAAAAATAACTGAAAAGTTGCCACGACATGCAGTGTTTGTTTAGCTGATAACTAGGGAACCATTAGCACCAGTTGGGATCTAGCAGTACTCGCCATTTAGCAATTTGCAGAGCGGGGAGAGCACGGGGGTGTGTTGTGTACTAGAGAGAGAATACTCAACACCGCTGCTCGACGTTTGGCATTCAGTTAGCACCGTTTGGAAAATGGTTTTCAAATGTTTGCTGTCTCGGCTAGGGTAAATGCTGGTGATTATGTTGCGATGGCGACGGTATGAATGAAAGAGTGGATGGAGGCGATGGATGAGTCAGCAGGCGAATGTGTTCGCGAATGAAGGATGGTGTGACTATTGGAATGAATACATTAATACACGATGTTGATAAAGGAGAGAGTGGGTTAAAGGAGTTATAAATTGTTGTGATTTTGTGAATATATGGTTAGTTATAAAAAAGGGAGGAAGGTGTGTCAATAAGGCATAAGTAAACAAACTATAAATGATGTCTCAAAGCTGTGCCAACGCGCGCTTCCGCACACATATTTAAGCTCTGACGCGCATGTTTTTGATTCATCATACTGGCTGCGATGTTACAGACCGCGAATCGATTCCATCAGATAAATCAGAGAAAAGGTACAAAAGTAAACAAAGCAATTAACCCAAAGAGTCCTTCTAAGGAGTACATACACTCAAAACAGACGAGCAAGGAGCCTTCACTAACAGATGGACAATCCAGAAGAGAGAAACTCAAATGAAACCGCACCGGTCAAACCCTCAGCTGACGTCACAGGCATGAAATCTGCTGCACAATAAAGTCAACAAACTGACACAGAAGAAAAAAGAAACTAAATCTGCGCCATGAACCACCAGAATTATAACCATGTATGAAAAAGCCGGTTGAACGAGGTAGAAACTTTTGTCTTTCTCCCAACAAATCGGATCGGATTTTTAGTTTAGCCAAACGCAAATTTACGCAGCAGTTCAATGTAGCCTGTCTCATAATTGTATTTTGATGAGCTCACGAAGAAGAACTTATGCTGTTAAAACTCAACAGTTTATATCGTCTAATCCCGCATCGGGAACGTGTTGTGAGTATGTGCTATGTTAGGACTACCGCATTTGTAGGCCTGACTGCATGAGGAAGTGGTGGCCAGTCATTTTCTCCCTTAGCGAATGTTGAAAGCTGACACCGAACTCTCGACTGACCGCGGTCATGCCATGGTCAGCGTAACGTGCTAACCGTTACACCAGTGCGTCAATTCTTCAGCTTCAACACTACAAACAACCGAGGGAAGGGGCGCGTGAAAATAATTTACTTGTTTGTTTTTATGACGTCATAGGTTCGAATCAGCATCGGGGCGGATGTTTTAACAATGGATCAGGGCCTCCAGGTCGACCCACCTAGCCTAAAACTGGTACCAGGAAATGTCTGTGGATATTGACAACATCACCACTCGAGTGCCGCCTGGTCTATACAAATATGGAGCTTGCACCATTTGCCAGGTCCTCCTCAAGGCGTGTAAACAGGTCCTTGGTCCTACATACTTACACGAAGGACATGGGTCAACCCGCTTTCCTGTTGAAAAGGTACTTGCCATGTCGTAAGCCCTTCTTCGCTGTGTTTTGCCATGTGAATATGTTTTAACTCTCGAAAGGAACTGGCTCATTAAAAACGGCGTAACGACAACACTTTATGAATTCACTGAATAACCTTGAAATATGAAGTAAACATCGGATCTCAGGAAAATATAACACCGCTTTATTACGGAGTTAACAGCGTCAAAATACATTTTGTTGTGAACCATTAGATTTCCCGTTGTTGCCGGGATGGCATCTAACATAACCGTGCACTAACCTTTATGTAGTTAAAACTGTTCTGAGTTTTCCTTATCGTCACTCAGTAATACTTCTTTCCTCAGTTCCTTCAGGTCGTCCTTGCTGTCATCTTCCTCCGATTCGATTCTGTCTAGAGTTTGCCCGTCGTTCTCAAATCCATGGCGTTCTCAATATATGCTTCTAGCTGTTGTTAGTTTGGAGTGAGTCCACTCACTTCAAACGATCCAATAGCCACACCAAGTTTTTCTCCAAATCCAATACACGCCCGTTCACCTTGATCGTCGCACAACGTATGATTTCGTTGTCACGCTAGCGTTGGTGTGACGTATATTCGTATCCCATAGTTTTCGTGCACTGTTTACTTTGAGAGTTCCTTCCATCCTCTGTATGGCGTGATCTGGGCACTTGCTATGTGGCAGTACCGAAGGTGCCGATACTAGACCAACAGGCCACCTAAGAGCACAGTATTTCGGAAACATCGATTTACTCTCCCGACGTCATTCATACATAGTTCATAACTCCTAGACTAATATTTTTCTAAGTCTCTTATGAATTTCTGTCCGAATACTTTCTCCTATAAACAAATTTGCACACCGTTTCTTTATAATTGTATCTACTTCTGCTTCAATAGCTATAATAATATTTACTTCTTCAAAATTATATCCAGTAAAATATTCCCAGATGGTTATATTGTATATTTTATGAATGACAATGCCACAACTACTCATACTGCGTTTTTCTCCCAAACCCCACGGGTAACTATATGCATAGGAATATTACACCGTGGGAAGGGGGGGGGGGGGGGGACTAGTTTCTTGAATGGTAAGAACATGTTTGTGTACAATAGCAGCGTAGTTTGGCCTCGGATAACGGGTGGTTGGGGAAAATAGACGACTGTTAGCGCATTATATACTAGATCAGTGGTTCTCAACCGGTGGGGAATTCCCCCCCAGGGGGGAATTTTGGGGTTACCAAAGGGGGGGGGGGGAATGAAGATTATTTCAAGATCGCGTTAATACAAGAACCGATTACTTGATCTTGTTTTTCCTTTCATACTTTACGCTTATGTACGCATCACCCTTCTAAAATTCATTTTATAACGTAAGTAGATCCGCAAATCACATTTTATGTACATGTCTAGACTTGGTTTAGTATGCGCTATTAAATTTAGCTTCAATTATTACGTATACTGTGTAGGAGCAGGGGGAAATTTTTAGGGAGGAAATACAAAAAAAAAGGGGGGGGGGGGGAATGACGTTCTAAAAATATGGTAAGGGGGGAATGATGTCCTAAAAATATGGTGAGGGGGGGGGGGGAATGACAATAAAAATTTGGTGAAGGGGGGAACGGACCAAAAAAGGTTGAGAACCACTGTACTAGATGGAGAACTGAGTTTGGACACGGTGTTTATAGGATACGTGCGTTTAGCATGTCAGGAGCAACACGTATCTGTCAATGTACCCACATGCACCCACATGGCTAAGGGGTTAAGTCGTCTAAATGGAGTTCCGAAGGTCGTGGGTTTGTTTTTAGACCCTTGACTTAGGTTCAGGAGTGCAAGACAGTCGGTGTTGAACTAGTTATGGATGGTAAAAAAAAGGGGGGGGGCGGTCGCCTTGGTGACCCGCAATAGCCTAGGGCTTTGCAAAACCTCCAAGGCCATGACCCACGTTAAGCTGAAGAAGTCTCAGACGGTCTGAATGCCAGTGCTTAAAGAGTTAAAATCCACATCCTTTCAGAAGTTTCACAACCCACCTACCAATCCAACACTTAATTAAGCAATAATCCGATCAACCATCCAACCAGTCAACTAATTAACCATTCCATCAATCAACAAGTAACCAATCAACCACTCAAACAACCAATCAACTATCCAACCAACAATCAATTATCCAACCAATCATCAAACATCTAATCAACCATCCAACCAACAATCAATTATCCAACCAATCATCAAACATCTAATCAATCATCCAACCAATCAGCCATCTAACCAATCAATAAACAATCAGTCAATCATCCAACCAAACAACCAACCCCACAACCTACCATTCAACCCTCCAACGAATCAACAAGCAACAAATCAATCACCCAACTAATCAAACGTCTAATCAATCACGCAACCAACCAGTCGATCGACCAGGAAATGAACGAACTAACGAACCAAGATACTAACCAATTCCACTATATTCCAGTTGTTTCTTTACCACCATAAAATACAACTACTTTAACTCCTTTGCTAAAACATCTAAACCATAAAAGTGATATCCACCTGGGATTAACAGCAAGAAGTATGACTGTAATAACGGCACAAAAGATAGAAAAATCCGTAGTCGGCGCTACTGCAAGTAATAGTGTAAACATGTCTGCCTTATTCCGGCATCGCGCTTGCTGTACCAGATGATCACTGTCAGTAATCGATACGGCCATAGAGTGCCAACTGGTAAACATTCATAGAGCTAATGAGGCTGGAAACCCGCCTACCCTTGACTTTCTCGTTTCATTTTGTTTTTTACCGTAGAGTAGAATTGTAAACTCTGTCATGATAAAGTAGCAATGTGTGCCGTAATGGGTCTTGTCTCCATTGCCGTGTACGACAAATGGCTTTTAACAGCTCGGCTGAGAACTAATTTTAAGAGCTCCCTGCGGAAATGTCTTGAATTGCCTGGTAAGTACAACTTTAGTGTAAAAAAAACAACAACCTGATCAGCGAAAGTTGTACTTCCTTTTAAAAAAAAATGTTACATATCCCTTGTAGGACGTTGCAGTAAACACCATCATTTTTCAGTTGCCGTTGATGTACTAAGCAAATTTTACGTTCATTAGTTTGCCATTGCTTTCTGAACGACCGTCTCCCATACCAATACGTTATAACACAACGCGACACGGTCTGCTGCACAAATTAGTCGTGGTTGCGTTTCGAACGCCTGGTAAGCGGCTCACGAACCGCGTTCGCAAGCCTTTGGCCACGGAGTTAATTCCGTCTGTTAGAGAAGACCACTGCAACATATATTGTATTTATTACGGATTCAAGGAGTATGCTTAGCAAGGTGGAGAAAGGGATGTTTCGTGTGGAATGGCTTTCCTCCCTTCAGAGGTCACATATTGTGAAAATTGTATGGATATTTTGCCCTGGCCATACGAGAGTGCGGGGGAATGAAGAGGATGATAGGCTGGCAGGTAATGCACCTCTTGGTGGTAGATTACATATGGATAAAGGAGAGGTGGTCGTGCGCCAGAGGGACGAGACAGAAAAGGCGGGGGAACAGATTGAGAACCCGTATGTGAAAAGAATGAGATTGCGGAGGAATCGGCAGGGGCTCTGGAAGAATCTCAAAACTGAGAGGGAAGACCAGGAGAACTTTCAAACACATAGCGGTGGGAACGATTAGCAGTAGGACTCTTCGTTAGCTGTTGAACTAGTGGACAAAGCGCATATGGGAATGTCCTGAGAGATAAAGGCTCTTAGCTCAAATGAACTGAACTCAACTCCCTTCCTCCTCCAGCCAGTAAACAAATTCTCTTCGAGCACAATACATTTACGTGTCTATCTATTCTAGATGACAGCAGGGGTAGCGCAGTGACTAGCACGCTGACTTGCAGGCCCAGTGGTCCAGTGTTCGAGTCCCGCTCAAGGCTGGCACTTTAAAAATATGACTCTTGTCTCCCAGGTCGACCCAGCCTAAATAGGCTACCAGGAAATGTTCGAGAAAGTAAAGGTTGGCCGGTACGATATTGCCCGCAACACCCACGGAGTGCAGATTGATCCACAAAAATAAGGAATAGGAAGTTTCAAAACGGCATGACTTCTGTAACAGACTTTTCGGTACCGATAAAGAGGTATAGAAGGTGGTGCATAAGTGGTTACACTCGCGACCAAGAGAATGTTTTTATACAGGAATCCAAGCACTTTACCGGAGCTGGACGACTTGCATTGAACGTAGTGGTGACTACTTCGAAAAATTAATATTTTGTGCTTTGCTTTTTCAGAATAAAAAAAAAGTTGTCGTCGCTTAAAAGTCGACAAGGTCGACTTCATTGCACCGGGTTTTATCTTATAGGGCTCGGTCTCATTTCGCAGCGCGGAAAGCGTCGCACAAATCACGAACTCCGTAGCTCTAGCGACGACCCACAAGATTCTCCGAAAAATTTCACTCCTGAACCGAAGGACGCGGCCCGAAATCGAACCCACAACCTCCGGAGCCCGAGTCCTTCGGCTTGACCCCTTCGCCACAGAGACTCAGAATAAAAAAAAAAATAAAGTATTCATTTGAATCCCCCACGTATATCTCTGCAAATCTTGAATTGTTGAATAGCCCAAGCAAAGACAGAATGTCACAAGATAAATATTCTCTGTAATTTATCTGTGTCAGTTGAGGTGATAAAAGGAGTTACAGTAACAAATGTTTGCAATAGAAGGAATTCTTGGTTAATGAATTCTCCGGGAGTTTTATCTCTTAAATCTAATGCATAGACCTTCATGGCATTTGAGCCCTGGGAAGATTGTGCATCTATCCTAGTGAGGTTGTTTTGAGTCTTCTCTACGCTATATTAACGTACCTCCATGGTGTATGTGTTGCAGCACTCTCTCTCCCTCTCTAAGCTAAACATACCAGCGGGGGTGGACAAGACCGGCTCTGGGACTTAACGGCTGCGGGTAGACATATTAGGATGGAACCATATCACAACACAACCCACCCGGCTGACTTGTGTTTGGTATGTGTTGGAAATGTTTCCTCTTCGGGTATATAAAGACTTATATGGTATGTTTCTTCTACGAGTACATAAAGACGTACATGATATTTCTCCTCTACTGGTATATAAAGACATATTTGATATGTTTCCTCTACTGGTATATAAAGACGTATATGGTATGTTCCCTATTCTTGTATGTAAAGACGTATATGGTATGTTTCCTCTTCTTGTATATAAAGACGTTTATGGTATGTTTCTTCTTCTTGTATATAAAGACATATGAAATGTTTCCTCTAGAGTTATATAAAGACGTATATGATACTTCTCCTCTGCTGGTATATAAAGACGTATATGATACTTCTTCTCTACTGGTATATAAAGACTTATATGATATGTTTCCTCTTCTTGTATATAAAGACGTGTATGGTATGTTTCCTCTTCTTGTATATAAAGACATATATGAAATGTTTCCTCTACAGTTATATAAAGACGTATATGTTATGTTTCCTATTCTGGTATATAAAGACGCATATGGTATGTTTCCTCTATTGGTATATAAATACGTATAAGGTATGTTTCCTCTACTGGTATATAAAGACATATATGATATGTTTTCTTTACGTGTTAAAAAAAACGTATATGGTATGGTTCCTACACATGTTTATAAAGACGTATATGGTATGTTTCCTCTAAGTGTATATAAAGACGTATATGGTATGTTTCCTCTACATTGTTATAAAGACATATATGGTATGTTTCCTCTACATGGTTATAAACACATATGTATATGACGTATATATTGTGTATAAAGACGTACATGGTATGTTTCCTCTACGTGGTTATAAATACATATGTATATGATGTATATATTATGTATAAAGACGTATATGGTATATTCCCTCTAAATGTATATAAAGACTGATTTATGTAAAAAAAAGGTATACGAACTGATTTGTCAGGCGGATTATTATTGGATACTTTCATTGGTTATACTGACAGATTGTGATAACTTATCACAACAGCTGCACGTACAATTTTTCACAAACAAGAAACAAAAGGCTGAATAAGCAAGTTAAGGTGTGGACCGGCAGATGTGATAAGCCACACGGTTAACGCAAGAAGAAAGTTAACTCAAGCAGTTTCGGATTATGATTCATCATTATCATGTGCCTTGCCAGTTTACGCAGGCGTTCATGTCTTTCCAGAGATCTCGGTCCTAGGTGTTCTGGACCGACTCTGCTGACGATATTCCTCCATGCCACCGTCTCAGTCCATCCAGCATCATTTCTCTGGGTCTGCCGCAGACTCTGTTCCCATTGATCTTTCCAGTTGTCACAATATTCTCCAGGGTCTCTTTTCTCATCACATGGCCAAAGAAAGCTGTTTGTTCCTGTCTTATTGTTGTATAAGATATTCTAGATTCATTAGCCGCTTACATGCCATTATTGTTAGTTACCCCGGCAGTCTAAGGTATTCTCAACATCGTCTCAGGAATCACATCTCCTTTGCTTCAAAGCTTTTCCTAAGTTCTTCATTCACGTTCCACCATTCTCAGCCATACAACAGGTTCTATGTAACACTTCAGCACGCTTCCTTACATTCAGTGATAGTGACTTATTATTGCATTAGATTCCTTTCATTCTCTGACATGCAGCTTTTGCTTGACATATTCTGCTCTTAATCTCTGTCGTGTGTCTCCCATCTGATGTTATCATAACCCCCATGTATCTACATTTACCAACTCGGTTAAGCAATATCCCTTTCTATTGGCTTATGATTATATGCCGACTGAAACAATATTAAACATATGCCTAAATTAAATCAAAAGACAAGATCATAATAAATGTGAAGCACCCTCCTCCCCCACCCACCCACACACACCCACCCACCCACACACACACACACACACACTCTCACACCCACCCACCTACACACACATCCACAAACACACACACAAAGCACATAGTAAAGCTCTTTAGGGGCAGTAAATCATGATGGAGAAAACAGAACCAATCAATCGACAAATGTCGTCTTTACAACGGAAATGAATTGGGTTTAACTGCAATAAAGCTGTTGAAATGTAAACAGTTAGAAAACTTGAAGTGAAGGGCAGCTTTACAAAATAATAACTTCAACAAATAGAAGACGCCTTGGAAGAAAGCCTACATCAGAAAACAAAAACAAGGAGCAAACAACAGCACAAAACAATTACGGAAAGAACACCACTGTCAGAGCCTAGCAGCAACATCGTTACGGCGCCCGGCGGACAAGAGTTGTCGGCTGGCAAGTTTCTTACCTGACACGCGACCAGCGCTGACGACAGACGACGCAAAGCCACGTGACCCCACCTGAGGCAGTGGGCAGTGTGTGTGTTAATCTCAGACCACGCTGCGACTGGACATCTGAACGGACGTGTGTGTCGAGAGCAAGGCGTTGTGTGAATCTCCGTGGTTGTGAGCTGAACGACTGATATTGTGAGCGTCAGACCTATGAGCTGTATTGTGGTAGTGAGTTGTTATATGTTGTACATTGCTGTAACTATTGTTATGTATTTAATGTGGTAATAAATCCATAGAACTTGTGTTGCTGTGTCTTACGTCGAATCACGTTGTACTTGTACTGTCTCACATGTGTTAGCAAACGAGCCTAATATAAGATCCTGACATGTGTGGACGTGGGTTGCTCGTCATTATTTAAGAACCTAATATATTTAGACGTGTGTTGTTCGTCTTTGTGATTTAAAACTATAATTCTTGTACTTGTAAAATTTGTCAAGGTTATAGTGATGTATATGTGATCGGAAAAGTCTCAGTGTGATCCATTACTACATTGTCTAAATATGTTTAACATCATTAGTAAATGTACAGTACAGATTGTTTGATCCTGTAAACGTGTTAAAACATTTGTAATTCGTAAAACTTGTCACCGTTTGACCTTGTCAACCTTGTGATTTTGCCACCATTTTGACCTTGTCGCCATCTTGTAAACTTGATGTCTTTGTCCTTACTGAATGTCATCTTGATGTAAGTGATGTGTCATCAATGTTATTGAGTGTTCAAATACAGATAGATTGTTGTTGTGTATTGAGTTTGTGGAACGCAAAGAGTTTTGGAAAGAGTGTAACTTCTGTTGAAAGAAACACTGTTGACGACAAATTTACGACATACAATTATACTCAACGCCATCCAAACCAAATCAACACTTAGTGACTTACAGGCACACACCAACAAACACACGCTAACTTATTTCTCTCCAAAAACAAAGCAGGTTTTTGCGTACCATCCATAACCCTGCCGTAGAGGTCATTAGTGGTTCCGAAGTACGACCCTACAGTTTTTTCTAGCCCGATTGCCCAACCAGTCGTCACCATATCCAAGGGCACTTGAGTATATTTTTCTTCACTTTAACTTTACGTATGCATTAGTGGGCACGCATCGTATAGTCAAATCAATTGTAAGTTGTTTTTCTACTAACCATTTACAATATATTTTGTGTGGTTGATTTTCATTGACATATTTTCTCCATCATGTCGTCATTATTTGATTTCATCGATATGGGTTTAAAATTAAAGTTGGAAGGTGATGAATTAACACAATGGAGTGAGAAGAAATACGCAGAATACCTACTTGTTCAGGAAAAAGCTGCCGAACGCGATGAAAGAGCAGCAGAAAGAGCTCTAAAACAGGCAGAGATTGAAAAAGCTGCCAAGCAAATAGAGGCTGAAACAGCATTAAAGCATGCCGAAGTAGAAATGGCTGCAAAGACAAAGCAAGCGGAGATAGACAGTGAACTTAAGAAAGCAGAAATAGCGGCTCAGAGCAAGAGGGAAGAACTTGAACTACAGTTGAAAATGAAACAACTGGACACTGAGACTGCAATAAATAAAGAGTCAAAGAAATCTGAAAGACTGGAAAAGAAAACCAGTATAAAAAGTACCAAGGTATCGTTCGTAACTATACCTCGGGTGACTGCATAGCAGCCTTTACCCAAAATTTTGAGACTTTAATGGAACAGTACCAAGTTCCACTTTCGGAATGGAATATTTTATATATGAGGAGTCTTTCTGGGGAACCTCTGAAAGTAATTGAAACCATCCCCAAAGACCTCAGGAAAGAGTACCATTACATTAAATCAAAAATAATGGCACATTTCATGCTAGATGAAGCAGGGTACAGAGAACAATTCAGTAAACTGAGTCCAAAATCAACTCAAACGTTCTCTGACTACCTCTGTTTAGTCCGAGACATTTTCAGCAAATGGACTTCATCAGCCAAAATTAACAAAAATTATGATAAATTAGAAGATCTCATTATTCGAGATAAGGTTATTTCTTCTATCCCAACATCTTTTTCTAAGTTCTTGCAAGAGAATGAATGCACATGTGTGGAAGAAATGGAAAGACGTGGGTCGGCCTATTATACGGCAAATAAACAGTGTTTTGCCACTGAAGCTACTGACAGTAACTGGGTAGCAGCTGCCAACTATGAGAAAAACTATAGTAGGCAAAAACCAAACAGGCCTACCTCTGAAAAGTTTAGACATTGTGTTCATTGTAAAATGTCTCATTATTTGAACGACATGTGCGATAAAAACCCAGGGTACCAAACATACTTGCAAAATATGGTAAACAGACAAGACAGAGAACGTAAATCGTTCAAAAGCTTACGAAAATGTTTTCTCTGCAAGGCATACGGTCACCATCGCATGGATTGTAAAGGCAGGCATATGACCAACAAAGCCAATGCCGCCTTGTTCGATAGTTCAGCGTCAGAAGACGAAAATACTGAAAAACATCCTGTACATGCAGCACAGGCTTGTGACGTATTTAGTTCCAACACATGCACTGTCTGTAATACCTTCTTTGAGAATGGTATCTTAACATGCGGGCACGCCATCCCTATTGCTAATGAGGAAGGTAACTTAGTAATAGACTCAAAAGGCAAGTTAGACATCTATCACGGGTACGTTAATGGCAAGTCTGCTACAGTACTTCGCGACACCGGGAGTACACTTATTGGCCTGAAAACAACATTCATAACACCTACAGACTACACAGGTAGACACATCACATGTAGAACATTTTCAGGCAATATTGAAAAATATCCATTAGCTTGGGCATACATCGAAACACCATTCCTCACCGGAAAAGTAAAAGTCGCAGCACTTACAAACCCAGTGTGCGATATAATCATCGGGAATTTACCGGAAGTGAATGACAAACATCATAACCATGACATAACATCACTATGTATTAATGATAACACATCACCACCAAATGTCATTGAAAATGTCATATCACCAGTTGAATGTATGTTAGCTAATGCAGCACTAAGTTCTCATCACATCATTAACGATATCATTCCATCATCATCTGATGCCATTGAGTGTGTGAACGCAGTAACAAGATCTACTGCTAGAGTGCAAGATGATAGTAACCAAACTGAGGCTATTCAAATGCTTAGCCCAGAAGTACCACCTAGTGACTCGATGAAGGAAACATTCATAACAGCTCAAAAAGCTGATCCTTCACTGTCAAAGTATTTTGACCTGATCGGCAAAAAGCCAAGAGTAACGAAAAATGCTAAATGGCATTTTGCTTTATATAATGATATACTCACCAGGTACTACACCAAAGGTGACGTTACAACAAAGCAAACTGTGTTACCAACTACGTATCGCAAGCAAGCTTTACATCTTGCTCACGATATACCTTTTGCAGGTCATATGGCATATGTTAAAACCAGGTCAAGACTATTGACACAGTTTCATTGGCCAAAATTCTGTAATGACATAAAAACATATTGCAGAAGTTGTGATACATGCCAGAAACTGGTAAAGAAAGGTAAACACCCGCAGGCAAAGTTACAAGTCACTGACTTAGCCAGTCGACCGTTTGAGAAATTATCAGTTGACATTGTGGGCCCTCTCAGTCATACAACAACTAGAGGGAATAAATATATTCTAACAATTATTGATCAATGTAGTCGCTGGCCAGAAGCGATTCCGTTAAAGAACATTACTGCCAACGATATCATGGAAGTATTCTTCCATATTTTCTCCCGAATTGGGTTTCCAGATACTATCCAGTCTGATAGAGGCACTCAGTTTATCGCTGCATCCACTCAAGCTTTCACGAAAATGTTAGGAGTGAAGCAAGTCTTCAATAGCCCCTATCATCCGCACTCGAGCGGGATAATAGAAAAGCTTAATGGGGATCTGAAGCACATGCTAGCCAAAGTAACTCAAGATCACCCCAATAACTGGGATCTATACTTACCAGCTGTCCTTTTTGCTTATCGCGAGGTACCACATTCTAGTACCGGTTTCTCTCCGTTTGAACTCATCTATGGTGCCAAACCACGCGGCCCATTAACAATTTATCACCAAATGTTAACTGAGTCCACTCCAGTATTGAAACCCATATCATCATTTGTGTATGTAACATCATTGCGTGAAAGGATAATGAAATCATGTGAAATTGCTAAAAGTGCACTAAAACTATCTGGTGCTACTTACAGACAATACGCAGACAAAGGTAACAGGACTATATCATTGACAGCTGGACAGGACGTTCTACTACTATTACCTAGTGACAGACAACTACTGACAGATTCTTGGCAGGGACCTTTTAAAGTGACAAGACAAATCTCTCCTGTTGACTACGAAATCCTGATAAAAGACAAACACAAAATATTTCACATCAATATGCTAAGACCATACTTCAACAGAGACAACGAACAAGACGATACGACAGCTTGCACCGTGATAATAGATCACGAAGATGACGATTCTAGCGACGAGATTCCAACACCTACATTAGACACGACAAACTGCTTGAAGGAGATCAAGATCAGTCCAAACCTAAGTCAAGCAGAGACAAACAGTTGCAAACAGTTGATACAACAGTACAACACCATCTTTTCAGACAACCCAGGACAAACAGAGTTAGTACAGCATCACATCACACTCACATCAAACACACCCATAAGATGCAGACCATACACCATACCATTACATTACAAGGAACAATTACATCAGGAAATCATCAACTTAGAAAAAAACAACATCATCAGACGATCCCTATCAGACTTCTCTTCACCCATGGTCATTGTACGGAAAAAGGACAACACAATACGACTTTGCATAGATTACAGAAAACTGAACAAAATAACTGTTTTAGACCTTGAACCAATGGCAAATACGGACGATCTCCTGACAGAACTGACTGACGCTAAGTTCTTCACGACCCTTGACATGGCTAAAGGTTACTGGCAGATTGCTGTACATGAAGACAGCAGACATCTAACAGCTTTCGCCACGCCTTGGGGACTATACGAATGGTGCAAACTTCCATTTGGGCTAGTCAATGCCCCAGCCACATTTGTACGCATGACACGACTACTCCTATCTGACATCCCTAATATAGTTTCCTATATTGACGACATCTGTGTCCATACAGAGACAATGACGGAACATATAAAGATACTGGAACAGACACTAGAACGTATCAGACAGCACGGACTGACGGTAAAGCCTTCAAAGGTGAGCATGGCTTACCAAGAGATATCATTTTTGGGGTACAGAATATCCAATGGCTTTGTCATGACAGACAACAAAATTGTCTCGAAAATTCTAAAACTGTCACTTCCAACAAATAAGAAACAAGTCCGCAGTTTATTGGGACTTATTAATTATTACAGGAAACTTTATTCCTGATTTTTCAGAACTGACTGAGGTTTTTTCTAACTTACTAACCAAGAATAAACCCGAAAAAGTTGTAAACGATGAATGCCTACGAAATGCATTTGATAAAGTTTTGGCACATTTTTCTGATAAGAATTCACCCAATTTAATCCTTAAATTGCCCAACATTCGTTTACCTTTCAGATTGAGAACAGATGCTAGCTCCATTGCGATCGGTGCGGTCCTTTTGCAGGAATACAACGACATCCTGCATCCCGTCCGTTTTCTATCAAGAAAACTAAGACCCCGAGAGCGGGCCTGGTCCATTCCGCAATTAGAGGCATTGGCCTTAGTAGAAAGTGTCACAAAGCTGTCCAAATATCTTCTAGGACGTCACTTTATCATCGAAACTGACAACAGTCCATTAAGGTATATCAATTCTGCAGTACCATCAAATAACATGATTGCTCGTTGGTCCTTAAAGCTTCAGAATTTCAGTTTTGAAGTTCGCCATATTCCCGGCAGAATGAATACAATCGCCGACCTTTTGTCCCGTTGTCCGACAGACCCAGTAAGCAATGTCTGAGTGCACTGTGTAATATTACACTCAGCCCAACACAGCCACCAATGTGTGAATTTTTCATTCACCTACTGTGTAAGGTCTATAAGTAAAATTGTGATACGGTTTAGCTAACCGACATGTATAATATTCTTATTTTAATCAATTTATGTCTTATGTAATGAGTGTAGTATAATTGTGTAGTGTGTGTTAGAATGAGAACAATATTAATTGTAAATAGACACCAACAACAGTGTCACAAACGCTTATCCACTTACCAGAAGCGAACTTTACAATTGTGACATTTGTGGGTGATTTTTGTTCACCGTGATATTTTAACATGTGCAAATGTAGACCGAACATTGACTCCTACATCACCTCTACAGCAAATGTGATCCAAATTGTTCGACGTGTGAACACATCGGAAATAAGAACATTCCATCATAATCCGTTGTCATACTATAACATCAGACAAGAACTGTGAGAACATTTTACTATCTGTTCCGAAATATAACCGGATCATTTGTATTCAGAAAATGTAACATCAACCAAATTTTTCGTTTCGTGTGCATTTCCGGTGTAGTTTAAAAAGTATAACTTAATTAGCAGACTATGTACAAATTTCCAAAAATTTATGACACTTGTAAAATCCTTTCGAATCTATAAAATATAATATACAAATTGTGTACATATTTATTTTGCTTAGTGTAATCTTAGAATCATATCTTGATTAATGTATTCATATTATCGACTTTTTCTCGTTAATATGAAGAAACGTCAAGCAATGACGCTAAGAAATTAAATAATGATTGTAATGTATGGAATTTCTTAAATGTCAAAATTACTTCCCTTGCATTTGTGAATTACATCAAGGGCCATAATTTAAAATATATTCATTAATGTATATTGTATAAATAGACATTTTGTTGCTCAAATGATTGGCACAGCAGGTAGGCGTCCACCAAGCATGTCATAGTGCTGCCAACATTGCAAACCAACATAAGAGCTCCTGACCAAATGAGGGCAGAGTTTAAGTGTTTAATACGACTAATACAAAGCCGTATTTCAGTCTGGCCTAGATGGTTGTTGCAAAACAATCATATTATTACGTTTTTTTCAAAATGGCTGCGAGGTAGATGCGTGAAGCTGGAACTACTGATCTGACTGGGTATTATTGCAATGAAGGTAACCAGGCATCAGGGGGATGAAACCTGAATTGTGTTAAAAATTGTACTTCATTTGTCATTTCAATGCAACTTACATTTTTTTTGTATATATTTCTATACCTTATATGTATTTTCATGCATACCACTGGGAAAGAGTAGTCTCTGACATGAAATTAACACTACCCCAGTATATACATACATCATGAATGAAAGATGGCATCTTTCATTGAAGTACCCGGGGAGAATGTCAGAGCCTAGCAGCAACATCGTTACGGCGCCCGGCGGACAAGAGTTGTCGGCTGGCAAGTTTCTTACCTGACACGCGACCAGCGCTGACGACAGACGACGCAAAGCCACGTGACCCCACCTGAGGCAGTGGGCAGTGTGTGTGTTAATCTCAGACCACGCTGCGACTGGACATCTGAACGGACGTGTGTGTCGAGAGCAAGGCGTTGTGTGAATCTCCGTGGTTGTGAGCTGAACGACTGATATTGTGAGCGTCAGACCTATGAGCTGTATTGTGGTAGTGAGTTGTTATATGTTGTACATTGCTGTAACTATTGTTATGTATTTAATGTGGTAATAAATCCATAGAACTTGTGTTGCTGTGTCTTACGTCGAATCACGTTGTACTTGTACTGTCTCACATGTGTTAGCAAACGAGCCTAATATAAGATCCTGACAACCACGTTAACTACCGGTACATTAGGGAATATTAATATTATGCGACAAATTGAAATAAAAGTAAGAAGGCAGGATGAAATAAAAAATGAGGTATTTAACTCATCAGCTTCAAAGATGAAAAGAATGAACTCAGACGGAAGCCAGGATATGACAGTCTTACATGTGAGAAGATGCGCGGCCGTGCAAGTGTGGGGCGGATACAATCACACTTGAAACAGAGAGTCGTACGTATGCTCAAGTAATTAATGAGAGACAACAGACAGAAAGGAGGAGTTGCAAAAAAAAAAGGGTGGGGGAGGGAGAAAGCGAGAAGAGCCTGGACAAATGAAAATATATGAGAAAAAAAAAGAGGCGGAGATTAAAAAAAAGAGTGTGAACATTAAAGAAATACATTGTGGAAGCATTCACAACGTGGTGATTTTCTCAGTTTTACTGATTCTTGGTGCAATCAAGCTCCATTGATGCTGAGTTTATACTTACCATTGTAATAGTGAATAGTTTAATATCACAGAAACACAGATAGAGCACCGAGTGATTGAATCAAAGCAAGTATCATAAGGAGTCTAACAAAACTATCCTACAAAGCGATAATGACAAATCGCGCTTTCTAATGAAACACAGCTTTCTCTTTTACTGTTCAGTATAAAATAGAGAGAGAAAGGATACTTAATATGCAAGTTATCGTCAGATCCATCGCACAAATAAAGTATCCAGTTACATCTTATCATCATGAAGGGGTGTACTTGTCACTGTGTGCGTTCATAATATAATTGCCCCTGATTTACATGATATAAGTTGGTGCAGCAAGGATAACTGTAATAGGGTGTTGCATTGAAATATATAACACGGCTTCTCTCTTGCTATTTCTAGCATCATAGAAATCATAAATACACATAGAAACAGCGAATGTGATTGATATACTGTGAGTGTGGGTATTAACAGTATTCACCATAACTTCCCTAGGTGCTGCTTATGTATCAGTTGAAACAGTAAGGAAGAAATAATATGTTTTATATGTACAAGATTAATAAACAGTCTAAACTATATGGCCAGAGATAAAATGTGATATCCATATACCGGGTGTTTGTAATAATTTCGAAACACTTGTTCAACCAAAAACAAACCCCCCCCCCCCCCAAAAAAAAAAAAAAAAAAAAAAAAATAAATTCATTCTTCTGTTGATAACACCATTCTGTTTGGAGTGCAAAGAATTACTCGAGAAGACGACAGCCATTCGCTGTATATTGCTTCACGATTGACCGTGGAGCACATTGTTTTTTTGATGAAATCATGTACTTCATTTTCAATTTTTTTTTCTACATATAAAGTGTAACGATACATTACAAGCACCCGGTATATGCACAGTATGCGAAAACGCTACACTCATACTTATCATGATAATCCTTGAATTGAGGACGTAAATAAAGAATATCTCAATTGTCGGAGAGCGTTCGCCTGATGGCGAGGGACACAAGTAATAGAGAAAGCTAACCCTCACGCAAAAATAAGTCAAGTGCAATCACGACTAGTAGCAAGTGTAAGGACTAAACTGGAGCTCAAAGCGAGAGAATAAAAAGATACAGCAATGCTGTGTGTTAAGCTTATGTTGTGTTAACCATTTGATCAAGAATACTGCAATTACTACTACTACTACTACTCCTATACTTCCTCCTCCTCATACTGCTTTTGCTGATGCTGCTGCTACTACTACTACTACAACTACTACTACACCACTATTACATCTAGTACCATAGTGCTTACACGAAAACACGAATTCATATTATGTACTTAAATCATAGCTGTATTATCAAGTACAGCAGATACTACAACTTTCACAGCCCACATTCTTAAACATTTTCGATATCTGTTATGATAAAATGAAAATATTCAATATCACATCTATTAATATAAGACTTCAAAGAACTGTAATGGCATGTCCTTACACCATACCCGTATTGACTAGTATTAATAATACTACAACCTCTGCACTGTTTGAATATTTGCTATCCAAACACTGGACAAATCCCGCCGCATATAATCAAATAAACATACACATGCTTAGTCACGACAACACAAATATATATTCTCACGTCTACCATCCTGACTGTCTGAACCATTACAAAGATACGTATATTCTCAAGCCAACCATGTGTAATTGTCAGAACCATTGCAAACATATATCCTCACACCAGCCATCGTGATTGTCTGAGCGGGTACTGCACCGCGAGAGGAGGTCCCTTGAAGTTCTAAAAGCAAATCAATGGCTCCGACAAACACGCGCCGAGTGCGAACACTAACGACAGCGTTACACTAGCGATGTTAGCTTAAGCACGGGTGTATTAGTATCGTCCATATGTTTTTTGTCTTTCATTTAGCTACTGTGGCAGTAGCTGTGTCGTTACTGCATTAACTTACTGATTCAGTGATCGATCTTCAATCCGTATTAATATAAGGGATATTAGAACTATTGTAATTCCCAGGCAACGAAATGTACGTTCATTGGTAACTATACATCGTATAGTTTTCTGTCTCGAGCTGTTATTAGTTTCTTTCTTAGGCAACGCAACATATGTTTATTTGTTATTCTTTATATTGTACAGTTTTATGTGTCACGTTGTTAGTATCTCTCCCAGACAAGGCAGCATTGAGAAAGCACGGATCTTCTATGTGTCTGTTATATGATAGTACAAACACATTTTGTAGGCCGGAAAGCACGGAGTTAATAGCTGGTCAGTCCCTCTGTTAATGGACGACGAACGCAGGCGTGGGACCCTCGTGGGACCCGCGCTCGTGTCATTATCAGCATAGCCTCCTATCCACTGCATTGACACGCCAGCGCTCCCCCCGCCCTCCCTCCCCCATGAAATACTTGTCCCGAAGAAGAAACCTGGTATGGGTCAGTGATGTTATAGGGTCATGACCTTTTGTAGGCCTGGATGCACTAGAAATATGGGGAGCCAGTTTTTCCTCCGTTGGCGGAAGATGAGTAAAGGCATCGAACCCTCGTCCGACCGCGCTGACAATATACGTCAATTGGTTTTGTTTTTGGCGTCAGCTCGCTTTGGACTCACGCGTATTCCATACAATTGCTATTACTTCTAGTGCACTGGACTGATTTTTGCGTGTGAATCAGCTGTCCCCATTACCAGTGTCCCTCGCCATCAGACTAACCCACTCCGACTTTAGAGGTACTTGTAATTTACATCCCCAAGTCAAGAATAAGAAGTCAATATTTTAGTGTAACTGACCGGTGTAGGGTTGAAGCCGCTACCTCGGTATCAGCACAGACGATGTTTATCGATCGAGGCCACAAAACAAGCAAAGAATATTCATACTGTATCCTATCATGTACGTCGTAGGACGCGACTAAGGAGGGTTGGCGTAGAATTGGCTAGCTCATCCTGTAGAAAACATTAGCTGCAAAATATAACCAATCTTAAACAAGGCTACACAGAGCTTGGCGTGAGTTAATTTGGGGTCTTCTATCCATATGCCATAGAAAGGCAGAAGACGAAGCAGAAAAGTAGTAGTAGTAGTAGTAGTAGTAGTAGTAGTAGTAGTAGTAGTAGTAGTAGTAGTAGTAGTAATAGTAGTAGTAGTAGTAGTAGTAGTAGTAGTAGTAGTAGTAGTAGTAGTAGTAGTAGTAGTAGTAGTAGTATTGATATCCCAGCTGGAGGTAATGAAAGATTATTATCACTGCGCTTGGCAACCTCCTGTGGATTTGCCACCATTCTCACTGCATATGCACCGACACTCGCTTCCTCTGATGATGTGAAGGATATGTTCTATGAGCAGCTAGACTCTGCGATCAAGGCAGTTCCAAAATCCGACTACATTTATATGCTCGGTGATTTCAATGCTCGTGTGGGCAAGGACTTGAGTTCATGGCCAGTGTGCCTTGGAAAATACAACGTCGGTCGCATGAATGATAATGGGCAAAGGCTGCTGGAGCATTGCACCAGAAATGACCTATGTATTACAAACTCCTTTTTTAAAACAAAAGAGATGCATAAGGTCACATGGAAACATCCAAGATCCGGCCATTGGCATCAGCTGGACTTCATTATCACACGGAGACAACATCTGAACCATACATCATTAACTCGAAGTTACCACAGTGCTGACTGTGATACAGATCACTCTTTGGTTGTTGCAAGGGTTAGACTGAGACCAAAGAGAATCTACACAGCTAAACACAAGTCTAGCCCCAGGATTAATATTACTAACACTGACGATCCTGGAAAGTGCTTTGAATTTCAATAGCAACTTGAAGACGCTTTCAATGATACATCAGAAAATTGTATAGTAAATGATAAATGGAGTAAACTTAAGGAAACTATTTATAAAACAGCGGTAGGGGTTTACGGCACTGTGGATCATAAGAGGCAGGACTGGTTTGCGGCAAACAGCCAGATACTGCAGCCCTTGATTGATAAAAAGAAGATAGCTCTCTTAAGAAACAAGGAAAGACCAACGCGTAACACTCTGAGTGAGCTGAAGCAAGCAAGGAAGGATGTACAAAAGGCTGCCAGGCAGTGTGCGAATGACTATTGGATCAAGTTATGTGAGTCCATTCAAATCGCAAGTGATAAGGGAAACATCAGAAGCATGTATGAAGGGATAAAGAAAGCCTGTGGTCCAATGATCAAAAGAAGTGCACCGCTGAAAACCTTGACTGGAGAAATCATCACTGATAAGAAACAGCAGATGGATAGATGGGTCGAGCACTATTTAGAGCTTTACTCAAGTGAGACCAAGCTAGCGGATGATGCCCTCAACGCCATAGAGGCCCTGCCAACTCTTGACCACCTGGATACACTTCCCACTATAACAGAAGTTAAGTGTGCTATAAATGAGCTCGCATCTGGCAAGGCTCCAGGTAAGGATGGGATTCCAATAGAGGTGATCAGGAGTGGGCAAGACACACTCGCTCTACAGATCCACCAGCTAATAGAGCTATGCTGGCGAGAAGGACAAGTCCCACAGGATTTCAAAGATTCAAACATCATAACGCTGTACAAGAACAAGGGAGATCGGAGCGACTGTAACAACTACAGGGGTATCTCACTTCTGTGTATTGTTGGGAAAGTATTTGCCAGAATTGTCCTGCACAGACTTCAAGTCCTGGGAGATCAAGTCTACCCCGAATCACAGTGTGGCTTCCGTCAGAACTGGTCTACCATTGATATGATATTCTCATTGCGACAGATGCAAGAAAAATGCCGGGAACAAAATCAGCCACTGTTTATTGCCTTCATCGACCTCACAAAGGCATTCGATTTGGTCAGTCGTGAGGGTCTGTTCTAAGCACTAAAGAAGATTGGCTGCCCACCAACTCTTCTGTCCATTGTGGAATCGTTCCACACAGGCATGAAGGGTATAATCAAGTTTGATGGCTCAACTTCAGAAGAGTTTGAAATCAAGAGTGGAGTTAAGCAAGGCTGTGTGCTAGTCCCCACCCTCTTTGGGATATACTTTTCACTTCTACTGAAATATGCCTTTCGTGATCAGGATGATGGTATATACATTCACTCACGCTCAGATGGTGGCCTCTATAATGCTCAGAGATTGAAGGCCAAGACCAAAATTAGCAGGGTACTAATCAGAGAGTTGCTTTTTGCGGATGATGCTGCGATTACGACCCACTCTGAGGAAGAATTATATCTACTATCTGCATTCTCCAATGCTTGTTCTGAATTTGGTTTAACAATTAACAAAAAGAAGACACAGATTATGTCACAAGGTGCACATGGTGTACCATCAATCTTTATTGACGACGCCGAACTGGAGATAGTAGACCATTTTACATATCTAGGATCAGAGGTAAATAGCAAATTATCCCTCGATCAGGAAATCAACATCAGGATTGGCAAGGCAGCAACAACAATGAACATGCTAGCAAAAAGAGTCTGGGAGAACAGGAAGCTTACTGCCAAAACAAAAGTCCTCGTCTACCAAGCCTGCGTCCTTAGTACTCTTCTTTATGGCAGTGAAACCTGGACAACTTACTCACGCCAAGAGAAACGTTTAAACAGCTTTCATATGCGGTGTCTGCGAAGAATACTTGGTATTAAGTGGCAAGACAAAATCACAAATACTGAAGTATTGGAAAGATCAGGTTGTGTGACGGTGTATTCCATGCTCAGTCTTCGTAGACTTAGATGGATAGGACACGTTAGGAGGATGGATGCTGGTAGAATACCAAAGGACATCTTTTTTGGTGAATTACAGACGGGTAGGAGATCTCAGGGTCGGCCTCTACTACGATACAAAGATGTGTGTAAGCGGGACATGATTGATACAGGCATTGATAATGCACATTGGGAGCACGTCGCCGCTGAACGTGTTGCATGGAGCGCAACTATCAGAAACGGAATAAAGACAAAGGAGAAAATGATTGCAGATAAAGCACACACAGAGCGTGAAAGACGTAAGATGGTGCAAAATGGTGGAAATGACCATGTTTTAACATGCACCTACTGTGGGCAAACATTTGCAGCAAGAATTGGCCTTACCAGCCACACTCGCCACCGCCATGGATCGTAGTTATTAAGCCCTCTTAAAGCACAATCTACCAAACTATCGTCTGTCAAGACGGAAAGGTGCCAATGAGTAGTAGTAGTAGTAGTAGTAGTAGTAGTAGTAGTAGTAGTAGTAGTAGTAGTAGAAGAAGAAGAAGAAGAAGAAGAAGAAGAAGAAGAAGAAGAAGAAGAAGAAGAAGAAGAAGGAAAAGGAGGAGGAGGAAAAGGAGGAGGAGGAGGAGGAGGAGGAGGAGGACGACAACAGCAACGACGACGACGACTATGAGAACGACGACGACGATGAGAACGACGACGGCGACGAAGAAGAAGAAGAAGAAGAAGAAGAAGAAGAAGAAGAAGAAGAAGAAGAAGAAGAAGAAGAAGAAGAAGAAGAAGTCAGCAGCAGATGAAGAAGTCAGCAGCAGAAGAAGAAGAGGATCACCGTTTTCAATCTCAAGATGATGACAGGTTCAAAGACAACTCAATATGTGTAATCAGCTACTCTCAGTCGGCACCAAGAAACGCATTGTGTGTATTGCATCTTTTAGGTTCGATCCGTGCATACCAAATCTGTCTGTGCATTTTAACATGCATCATAGCATCTGTTTCATAATGTATTTGTCTGGTGTGTGCTGGTACAGAGCAAATTTTAGTGCCGAGGACGAAAATCGCCTTCCTGAACAGCCATAGCAACACAACATACGTTTATTGGTTATCCTTTACATCGTATAGTTTTCTGTCTGAAATTGTTTGTTTCTGTCCATAGCAACACAGCATTTTGCGTTAATCGCCCAGCCTAAACGGCGATCGAATACACGAGTTGTTCACTTTGGCTACCCTCTTGTCAGAGTTGAGCCTGTTTGAAAGTTATACACCCAGACGTTTTATTATATTGGTTATTATACCTCTTGACCGGAGCTGTGCAGAAAATTTACGAGCACAATTCGTAATCCAGCATATAGCTTTCGAAACACAGCTGGGGGAGAATTGAAAGCAGACCGCCTTGCGTTGGTTTTCTGAAAATGGTATGAGTGCCGGTCGTTCAGAAAGCAATGGCAAATTACCATTCGTGAACGTGAAAATAAATCAAAATCAGCCAAAAATGTTGTGGTTAACTGCGACGTCCTGTAAAGGAAATACAACTAACTTCTAGAGAGAGAGAGAGAGAGAGAGAGAGAGAGAGAGAGAGAGAGAGAGAGAGAGAGAGAGAGAGAGAGAGAGAGAGAGAGAGAGAGAGAGAGAGAGATCCATCCATCTTGAGAAACCCCTTCGACACAGTCTGGAACTAAAAGAGTTAACGAAATTGCTGTTTATGTAAGGTAGAAGGTAGTACAGTAGTATTGACTCCACAGTGGAGCAAGTACAACAAGAGACTTTTCATTGTCAAAAGCAATTTCCCTTTCTACGAACGTTTCGACTCATTTCTGTCCAGCTTTGAGGAAGTATGTAAAGCTTTGAGTTACCTGTTTTTCTACAATCTCGCTGCAATCACTAAGGCTGCCAGTTCAGTGAGTAGTTTGCTGTTGCGCCATGTGAAACTGCTGTACCCGTGAGGTATTGTACATGCACATAATACTGGTTTATGCCAAAGGCTACGGGCGGAGGAGCACAATTGGGAGGGTACAAGCCTTACCCTAGTGAGAAAATGCAACCTAAAGACTAAATGTTATGCCATGGCAAACCAGACCCTAAGCCATGGTCGGTAACTGGTCTAGGATCAAAACTCAGACAGGAGGACAGTTAGAGCATTTCTTTGCTGCTCCAGCAGCTTCTGCAGCTTGTCTTGTTCCAGACGTACTACTCTGGAGTAAACTAGGCAGGCCGAGGGAGGGATCATGATGCATGAGCAACACATAGTCTATATATTCAGCCCAGGCGGTGAGCAATGGAGAGGTATAACTACATTTTACACATTATCGTCTATCAAGACTTGAGAGTCTGCTTCTGCATGCCTCGCCTCTGGTGACTGGTTGGTTGTGTCGGCCATGAAGGCCGTCAGTAATGACACCCTGCGCTCCCCAGAGATCCGGACCGTGCACGTAACCGGTCACTGCGATCTTCAGAATGACCTGCATGACCATTAGTAAACAGTATCGACGAAATCGTACACTCATCCCTATGCCCACCTGGAGGTCGACACTACAATTCTGAACGCGGGGTCGATAAACTTGTTTCTTTGCGAGGCGGTGTAGTTATTTGGATGCGAAATGTTGAAATCGCTGTCAGCCTATATAAGTCCCAATTTTTATATTGTCAAGTGTGTATTTTGATATCTACTGTTTTTCTATCCCCACTATGAGTGCCAATCCATACATATAAGTATATTTCTCACTGGATTGACACATGCCCCACAACGCGGGTTCCAGAGATCTCTTTTTTTATTTTTTCGCATATCCTATTACAGGACATCGCTGTCAACACCAGCATTTTACCGCTGTTGTTGATTTCTTGTCAAGATTACAGCTCAGTAGTTTGCCATTGCTTTCTGAGCGGCCGGCTCACATATTCCGTAAATAACAGGCGAGACAAGAACCGCTACCGATTCTCGCGCAGCTGCATTTGCTCACGTGGATAAACGGGATTACCGAGAAAGTCGCTAACACCTAGGCCAGGGAGGACGGCCCCAGGGATCTCTTTTTTTGTTTGTTCGCAAAGCCTTTACAGGACATCGTTGTTAACATCAGCATCTTTCAGCTGATTGTTGATTTATTGGCAAGATTACGCTCAGTAGTTTGCCATTGCTTTCTGAGCGACCGGCTTACATACCTCGTAAGTTACCGACGCAGAGAGAACCGCTACCGATACGCGATTACGGAGAAAGTCGTGTAACCCCAAAGATCAAGCAAAGTAAAATCCCCCGGCCGAGATAAAGAAAGCTAGTTAATTGCATGTTCTTTACAGGATATTGCAATCAACGCCAGCGTATTGTGCTTGTTAGTGATTTGCTAGAAAATGAAATGTTACTTCAGTAGTTTGCCATTGCTTTCTGAACAGCCGAAACCTCACACCATCTAAATCAACGCAAAGCGGTCTGCTTCCAAATTGCCTGCGGTTGATTTCGAACTCTCGGCTCAGAATTTCAAGGAACTGTGAAACACAGTCGCCTATCTCAACACCGGTTCCCTATCTCAACACCGGTTCCCTATCTCAACAATTTCCCTATCTCAACACCGGTTCCCTATTTCAACACCGGTTTCCTATCTCAACACAGTTTCCCTATCTCAGCAGCCGTTCCCTATCTCAATACAGTTTCCCTATCTCAGCACCGGTTCCCTATCTCAGCACCGGTTCCCTATCTCATATACTGAATGAACAGGCTGATAGGCTAGCAGGGAATGCACCTCTTGGTGGTAGTTTGCCTATGGACAAGGGGGAGGGGTCATGCGCTTGTGGGACCAGGTAGAGAAGGCGGAGGAATAGATTGAGACCCATATGTGGAAAGAATGAGATTGAGGGGGATCGGCAGGGGTTCTGGGAAGACCAGGAGAACTTTTAATCAGATAGCGGTGGGAACGATTAGTAGTATGAGTCTTCGCTGGCTGTTGAACGAGGGGACGAATGGGAATGTCCTGAGTGCAGTGATATCGGTTCTTAACTCAACTCAACTCAACTCAACTCCCTATCTCAACACCGGTTTCCTATCTCAACACAGTTTCCCAATCTCAACATCGGTTTTCAGTCTGGGAGATTACCCTTCCAACGCCATACTTCCAATAAACATGATGATATATATGTAAATGGGTTTTATTGCTACCTATTACTTAACATTATATTAGCTATTCCCGCCATGTCATACATTCTATGGCAACATTCACAGCGCTATGACAGTTACACTTCACCCCTAGGGAGAAATTGAGCAAGTAAGTAAGTAAATATATATTGATCGTGGGGGAAACAAGATCTGGCTGACTCCTAAGTTGTACTCATTAATAACGAAAATTTCTGTAACCAAGCATAAGTCACACGGTTCTCCTGTAATATATCGTAAACAAGTTCACCTCGCCATCCCTCTTTCAGTTCAGTTCAGTTCAGTTCAGTTCAGTTCAGTTCAGTATTTACGTTAAAAAAAAAAGTTCGGCCTCGGTCAACCTGCTTCTTCAGCGTCGGTTATAACTGGGGTCCGTTTTTTTTTTTTTTAAATTGTGGATATGGATTATCTCCACTTTCTTTGTTCTCTTTCGGTTTAGTCCTAAACAATACTCTCGCTGTTAACGATCCATCCATCCATCATGTGCCATGCCGATAAGCGTGGGCGGTCATGTTTTGCCATTTCACTCGATCACCAGAGTCATGGATCAGCTCCGTGTTTCTGTCTCTACCATGCCACGTGGCCAAGCCATTCAGGTATTTACTTCTTGGTCTTCCCCTTGGTCTCCTCCCTTCGATCTTGCCAGTTGCCACCATGTTCTATAATTCATTTCTTCTCATAACAACCGCATCTACTAAATTTTGCAGGTCCTGTTCATTGTCTGCAATCAAGACTGTATCATCTTGAGGGGGGGGGGGGGGGGGGGGGGCTGCGTGGTCATCTCGAGGTATGGTGTCCGCCTCGAGTACTGGAGGTCCCGGGTTTAAGCTCCTGTGAGGACCGGGATTTTTTTCACCTGGACTTCTAGTAATAAAATTTCCCCTGGTCTCAGGGTAGTGAGATCGGACGCCCGTGTGTATTGTTGCATACGTAAAATATCCCTTGGCAGTTGGAAATCGAAAAAGAATAGCCTAACGGCGCTGTCCGGACAAAATTTTGAGTTAAAAATCTACCCAAAGTATTTCAGGATGCTCGCCGGTGCTACGGAGTTGGTGCACTGAGATGAGTTTCTCCAGACTCGGGTTTGAGTTAGGAGGAGAATGGAGGACTTATGGGGTACACCCGTGTGCCATGAAACTAAACTAAACTGTATCATCTGCAAATCTAATGTTATTTATGCATCGTCCCCCAATGTTGATTCCTTCCATATCTTCTATATTTCTGAAAATATTTTCACTGTGCAGGGAAAAAAAGATCTGGAGACATTACAAATCCCTATTTTTAGCAATCTTATCATGTCGAAATTTCTCACTTCATCGAAAGCCTTTGTGTAGTCAATAAATCCAAGGTGTAGATCTTTGTTTACCTCTATAGCACTTTCAATTACTGTTCTCAGTATATTAACAGCATTTTATGTACCCTTGCCTTCTACAAACCCACATTGTTCTTCTCCTATTTCAGGTTGCATTTTCTTCCTGACTCTTTGCATGATAATTCTTAGCAAAATCTTTGTAATTTGACTCATTATACTAATTGTTCGATGTTGATCACATTCCAAGGCTCCCTATTTCTTTGGGATTGCAATAAACACAGAATTACATCATTCATGTGGTATATTTCCAGTATCATATATTGTATTAAGCAGTCTGATAACTTTATCTATTCCATATTCGTCTAAAGCATTAACCATTTCTATTGTGATGTTGTCTGAACCGGGGGTCTTGCCAGATTGCATATGGTTAAGAGCATTCTGAATCTCCATCTTCAAAATTGATGGTCCTTCATTATTATTTTGAATATTATACTGTTCTTCTCTGTTATCATCATAAAGGTGTTTCACATAATCTGACCATACGTGTATAATCTGATCTTTCTCTATTTTGATTTATCCATCTTTTGTCTTTAGGCAGTCTGCTGATGTATGTGTTCTTTGATTACTAAGCCCCTGAATCCTTTTGTGTAATAGATTGGTATTGTTTTGTTGTTTTTCATTTCTATGCAGTTTTTCTCGAGACATGCTTCTTTTGCCTCCTTACATAATTTTCTGACTTTTCTGCGAATTTCTTCATATTTGGCAGGCTTATTTTTGTTCTGTCTTCTTGTTTCCATTAGTTGTAAAATTTCTTCAGTCATCCATGTCTTACGACCCGATTTCTTTAATTTTGGAATAGTTTTTTTAAATCTGCAGCACAACTGACTAAATTCAAACTTCTTCAACATTTCCCATTGATCATCCATATCTTGAAATAGGATCTCAAGATCAGACAATATATCAAATTTGTTCTTTACTTCTATGTTAAAATTATCTTGTATTTCTTTGTCAGTTTTCAATTTGAACAAATCTTATTTAGGGTTTCCTGTTGTATACTTGACTTTGTTTAACTTTACCCTCAATGTGCCTGTAATTAATCTGCGACCAATGTAACAGCATGCATTGGGGACTGTTTTTACGACTGTTAACGCATTTCACCGTCAGCTAATCAGAATGTAATCTATCTGGTTTTTAATCCTGCTGTCTGGACCCCTCCATGTCCATAATCGTCTAGGATGCTGTTTAAACCAGGTGTTTCCTACACCATTTCTTGTTCTTTTGCCCATTCTGCAAGTCTGTATCCTCTTTCGTTTCTCTCTTTCAAACTATGGTTGTCTACACTGCATCAATCGCCTTGATTTCCTACTTTTGCGTTGAAATAAACCATTATAATATTTATCTCTGATTTTTTTTTACAGTTCTTTAAAGCATGTCATTATAAAGTCCCTCTATACTGTCTTCACTGCATTCACTTGTTAGAGCATATACTTGAATGGCATTTATTTTAAAAGGTCGTACGTGTAATTTTTCTTTCTATAACTCTGTCTGACACGGCCCAATACCCTTTAACAGAATTTGATGTTTGCCGATTCAATATAATGGCTACACCTCTTTGCCGTTCTTCTCCCCCAGAATAAATAATCTTACAATCATGTCTTTTCTTGATCCCTGCCCCTTTTCACCTCGTTTCGCACATTCCTAAAATATTAATCTTCTCTCTTTCCATTTCTTGTTTGATATTTTCCAATTTTCCATCTGCACTCATTGTTCTAACATTCCAAGTTCTTACTTTCAATGATAGTAATCGTTTGCACTTAGTAGCCTTCTGACGGTCTGTAGTCACCTGGTGCACATGACTATCCCTACCGGGCGAGGCTGCTCTTATGGAGCATCCATTTACGCCGTTTCTCTGATTTTCGACGAGACCGCACACCATTATTTTCTTGGCATCTGTAAAGAGGGTAGTTTGCCATTGCTTTCCTTCTTAGCAGTGACCATACTGGTAAATGATCGTAGCCAATGTCTACTAAAAAAAGAGATCCTCTGTCTACCTTCGTGAAGCTGGAGACCGTAACCTACAACTATCTGTCGGTTGCTCTTCAGCTTCATCCACCACTTACACATTTATGTAACCAAGCATAAATCACACAATTCTCCTTTAATATATCGTACACATATTCACCTCGCCATCTCTATGTTAATGATCATATATATTCAAAAGTCAAGGAGACGGTCGAATCCATTGTTGATTACAAGTGGGAGGCTATTTTATTTTTTCATTTGGTCTAGGCGGAATGTAGCGGTAAGATAGTGTACATTTCTATAACTAAGCATGCGTCACACACTTCTCCTATAATATATCGTACGCATGTTCACCTACACAAGTGGGAGGCTGTTTTTTGCATTTGGTCTTAGCGGGATGTGGTAGTATAGATTTCTGTAACCAAGCAAAGTCACACAATTATCCTGTAATATATCGTACACCTCGCCATATCTCTATTAATGATCATAGATTCAAGAGCCCAGGAGACGGTCAGTCCATTGATGATTACAAGTGGGAGGCTGTTGTTTGAACTTGGTCTAGGCGCGATGTAGCGGTATTAATTGGTGTGCAAGCATGAATGTGTCAGGCTGTGATCTCCGTGTGTGCTGGTTGTTTGGATAACACAGCGGGTTGGTTTTCCATTAAGCTAACAAGGGTTATTGATTGCAATGACCTGTTGTGTGAACTCTGTTACACGCTGGTCGTTCCCAACAGGTTGCATCTGGGTGACGAGGGAGGGGTGGCTCAGAGACGCCGCGTTCGCTCCTATAGTCTGTTTACTTTTGTCTGCCCCAATACAAAATTCCATATCTCAGCAACCAACTGAGGGACAATGATGATATTTAGCATATAACCTTATCATTATGTCCACCCAACAAAAAATGTTTTGTTCCGGAGATTGTACAGCAGTTTCAAAGTTTGTTTATATACGATATATAATTTACGGGATAGAGATGAAGTCCATGTTATTAAATGTATTACGTTTTCTCACGGAAACACTAGCGCTGAATAGTTAATTTTCTCGTGGGACATAGTATTGGCCTTATGACAAGTGCCTTGCGTAGAGCCTTGTGTCTCCATCCAAACTGGCGGAACATTACTGTAAAACAAGTTTGTTAGCGAGAAATCACTAGTTTTTCACCAAAACATCAAAGAAATGTCGCCGCTTTTCACGATTTAAGTTGCTTTTGCACCTATCAAAGACATATTCCTTGGGTGGGGGTAAATATAAGACGGAAGGAAAAATTTCATAACGATGCAACAGACAGTTTTCAAAATAATTGGTCGTGAATGAAGGCATTCATTTCTGGACAGACTAGAAATTGTTTGATAACCATAGGTTTGTTTAGTTAATTCATACATGAATTAGTCGCTATAAGTCGTGGCCAGGTGCTTGCCTGCCAGCCTGGCGGTCATGGGGTCGAAATCGCATTGAGCCAGACTTTAAATATTGACAAGTTCCCCCAGGTAGACCTAGCTTAATATGCACACCAGGGATTGTCATGGGAAGTCAAGGAGGCATGTGTGGTATCGAACAATCCACTCATAGTATGCTGAATGGCCTAGAACAATACAGGGCTAGTAACAGTCACCAAACACACGTTAAGAGGAGAAGAAGAAGAAGAAGAAGAAGAAGAAGAAGAAGAAGAAGAAGAAGAAGAAGAAGAAGAAGAAGAAGAAGAAGAAGAAGAAGAAGAAGAAGAACAATCTGGTGACAACTTCTCCGATAAAGCTTACAGCTAATATGCAATGTCATCTAGCAACTTTTTATTGTGCATATGTGCTTCTTCTTGTGTTCGTTCAGTGACTTTATGTGTATATGTTTGTATGTGTGTGTCAGTGTGTGTGTGTGTGTCAGTGTGTGTGTATATATGTGTGTGTGTGTGTGTGAGTGCATGCGTGTGAGTTTATGCATACGTGTGTGTGATTCTTGTGTTGTTAATTCAGTGGCTTTTTGTGGTAGCTTGCGGTGTTTCCTATGAATATGTGTGCGAGTGTATGTGTAAGTGTGTGTGTATGTTTCTTCTGTTGTGGTTGCTTTTGGTGTTTCCTGTGAGTGTGCCTGTCTCATCTCTTAAGTTTTTCCCAGTTTCAGCATGTTGTCTATATCAGGCTTGCATATTGCATGCTGACTGGGTTGTTCTACAAAGCTCAAACCTATTATATATGACATTTCCAGTATTTCACAATCTTTACTATGACATGACATTCACATGACACCCCCGCTCCCCCTCTCCCTCTCTCTCTCTCTCTCTCTCTCTCTCTCTCTCTCTCTCTCTCTCTCTCGTTCTCTCTCGTTCTCTCTCTCTCTCTCTCTCTCTCTCTCTCTCTCTCTCTCTCTCTCTCTGTCATATCTCCCCTCTCTCCCTCCCTTCCACACCTCGCGTATGGTAGAAGCAACGAATTGTTAGCTCAGCTGAATGAATGATAGGCTTGGATGTTGGTTGCATCAGTTTGAGCTTGTCAAGATGCAGAATTCACTCACCATGAACTATATAGAGAAGGCGATTCCAGTCCCAGAATGTTACATCTTTCTTTTATGTCGTATTCCCCTTCCCGGGAAGGTTAACCCTGTCAACAAATGCCCGCAGAAGTCGGATGTGTCGGCCTAACGGCGCAAGAACGCAGCTCTGCTGTAAACAGGCACAACGCAATCACGTCCGAAAAAAAACTCCAGATGAACGCAGCAGAAGAAGAAGAAGAATTCCCTTTGCTTTCTATTTGTTTTTCGAATTGTATTTGATAATCAGTGAATGACAGTCAATACTTTTGTGCTTATTTATCTTATTACAATTAAAGGTCATGCACCAAAGTAAGCAGAAACAATTAGGAGAGGACGCATCGACAGCAAATGTGATAGCAGTCGCAACAGTAATATCCATCTACAAGAATTATCTAGTAGTAGTAGTAGCAGTAGTAGTAGTAGTAGTAGTAGTAGTAGTAGTAGTAGTAGTAGTAGTAGTAGTAGTAGTAGTAGTAGTAGCAGTAGTAGTAGTAGTAGTAGTAGTAGTAGTAGTAGTAGTAGTAGTAGAAGTAGTAATAGTATCAGTAGTAGTAGTAGTAGTAGTAGTAGTAGTAGTAGTAGTAGTAGTAGTAGTAGTAGTAGTAGCAGTAGTAGTAGTAATGGTATTAGTATCAGCAGCAGAAGTAATAGCAGCAGCGTTATATGTAGTATTATTAGTAATAGTAGTATTTGACTGCGATTACGACCAACTCTGAGGAAGAATTACAACAGCTACTATCTGCATTCTCCAATGCTTGTTCTGAATTTGGTTTAACAATTAACAAAAATAAGACACAGATTACGTCACAAGGTGCACATGGTGTACCATCAATCTTTATTAACGACGCCGAACTGGAGATAGTAGACCATTTTACATATCTAGGATCAGAGGTAAATAGCAAATTATCCCTCGATCAGGAAATCAACATCAGGATTGGCAAGGCAGCAACAACAATGAACATGTTAGCAAAAAGAGTCTGGGAGAACAGGAAGCTTACTGCCAAAACAAAAGTCCTCGTCTACCAAGCCTGTGTCCTTAGTACTCTTCTTTAGTGCAGTGAAACCTGGACAACTTACTCAGGCCAAGAGAAATGTTTAAACAGCTTTCATATGCGGTGTCTGCGAAGAATACTTGGTATTAAGTGGTAAGACAAAATCACAAATACTGAAGTATTGGAAAGATCAGGTTGTGTGACGGTGTATTCCATGCTCAGTCTTCGTAGACTTAGATGGATAGGACATATTAGGAGGATGGATGATGGTAGAATACCAAAGGACGTCTTTTTTGGTGAATTACAGACGGGTAGGAGATCTCAGGGTCGGCCTCTACTACGATACAAAGATGTGTGTAAGCGGGACATGATTGATACAGGCATTGATAATGCACATTGGGAGCACGTCGCCGCTGAACGTGTTGCATAGAGGGCAACTATCAGAAATGGAATAAAGACAAAGGAGAAAATGATTGCAGATAAAGCACACACAGAGCGTGAGAGACGTAATATGGTGCAAAATGATGGAAATGACCATGTTTTCACATGCACCTACTGTGGGCAAACATTTGCAGCAAGAATTGGCCTTACCAGCCACATTCTCCACCGCCATGGATCGTAGTTATTAAGCCTTTTTGAAGCACAATGTACCAAACTATCGTCTGTCAAGACGGAAAGGTGCCAATGAGTATTTGACTATTGTTACTATTTCAACCAGCTAATCAACTAACACAAACAAGCAACGAACACAATAAACCAATCAGTTAACCATCCAGACAGCCAACGAACGAACGAATGAAGGAATAAACGAACGAACGAATTAACAAACCAGCAAAAGAACGAAAGAACCAACGAACTATTAGCTAGACAACCAGCAAATTAATCAATTTTCAGCCAGTCAGCAAACCAACTAATCAACCAACTAATCAATTACCCAACCAACCAATCAATCAGCCAATCATCCAACTAGTCAGTCAACCATCTAGAGAAACAACTCGCCAGCCAAGCAAACAACCAGCCAGCCAAGCAATAAACGAATCGATTATCTAACTACCCACAGAGTAACCAAATGAATGCATAAACCAACCAACCAACCAACCAACCAACCAACCAACCAACCACTTACCCGCAAACCAGCCCATCAATTAAATACACATACCAATCAACTCCGTGCTCGCTCCGTGGCGAAAAGGTTACGGACGTTTGCAATCTCGCATACCGTCTTCTAAACAGAGCTGCCGGCGATTTGGCAGCAGACCGCCTTGCGTTGGTTTTTAAAAATAAAATTGTATGGGTGCTGGTAGTTCTGAAAGCAATAGCAAACTTCTGAACGTAAACATGCCAAGAGATCACAAACAGCCATAAAAATTCTGGGGTTGACAGCGACGTCCTATACCAATCACCTAACCAACCAATCAACAATACTAATAAAGCTAACACTGACTCTCTCTCAGCACTGCGTGTGGCTACATATGATACCATCTGATGTAAAGTAATAGTAAATTAAAAAAAAAAAGACAATAACAAACAACCTACTCAACCTTTCACAACTATCTGCTGTACGATTAGCTTTCTCAACCACACAATAACGCGACACAAGATTTGTAGAAAATGGCCAATAATGACGGGAGGGATTTTATCAAAGATAAAAAGTAATGAAAACAGAATATAAGGACAGTAACGATCTTTTAATTCTCCGTAGGCGGAGGGAGAATAAATAATCAAATGATAATAATGTCGTCTTAGCTATTGATTCATATACCTTCTAACAAGTGAATCACGTGAAGTTATTGGGACAAATGATTACATTGCCGTCTGGAAATTATTAGCTTAGTGGGCAGTACAATGTTTTTATAGCGTTTCCCTTCAAATATTGTAACTTCAGATAGCAGAAGGATCTGGATTATCCAGGAGTTCGAAAAACAAATGTCCAGAAAATGTGAATGAGTTGGGTTAGGGCAAAGGCGAAGTCAAACACGAAGGCGCTAATTTCTACCGTGTAAACAATCAGGTAATTAAAGAACCATAGTTTTCGTTTAAGAAATTCCCCCGTTACGCATTTTCGAAGCAGCGACAAGTTGAATCCAAACACCCGAAAATATAAAGTTGATTAGTTGCATATATTTTATAGGACGTAGCAGTCGACTCCAGCATTTTTTTTGCTGTCTGTGATTTCTTGGTAAATTTACGTTCAGTAGTTTGCCATTGCTTTCTGAACGACCGGCTCTCACACCACTGTATAAAAACCAACGCAAAGCGGTCTTCTGCCAAATCGTCCGTAGCTGTGTTTCGAACGCTGTATTCGGGATAAGAAATAACGTCCTTAAGTCCTTCAGAACCTAGCCGGCTAGAAAATATAACACAAATAACATTCGAAAGAACGGAAAGATGACGACACGCATGAAAAAACAAAAAGAATAAACATTTTGAAAATATATAGATTGGAACATCTGATTTGAAATGACACCATCACTGTGCTAAGTAAACAATCATCGACTTCTGCTATGTATCTCCCTTTAGAAAATAGCTCCTCAACCATTTCAGGTCAGCCGTCCAAATCTTTGCTATCTTTAAAAGCTCCCTGCATGCTTCCCCTAAATTATCATTGTGTCTCTGATGATCTTAAGGTGACTCCTAGATAGTTTGGATTTTCTTCATGGCGTATCGATGTGTGTTTAGATCTCCCTCTGTTTCTTTGGCTCTGTAGCTTTACTACTGTGACTCTTTCTCGGTGTGTGTCCTTCTCAGCGTCTTTTCCTCACCTGTATATATACTGCAATGGACCATCTTTGACAATGATCGAGGAAATAACGTACACATCTGAAGCTTGAAACAGGGGTACCACGTCCTTCTGCCCCATCTCCATGCGGCTAGGGCATAAACAATGAATTCAAGAGTTCTCGGTTGTAAACTTCCGTTATGCTGATGTCGAGGTAGCGGGTTCAACCCCTAAACTGCTCAGTTGGACTAAACTTGACTGCTCATCCTTGACTTGGGGCCGTATATTACAAGTACCTTAGAAGTCACAGTGGGTTCGCCTGATGGCGAGGGATACTGGTAATAGGGAAAGCTAATCCGCACCAAAAAAAATAATCAGCCCAGTGTATCAGAAGTAATAGCACGTGTATGTACTACACTTGAGTTCAAAACGAGCAAACCCACACACAAAACAAGCCGTTGTTGTCATATTTCTCCAGACTGAACTGAGGAGACAGAGCTTGCGAGAGGAGCCCCTCTACGCTAGCTAGGTCAAGTCAAGCAAAGACCCCATCTACAGGCTTTCAGCCGCAATGAGCATATGGTGCTATAATATTTTTTATTGACCACTAGTCACTCGCCGGTCTCTCTGGCCAAGGGGTTAGCGTCATTCTCCGTAGCCTCGTATACTCTTGTGAGTAACGTGACGACGGCGAGAATCGGTATCGGTTCTAACCGCGTCGGTAACTTACGGGATATGTGAGCCGGCCGCTCAGAAAGCAATGGCAAACTACTGAGAGCAATCTTGCCAAGAAATCAACAATCAGCTAAAAGATGCTGATGTTGAAAGCGATGTCCTGTTAAGGATATACAAACATTTTTTAAAAACTAGTCACTCGGTAGGTGATATGGTCAGTACCACGTCATTGGCCTTTATTTAGCAAGACATTTCTTGGTACCCATCTAAGGCTGGACTGATCTGAAAGCCTAGGTCAATTTAAGCAGTCAAACGCGATGAGGATGCTTAACGATAACCACCGGGCCGGCAGTCGTGCGTCCAGCCACTAGGCTATCACGACTCCCTATCGATATGTGCTCTCCGACCTCTTCCTTTTTCTTGGCCGCATTAAGAGACTCACAACTCAGTGCACTAACACCTAAAAGCATGGCCCAGTTTTCCTTTACTTCGATTCTAAAGAACAAGAAAATAAAACATCGGTAATTAAAATGCTCCACGAAATTAAAGAAACTGTTATTTATTTATGGAAACTGCACTGTGGAAAATCAACCGAAATCTGAATGCAACAAAGGCACGTCCACACAACACTCAATACCGCGATATTTGAACAAAAAACATCCCACGGAATACAAACCAGCGCATTCGTCTAGTCTTGTAGACGTATTGAATGCTTTATTTTTACACCGTCTATGTGGAATATAGGAGTTCACAATAGAAAACGGGTATAAAGTGATCTGTTTTAAACTGTCTCGCGAGAACTTGTGTTCGAGAATTATCACTCAATCTCGCAGCCTGTGGTGTCTGCATTGACATGAACATCACATTTGTATCTGAGGTGTTTCCCAGGGAGATCACCCTACACCTTTGCCTTGAGGATATCTTTAAGTGCTTTATTGATTACCGGTGTTGTTATTTGTGTTATCTTTCAGGGATGTATTGGAAGTTCTCATGTCCAGAGGTTTAATAGAATTGTATTTGCTTTGATTTTTAAATCTATACTGCGGTTATCAGTAAACGTTGCTGTCGTGTGGTAGTGAGGAACTGGTTTCCGTCATGTTCTGCTGGTTGCATTCTGTTCCAGTGCCCTGGTTGCATTCTGTTCCAGTGCCTGTTCAGTATCTAAATAGTGCACGTAATCAATCAATCAATCTATCAATCAATCAATCAATCAATCAATCAATCAATCAATCAATTAATCAATCAATCAGGTGTCGTCTCCACAGTGAAGGTTGCTGCAATGGTTCTCCAACACTGTCTGTCTCTCGCTCTGACAGTACATTCTGCCAGATTGCTGTTCGTTCATCTTTTGATGTTATCTTCCCACATGTATTGTTGTATACCTCTCGCTCACTTGCCTTAACCTTACCCTCCAGCATGGTTTTTATAAGAGTGTTATGTCTTTTAATGAGCCCGAAATATTTCAATTGCCTTTTGTTTTTTCTTCTTTCAGCAACTCTCTTTTTATTTCCAGTTTTTCTAGAACCTCTGTTTTTGATTGTTTTCATGTCCATGAAATACGGCACATTCTTCTGTATATCCACATCTTCAGGGCCTCTTTTCGACTTTCTAATTGGAGCATATAATAAAAATCGTGAAAAACTATAATACTTTAGACCATTTTAAGCCATTCATAATTTGATTGTAATCCATTTTAAGAACTTATATAGACACATGGTATGGAATTCTTCTCAAACATTTCGTTTGTGCGACGAGCGACAATTTCGACAGGCCGCTCAGCCGAAAGAGACCGAGCCATATGGAACAAAACCCGGTGCAATGAGATCGATCCTCGAGACTTTTAAGACTTGTTAACATCAGAGCGTTACTGACTGAGTCTGAAGGTCTCCTTAAAAAGTAAAAGATCCCTTCACACGCCTGAAGGCGAAGTGAGCACACAGTGCTAGACACTCATATGTACAGACCAACCGACACTAGGTGGCTGATGCGCTCAGTATCACACCGGCTGCATTTATTTTCCAAAACATTTTCTGGTACGGAATTAAAACCAGGTCAAGTTTGAAAATTTGAATTCTCCCCGTGGCGGATAGAACCCATGACCAGATGACCTGGCAGGAGCTTGAACACCCCCTCATTTTCACTACGCTAATGCTCAACAAGAAACACAACAACAACAACAACAACAACAACAACAACAACAACAACAACAACAACAACAACAACAACAACAACAACAACAACAACAACAACAGCAGCAGCAGCAGCAGCAGCATTAGCAACAACAGCAGCAACAGCAACAACAAAAACAAACCCCACTCTCCTCTCCCTCCCTCCCCAACACCACCTCTAGATTTCAAGGTAAAAAAAATAAATAAATCAGATTCCCAGGTTTAAAAAACAAACCCAATAATGGACACGTTTAATATAATTTTAAAAACAGCAGAATAATTCTGGTTGCCTCCTGGGATCTGCTTTCAGGCTGGTCATTCAGAAATGTCATTAGCCCGATTAAAATATTGATAGGGTGAGTTTATTATAAGTACGCGTGTTGATGCTGTCACGTAAACTGTGCGTAAGTGCAGACCTATTATCCTGCGCTTCTATTTGTGCTGCAAGAATATCCACAATTACTTGAGCTAGCTATTCCAATGCTCTTGAAATTAATGTGCGTTAATAATGTAGTATTAATTTGCCTAAGCCTCGTAGCTGTCTTCAAAAGTTCGGTCATTATAAGTAATTAGAGAAATGGTACATTAATGATAGACATTTGAATCTGACTGTGATTGTTTTATACCTGGTGTTGTGTCTACAACACAGCCAAAGGGTATTGGTTTCATACCCTCATGGTAGCTGCGAGCGATTTGGCAACAGCCCAGCCATGCGTTGGTGTTTTTACTAAATGGTATGTGTGTCGGTCGTTCAGAAAGCAATGGCAAACTCCTGAACGTAAACTTGCCATGAAATCACACCAGCAAAACCCCCCCCCCCCCCAAAATGCTGGTAATGGCTGCGACGTCTTGTAAAGGATATGCAAGTAACTTAACTAAACCATCAGTGTGTATTAGAATGTGATGCCAGGTCCATATTTTCGTGACCAAATGACACTTAATGGATGGTGTGGTCAGTATCACGCTGGTCGCTGTATCTGCCAGGTATATTTCCGGTACTCACTTTATAAGGCTTGGTCCACCCGGGAGACATCAAGTCCAGAAAATAATCGCATCGCTAGTTGGGATGTGAACTAAAAACCGCAGGGTCAGCAGTCGAATACACCATTAACAAAGCTACTGTGCCTTTGCTCTATCACAGTACAATAATCAGTCTCAGATACAACTGCTTTCGTATGGCCAGCTCCTAGACAGCCAAGACTTTAACTGATTAGTGCCGAAGGATAACATATCGTCAAATGTGACATCTCATTTGGACAGAAGGACGGTATATTACCATTCTAGGGTAATCGTGTTATTTATTTTGTTTCGTGGTATCTTAAGCAAATTTCAATGCTTAGGGAACGGACATTTACATGACAATACTTTTTCATTTGATTGTGTACCATGTTTGAGCCAAACATACTTTTTTAGTTTTTATTTTTGGATTTAAAAGCCTCTCGGTAGGAGCTGAGAACTGCCTGGGTCCCCAAACGGAATATCGCCCCAAGGATCCCGGTACGTTTACGCGGATGCGAAGTTTTTGTGCCTATCTTGCTCACCTCGATGGTTCTGAGCTTGGACAAATGAAGGCGGGCCCTACAGTACAGTTCCCATGGAGATCGTACTTCGGTACCGGATTGGGGGGGGGGGGGAAACGCCTCTACACCAACTTCATCTTCCATAGATGCAAGCCATGTTCACGAGTCTGACGACCCGAACTTGACAGCTGAAGCTCATAGGATTCATAACCAACCAACAAGCCAACCAGCCAACCAATCAACCAATCACCCACCCAACCAACCAACCAACCAACCAACCAACCAACCAACCAACCAACCAACCAATCAACCACCCAACCAGCCAGCCAGCCAGCCAACCAGCCAGCCAACCAATTAAAAGTGTGGACTTTCATGGCACCAGCCAATCAACCTAATCCTACATATTCATGAGTTAATCAAACACAATGTTTATTAACATTGCATCTCATGTGCCATGTTGCGTGGCTTAGGCGACAATGTCTTTCTAACACCAGGAAGACCGGCACATTTACAGAACATCCTACTTTTTAAGTAACTGGATATTGAATGCGTGTTTGAATTGTGATATTCCATTGAAGCAAGTGGCTGGCAGGTATGCCATCCGGTCCGATGGTCATGTATTTGAATCCCCATCGAGACGGACTTTGCAAACTGGACCTGCTCTCCCAGATCGACCCATCCTAAAATAAGTACTAAAAATATCATAGGAAATAAAGGCGAATGAAATTTACATCACCCATCGAATGCCGATTGGTCCATTCAAATATGTGGCTACCACCTTATACTCTGGGCTCTACATGGCCTGTCAAAGTGTCCTTTATTTTATTTATTTAAATTTATATCTACCTTGTAACCCCAAGACATTTCTCCTGACAAGCCATGTAGACGACATCTGCACGTGGCGTACAGGGAGCAGATGGCCAGCAGCGGGCGTGAACTTAAACCATGCGGGGACATAGAACGAGTGTCATTAAGAATGATGCTCGAGTGGGTGACGAGAAGCTGGGACAAGATAGATAACGTGGCATTAGTTCAGTTTCCAGAAAATCGATATTTCACATGTTTTGGATTAATAGTTCCCAATCTGTGGGTTTCGACACAGAAGAGGGCCGCGACGTGTTTTTCTAGCGTAAAAGAAGTAGAAGTAATACATCATCATCATCATCCAGTGTCTTGCCTGATGGCGTGGGAGATCATGCCTATCCACAAATTACGTTCTCCGTCGTCATGGATCAATTCATGTATTAACTCCCTCCCGTGCCATGACACAAGACTGTCAAGAATCTTCTCATGTTGTCTTCCTCTATCTCTCTTTCCGCAAATATTTCCGGTTGTCACAAAGTGTCCCAGTTTTTGTCTTCTCATAACGTGGCCAAAACACAAAAGGTATATATATACACGCCTTTAAGGAGTAATGGGAAAATGGCGCTAGCCGCATATACTTATTAACATAAGTATATAAATTTACACAATCTTATATATAAAAGGCGATCTCCGTCTGTCTGTCTGTCTGTATGTCCATATGTCCTTTATGCGCTCGCGAACGGCCCATCCGATTGAGATGAAATTTTCTACACGTCTTCCTTTCATTCCAGCGCAGCCCACTGTCATATTTTTTTAGTGTGAAATCGGCTGCTTACCCAATATTATTTCATTTTTCATTTTTCATTATAATTTCATATATCTCAGGGGACCTAATTCTGTAAAAGTTATTTCAAGGGGCATAACTTTTCTGTATAACTTATAGTCATATTGCGGCATCGTTTTCAAAGATTTATAAACTCTTTGTCCATAGTTATGTACCGGCATATTAGTTATAATAAATAATGATACAATCTTTGAGGCATTTTCAAAGTTTTCATAAAAATAATGCATAATGCATAACATTGTAACTCATCTTTTTTGCTTAAAGAATAAATAAATAATAGTTACCTTATCTCTATCAAGTTTGAAGATTTTATATTTCTTTACACTGTCGCCAACTCTAAGAAGACATGGAACAACTTCAGCCATTATTAAATCTACAGGCATATGCGTTATATTTCTCCTCCTCCTCCTCTCCCCTCCTCCACCTCCTACCCTCTTCCTCTTCCCCTCCCCTCCTCCCTCTCCCTCCTCCATCCTCCTCTTCTCTCTTTCTCCTCCTCCTCTCTCCACCTCCCTCTTCCTCCTCCCAGCTCCTACTCCTCCTTTTTCTTCTTCTGCTGCTGCTGCTGCCGCTGCTCCATTTACCCAAGTTAATTGTTGGGGAAGATGTAAAGATCTTTCAAGTGCTCTTTCTAATGCTTTTTGTAAGTTGGTCTTCGTTTATCTAAGGTTGTTCTAACTGCAACCAATAAATGATTAGACAGACAGACAGACAGACAGACAGACAGACAGACAGTCGGGAACGGGAACTTATATGACTACTCATATGAATTAAATGAGATGCTCCCCATCAGGGGCTGGGCGAAGCCGGGCCGGGTCAGACAGACAGACAGACAGACAGACAGACAGACAGACAGACAGACAGACAGACAGACAGACAGACAGATAGTCGGTAACGGGAACGGGAACTTATATGACTACTTATATGAATTAAATGAGATGCTCCCCACCAAGGACTGGGCGATGCCGGGCCGGGTCAGACAGACAGACAGACAGACAGACAGACAGACATACAGACATACATACAGACAGACAGACAGACAGACAGATAGTCGGTAACGGGAACGGGAACTTATATGACTACTTATATGAATTAAATGAGATGCTCCCCACCAAGGACTGGGCGAAGCCGGGCCGGGTCAGCTACTATAATTATAAAATACAATTATCGTATAAAACTGGGGTAGTCGGGGCGAAGTGTTTAAACCGCGTGCCTCACACTCTGAAGCTTGTGGGTTCACTTTCACTTCAATTGACGTGTGCAATTTTCTCGGAGATTCCTGAGGGTCGACGCTGAGGCCACGGAGTTCGTGCTGTGTGTGACACTTTCGGCAGCCATTACGGGATAAAATCCAGTCCAATGAACTCGATCCTCTTGCGTTTATAATCCTTGTATGACGCCCCCATTTTTATAGACCAATCGTCATTCGATATATAATGTGGTCAATACCATACTCCAAGTGCTGAATATTGAAGAAGGTTGGCTATTAAAGACAATTTAAAAAAAAAAATGAAAGATTCTGGTCACACGAAACGCCACGAAAGTTTGGCGAGAACAATAATGGAGGGTATATGCCTGGGAAGAGAGAAAGAGGAAGGCCGAAGAGAAGATGGATGCAGGATGGTGTATCAGACGCGGGACATCTTGCTTTTGATCGAGAGGTTTTCCGGAAGGTTGTTATGGGAGCGAGGTTCTGCAAAGGACATGCTACTGAATAAAAGAATGCCACACCGGCCAATGTTACTTCCTGAAAATTCCTGGTACTTAAGTAGGGCGGGTCAATATGATAAGATCGGCCTGGTTGCGGATTCGAACATGTTTAGTTTAGTCGTTGGATCAACATCACGGCACTCGGGTTTAACCCATAAGTGCTCCGTTCTACTCCTAACTCAAACCTGAGTCTGGAGAAACTGAGCTCAATGCACGAACTCCGTAGCATCGACGGGACTCCTGAAATACTTTGGGTAGATTTTTAACTCTAAATTTTGCCCTGGCAGCGCCGTTAGACTACTCTTTTTGGATTTCCAATTGCCAAGGGATTGTTTACGTGCGCAACAATACACACGGGCGTCCGATCTCACTACTCAGAGACCAGGGGCAATTTTATTACTAGAAGACCACGTGAAAAAATCCCGGCCCCCGGGACCTCCAGCACTCGAGGCGAACACCATACCTCGAGACCACTCAGCCCCCGGATTCGAACATATGACATTTGGTCCGCAGGCAAGTGGGCTAGTCAATGTGATTCAATGGAATATCACAATCCATAACAGGTACAAGCGCGCATTCAATATTTGGTTATTTAAATATTAAGGCGTTCTGAAAATCTATATTTAATGTGATTTCCTTACTCAAGCTGAGTTGAGTTGAACTGAGTTGAGTCAAGAAACGATAACACGGTACTCAAAACATTCCAATACACACTCCATCGTCATATTCATCAGCCAGCGAAGAGGTACAATCCTAGTGAGACCTGTTGGAGTCTGATTAAGTGTCTGTTTGGAGTTTGCTCGGGGAAATGAGTGTCGGTCAGATCATCTGGTCACTCCCTGTCTCACCATTCTCTCCAGGAAACTGAGTGTCGGTCAGATCATCTGGTCACTCCCTGTCTCACCATTCTCTCCAGGGAACTGAGTGTCGGTCAGATCCTCTGGGCACTCCCTGTCTCATCATTCTCTCCAGGGAACTGAGTGTCGGTCAGGTCCTCTGGTCACTTCCTGTCTCACCATTCTCTCCAGGGAACTCAGTGTCGGTCAGATCCTCTGGTCACTCACTGTCTCACCATTCTCTCCAGGGAACTGAGTGTCGGTCAGGTCCTCTGGTCACTCCCTGTCTCACCATTCTCTCCAGGGAACTGAGTGTTGGTCAGATCATCTGGTCACTCCCTGTCTCACCATTCTCTCCAGGGAACTGAGTGTCGGTCAGATCCTCTGGTCACTCCCTGTCTCACCATTCTTTTCAGGGAACTGAGTGTCGGTCAGGCCCTCTGGTCACTCCCTGTCTCACCATTCTCTCCAGGGAACTGAGTGTTGGTAAGATCATCCGGTCACTCGCCGTCTTACCATTCTCTCCAGGCCATGATGATTTATCCGTTCTTCCATACAATACACACAATCGCAAAAGACTCTAACCACATGTGCCTTTTCTCATGTTGTGGTCGAAAGATATGAAACCTTGTGAAATTTACAGAAGAATAATGTTCCAGTATGGAGACAGTTGTTTAAGTCAGGCGGCGGTGTATGAAAGGATATAAAGATGTCAAAATGGACTACTAAACGTCATGGATGGACAGCGTAGTAGGATACCTGAACCATCTCTCAAAAGACTGGGCATACAGTGGATACACGATGTGCTCGAAAACATGAAGTCTTGAAACATCCGGCGTACAGTCCGCACTTGACCGTCCGTCCATTGGACTTTTCACTTTTTTGGACCCTTGAATGAACATTTGCGGGGTCAGATGTTTTCAGATGACAACGAGATCAAGGAGGCGGTGAAAAATTAGTTTAAGTTCACACACAATAACTTTATTTTCTAGAAGGCACCACCAACAAGCTAGGGGACAAGTGGACCAAGTATGTTGCCAGGTAGGGAGACTATGTTGAGAAATAACACACAATTTCTGGTTTGTACTATTGTAAAAATGTTATTCGTTAAATTCCTGTTACTTAATGACGCCCCCTCGTAATTTGGGGAGCATGCTATTTGAAAAATCCCTACAGGCCGATTAAATTTTCTGCTGCTCGTTTATCTGTTCTGTAACACCCATTGGGACATGGACCCTGGACTATCTCAGACCAAGCAGTCTTTGTCGTTTCCTATCTCCTGCAGCCCCATCCATATTCTCCCCCATATTATTCATCTCTGTCTTTAATTCTCTACTCCCTGTATTTTTAGGTCCCCCACTATTTCTCTCGCCGCGTGGGTTCCAGACCAGCCAGTATCTAGTTATGTTATCCTCAGATATTCTAAATGTGTCATGTCCACGCCAGCGCCCTTTCCCCACCTCTTAATTCACTGGTATTTGTGTGCACGTGGATTTATTGGGTTAGAATTCAGCACAACAACATGCTAGCATTCCGCAAGTTAAGGCGGTATCAATGTTATCTCCCCTGTTGCTATGGTATAATGTGCAGATGGTGTCTTATTAAATCTCATTTCTCATTAGTCGGTGATTGGTTGTGGTTCCTCTAAAACAGTGGTTCTCAACCTTTTTTGGACCATGCACCCCTTCACTATATGCTCAGAGTGCCTTTCCACCCCCTTTCGTATTTCATCCTCTCTCTCTCTCTCTCTCTCTCTCTCTCTCTCTCTCTCTCTCTCTCTCTCTCTCCTCCTCCTCCCCCCCCCCCCCCCCCCCCGCCATACACAGTATACGTGAAAATGGAAGCTAAATTTAATAACACATACTAGAACAAGTCTAGAAAAAGTCTAGACGTCTATATAAAACGTGATTTGGAGGTTTACTTACGTTATAAAACGAATTTAAGAAGGACGAGAAGTACAGAACTGTAAAGTATGGAGGGAAAAACAATATCAAGTAATCTGTTCTTGTATTAATTAACGCAATCTTGAAATAATCTTAACTCCCCCCCCCCTTTCCCCCATTCCTGCAACCCCATGGAAACCCTAAAATTCCCCCTGGGGGAAATTCCCCACCGGTTGGGAACCATTGCTCTAAAAGTTTGAGCTTAAACTAGGCGGATCAGCTGGAATTCAGATTTCAGGTCGCCCGAGCTTTGTAGAGGTTTCATCTATTACAACTTAGCTAGTTGTTTGCGATCGCTCGTTTTGAACTCAAGCGTAGTCCCTACAGCTGCTGCAACTTCTAGCACACTGGACTAATTTTTGCGTCTGTATTAGCTTTCCCTATTACCAGTGTCCCCCGCCATCAGGCGAACCTACTCAGACTTCTGAGGTATACGTGGCTAGTGTGGAGGCCTTTCTCCCAATCCGATTCCAAAGTAATATCCCCACGGGGGACTGTGCTGTAGAATACTTATTCAACTGCACATTCCCCTGAACTATCTGTGTTTGCCTTATGCAGAAATGTGTGGCTGCTGTTGTCTAGTGACTGTCGCTTCCATCGATGATGAAGTGTATTTTTCGTGGCAGGTTTTTGTTTTGACATCCTGGCAGCGGCATTATTGCATAGTATACAGGTGCGGGTTGTTGGTCTGTCTAGACCAGTGGTTCCCAACCTTTTTTGGCCAATGCCCCCCTTCACCATGTGTTAATAATGTCATTCCTCCCTTTTCGTGTTTCCTCCCTATAAACTCTCCCCCCCCCCCTCCCCATCCTGCCCCTACGTAGTATATGTAAAAATGGAAGCTAAATTTAATAACGCATGCTAGATCAAGTCTAGACGTCTACATAAAACGTGATTTGCGAGTCTACTTACGTTATAAAATGAATTTCATTAGGGCGAGAAGTACAGAACCGTAAAATTTAGAGGGAAAAACAATATAAAGTAACTGGTTCTTGTATTAATGCGATCTTGAAATAATCTTAAATCCCCCCACCCCACCCCCACCCCCCATGGAAACTCTAAAATTCTTCCCACCCCCAGGTTTAGAACCACTGTATTATAGGCAGAAGATGACAGATAAAAAAATATGTTCATCGTTTATATTCAAGACAAGGTAGGCCTATGCGATAAAAAATTAAGAGTGAGTGGTACTGAGAAAAAGAGGAAATAACTGAACTATCATGAAAAGGTAGGAACCGTGGTATTGAACAAACGAACTTTATTTTCAAATGATTAAGAATTGGACACGCAATCCCGTTTGACATTCTGTCCTTCATATCTCTCTGCCTTCATACATTATTTCATTTAGACATCACCTATGAAGCTAATATTAGACGACGACGACGGCGGCGGCGGCGGCGGCGTAGGCAGCAGCAGCAGCAGCAGCAGCAGCAGCAGCAGCAGCAGCAGCAGCAGCAGCAGCAGCAGCAGCAGCAGCAGGGAAAAGTACAACAATCAAATAAGGAAGTCAGTCATCTAGTCCGCCTAGATTAGTTTTCTCATATGCAATCTTTTTTGTGATCATAAGACTTCGGGATAATCCCAGCCTCGGGAATTGCGGTACCAAATTTTGTTGGGAAGGTAAGGCAGCAGGAGTTATTCTGAGCAAATTGGACATTGCGTGGGCTTTCGTGAAGAGAAGGTTAGCAACTTCAATCACATGCCCAATACGCCACAAAAACACAAAAGGGGTCTTTAACTTTATGTTACGTTTTATAATTAGTAATCCTGCATACTGCGTTGGAAACACAGATGCTGGCGATTTGTAAGTAGACCGCTTTGCTTTGTTTGTCATACAATGGTATGAGTGGCAGTCTTTCATACAGCAATGACAAATTACTGAACGTAAACTTGCCAAGAAATCACGAATAGGGATTGACTGCCACGTCCTGTGAAGGATATGCAACTAACTTCTTTACGTTATACAATGTCAAGGTAACAGATTGAAGGCAAAAGCAAACTCTTCGCAAAAATCAGCATTGAGGTGTTATTTATAGGAATCAGTTCTCCTAGGTCACGACTTTACTGTTCGAGGACCAGCTCTTTTCCTCACTACCTTGTTTCATTCGTCAAAATATTCTCGGATACCCATTTCGCGAAGCTATATAGAACAAGACACAGAAGAGAGTGAACGCGCGAACTGATCCATGCCGTCGGAGATTGCAATTTGCGGAGAAACATCATGACCTACGCCAGCCGTCATTGCACTGGATGATGATATAGAACATGGTCTGTTTTTAAAAGGAGCAAAGATGATGACGAAATTAACAAAAACGAACACTCTAAACAACAACAACAACAACAACAACAACAACAACAACAACAACAACAACAACAACAACAACAACAACAACAACAACAACAACAACAACAACAACAACAACAACAACAACAACAACAACAACAACAACAACGACGACGACGACGACGACGACGACGAGGACGACGACGACAACAACATCAACAACAGCAACAACAGGCACAAACGGAGATGTGTACTCACTCTAGTGATTCCCATTGCTTGATATCCTGTATCCTTCATCACCAGCTGCTGGTTCAGTGACGTCTGTGATCCGGGGCTTGGCTGCACGTGTTCTGTCACCATCTTCTTATCTGGCTTCTCAAACCTGACAAGGATGGAAAAGAGGACGCCAGTGACAGCGAGAAATGTATACCCTGGGCACACTAAGGCTTCCTACACTTTACACCGGGGTCTAAATATTGTAGTTGTTGACACTTGAGATTTCACTCGAGTTGCTTTCCATAAAGGCAGCGGGGTACGCCAAGCACAGTTGGCTTCATTATGTCAGATTGTAATATCATTTATTTTACAAATTGTCTATATGACAGAGATAATATTGTACTGATAAGTCAGTCGAATAAAACATACATAATAAAGGGATATCTTTACTCTAAAACGATTTGAGATTTCTGTATTATGTGGTTACGAAAACCCTCAACAATGTTTCCTTGTTCCTTTGTATACAGCAACCCAAAGAGAATTTGTGAAATTTCTGGTTATGTATTAGTGGCCTGGAATATTATGTCGATTGCCATGGTGTAGTATATCGATTAAAAGGCTATATTATGTCGACTGGCATGATATAGTACATCGATTAACGTGGTATATTATCTAGTTAGATATGATGCAGTATATCAATTAAAGAATGCCTCCATTCTTCATGATCGAGACCCCCGTGTCCTACACCGTAGGGTTTAGGTAATATCGATTAGCGTGGTGTGTTAAGTCGAGTAATATGATGTAGTATAACTATTGACATGGTTTACTATGTCAAATGACAAGATGTAGTATATCGAATTAACAGATTATGTCTATTGACATATATATCTTTGTTATAGTGATTGGAGCCAAGATTTGCAAGGTTTAATGTCGGGAGCACGGTATTAGTCAAAGGTAACATTTACGTTTTTCAACCCTGTTTTGTTTTGCGTATACTCGCTTTGAACTCAAGCGTAGTCTATACATGAGCTACCAATTCTAGAGCACTGGACCGATTTTTACTCGTGGATTAGCTTTCCCTATTACCAGAATTACCATTAGTCCAGAAGTACTTGTAATTTCCATCCCCAACCCAAGGACGAGAAATTATTTTAGTCCAAAAGACCAATGTAGGGGTTGAACCCGCTAACCAGGCTTCATCTGTACATATAATCCCTCTACACTTAAACAGTGTATACACACCCAGAGAGAGTTAAACATTTAGCACAGATCGTGGAGTAATTCTTGCGTATTTCAGGAGTTAAAATTTACTGTAATAGTTATTAATCTAATTCGCTCTGTCCTAAAACAGCTAATATTTTTCATATTAGCGTAAAGTCGTCATCATCAGCGTAATCCACCAGTATGCGCTGGTGATAATGGTTCTCACACGATCCTATCATGTCTGTATTGTCGGCCAGATTATGCCAATGATCAAGCCTTCTATATATTTATCTCTATGTCTTCCTATTTCTCTTTTTCCTTCAAAGATTGTCAGCTGGGAATGTTTAAAGTAGGAATGGTTAAGACAGAAAATGTGAAGTCAGTAGCTGCCAATCAACATATGCTACTTTGGTCAGTTACTTCATGAACGTCCAACTGACTTTAGTTTCCAGACTACTTTCTGCTCCAAACAGGTTTTATTATACTCATTCCTAGTTGTTATTTTAAACGCTTCTTATTTGTTATTTTGACGACTGCAGTTTTGGTTAATTATTATTTTAATTCACACCGTCGCTGTGTATAATCATCTTATAGTAATTATTGCTTAGGACAAAATGTGCGTAGCCAATAACGATATGGTAAGTTCCTAATTGTTGTCTGAGATTAGAGTATTTTGCTGATAAACACTTTAATGGATACTAAACAATTTGTAACATTCGTGTTTCAAGTTGCGATACTGAATACAACACAGGCTAATTTCTCAGAGTTGTTTTTTGTTTTCAAATCCCCGTAAGTTACCAACGCAGCGAAAACCGCTATCGATTCTCGCACAGGTAACGTTACTCACGAGAATATGCGGGATTGCGGAGAAAGACGTTAACCCCTTGGCCAGTAGCCAGGGAGACCGGTTTGCGGTACTGAAATAGATATTCGTGTAGTTTCGTAAAGTCGCATTATTGAACACAACAAACGTTAACAATTTTTTAAATTCTGTCAGTCCCAGACACCTGTTGTGTTAACTTATTTCGTCTTAGTTATGAATTCAACGTCTCTGTCTTCACCTGCACGACTGAATTACCTTTTGATTAGACAGTTGTCACCTTAACTGAATCGCATCCGTAGATTGATTACGCCCGCTCCGTGGCGAAGGTGTTACGGACGCAGTTCTTGATTTGCGTTACTTTTTTACGAAGTGGTATGGGTACCGGTCGTTCAGAAATCAATGGCAAGAACGTGGACTTGCCAAGAGATCACAACAGAAACAAAAAATGCTGGTGTTGACTGCGGCGTCCTGTAAAGGATATGCAACTAACAAAAAACAAATGATTACTGAAAGTAATAATTGCTCTCGACAGTAATAATAAAGCCATGACTGTGATTATGAAATAAACAATGGGTGCATTTTGAATTTCTTTCTATGGAATGAGTTAAAGATGTCTACATTATACGTTAATTTCTTAAATTCTCTCTACTAACTACAGTGTACGTTAAGGATTTCTTAAAATCGTGTTACTGAACACAAAACGTTAGTACCGATGATATTTGTGTTAGTAAATACAATTAAATGTCAATATTTTCTGAAAATCGCACTAGTGAATACAATAAACGCTAATAATCTCTTCCATTCATAGACATGTAATACATATAAATAAATACGATAATAAAACACCCAACAATGATATATCACGTATTTTATAACGTACAGTGAAAAATGCACATTCATTAACATAATCATGCAAAAGAAACGAACAGCTGTAATACCAAATTGATCCTTATTGGTCCGTAAAGCTGGAGGATTTTTTTGTAGCTGGCGGCGAGTTAAATAAAACGCGGACAGACATAAAATCAGTGGCAAATTCTGTGCCATCTAAGACGTTGTCACTCAAACTTCTAATTCTTCTGTTCATTATTGTGGTAATTTACACTGATTGAATAACTTGTCACTCTATTGTACTTTAGCTAACAGATTGGCAACTTTCCGAACTGATGGCACTCTTAATAACGGACTGAAAGTAGAAAAGATAATCATTAAATGTTTTATTGGCAAGGCCGCATTATGTAAATCCCAGTAGAGGATGTTACAATTAGATTTGAAAGTTCAGTAGCTAAAATTATAATCATTATAATGTTTTAAAGCATTAATGTCTTTCATCGGATTCTTGTTTAAATAACTACATGTTCATATGTGTTAATATTTGAGTTACTATATTAAGATGTAATTGAAAACAACCTAGCCAAACAGAAATATATATCTTTTTTGGCTTCATTATATATATATATATATATATATATATATATATATATATATATATATATATATATATATATATATATATATATATATATATATATATGTGTGTGTGTGTGTGTGTGTGTGTCTGTGTGTTTGTGTATGCCTAAATAAGTGCCAAGAGCGGGATAAGCGCCAAGAGCGCGCGCGCGCGCACACACACACACACACACACACTGCAAACTTTCTCTCTCCTTCCCTCCTCTTTTACTTCATCTTTCTATCTTCGTGTCACTATCAACCTCTCCACATCTCATTATTTGATACAACGAATTATTACGTGTCATTTCTCTCGCACAACTTTTACAAATCCCGTTGAAAGTAGTCTTTAAAAAAAAAGGTCTTAAAAGTCGAGTGGATCAACTTCATTGCACCGGGTTTTATTCCATATGGCTGTGTCTCTTTCCGCAGAGCGGCCTGCCGAAAGCGTCGCAAAAAGCACGAACTCTGTAGCTCCAGCGACGACTCCCAGGAGTCTAAAAAAATGCACCCGTGAACCGAAAGACGTAGCCAGGAATCGAACCCACAACCTTCGGAGCGCGAGGCAGACGGCTCGACCACTTCGTGAAAGTAAAGTAAGTAATGGGTCATGTTACACGCCTAAAAGGTCTTTTGGACATACATTGACAGACCCATATATTTGTATAGACCAATCGGAATTCGTTGGATGATGCCGTAAGTATCCCACCGGCCGCATTCACTTATGAAGACTTTTACTGGCAACAGTTTGTGGCTGTGCCCGGGTGTGGATGTGAACCCATGACTTGAGGTGCGGCAGCTGATCCGGAGTGACACACATCAGGGTGACATAATTATCTACATCGATGGGTCGGTGGTGAGAGGCGGACGTGGTGATTGGGGTTTAATTGCGAAGGCTGATGGATGAGTCTTGAATGGGGAGAGTCTGGCATATGTGACTACGACTTCCGGCGTGGGAATGGAGGTGGAGGCGGTAGCAGCGGTGTTCCATTGGTTGGAGGAGACTACTGCGGCACACACTGTATTCATTACGGATTCAGGCAGTGTGCTTGGTGGGGTGGAAAGGGGAATGTTTCGTCTGGAATGGCTAATCGGCCTCGTGTTGGCCACCCCTGTTCTAGACTTTACACCTGAAAGATGTTATTGTTGGTTATTTTATTCATACTAGAAATAGCAGATGACATGGTTTCCTTTCTATCAATTACTTGAACACTGCATAGTCAACGTTTAAGTCCAAATGACTAGTGTAGGGAACACTCCCTCTACCCCATCGTCAGCGCACCTGAAGATTAACCGCAATAGCATTAAGCTCAGCTTGCCAAGTTTATAAACTTTTTATTTCATTGTTTCCCCTTTTGGTTATATACGAAAACACACTCACTTTCAATTTACGCTATGTATGATAACTCAATAGGACAGAGAAATCGTGAAAACTCACTTTAAACGTCAACTAGAAGTATTTATGACGATTTAATGAGACAGACAATCGAGGTAATAACTAACTGCAAACATCAACTATTTTACTATATATGACAACTGAACAAGATGTGTAATAAGTGGGAATACCTGCCTGCAATCGTCAACTACATATGATAATTCAGAGAGAATTGTGGGGAAAACAAAACTAATTTAAACATCCACTATATGTGGCAACGTAATGGGACAAAAACACCGGAAAATAATTAACTTTCAAATGTAGCACCATATGAGAACTCAGTGAGACTGAAACAAAAAATCAGGAACACAACTACATAGGTTGACCCAAAGAGACAGACAAAATCTGTACTAAACATAGGAATATTCCCGGTCCATTAAGAGTTAATAGGAAGATAGCAGACGTATAATGATACAGAAGCGGCGGGAAATTAATGATACACGCGATGGCTCTGTTGGTGGTTCAGGTGGTTTCAGATATCCGCCTCGTTTTGGTTGTTTTTCAGTTGGCTTGGTGATGTTGCCTTTTGGGTTAGTGGGGTCGAACGAGGGCGTTCCAAGCTGCCTGCCTACTGGTCAGTCTATCTATCTGTCTGCCCACCCGCTCAAGGATGTTATGTAAACATTATTATTATGCTAAACTAGTATCTGTTTCATTAACGTCTGCCAAAGTAAGCAAGCTAGATCACAAAGTTCACCTTTAATCTTTTGTTTTGATTAATGATCATTTTTATTGCGCATGGATATCTCTATAGGTGCACAGTCTTCTCCTATAAATCACACAAATAAAATTATAGTACAGTGCATATACTACAACGCAACGGCCGAGATTTAAATATGTACAGTATATGGCAGAATCGTCATAATCATCATCATGTGCCATGCCGATAAGCGTGGGAGGTCATGTTTCGCCATTTCACGCGACCACCAGAGTCGTGGACCAGCTCAGGGTTCTTGTCACGACCATACCACGTGGCCAAGCCATCCAGGAATTTACTTCTCTGCCTTCCTCTTGTTTTCTTCCCCTCGATCTTGCCAGTTGTCACCAAATTCGTCAGTTTATTTCTTCTCATAATGTGGCGAAAAAATTGTGACTGTCTACGTCTAATTCTATAACAAGTTTACAGTTTTCATTTGTGTCTTGTAGGACTTGGTCATAGTTTTGTCTGTCTGCCCATGGTACTCTTTGCACTTTCCTCAGAAACCACATATCCACAGCCATCAGATGCTTTTCAGCTTGTCTGCTCAATGTCCACGCTTCACATCCATACAAAAGTATAGGTTCTATATAGCACCCCAACACTCTTTTTCTTGTTGCCAGAATCACGCATACTATAAACATTATTTTATGGGTTGGTTTTCGGCAAAGCAAAGCAGAAATTTGCAGTTATTGTGCAAAACAACACTCCTTCAGCGAATTCCCACTGGAAATGATAAGGAATTCCGTAAATCGAATGAAAAGAGAAAATACGCCAAATATTTTGGCACACATGGAGCCAGATACTCCGGTTGTCCGTCCTATCCATAACTACCCCATGCAGCTCTGAACATGTGCTTCTATTATTATTCATCTGTGTCTTCTACATCTCTTCCCGGCGCGGTTTTGAGTATTCCTTTATTCCTTTTACCACGAGGATTCCAGAACAAGGTCTTTCTAGTTCTACTATTCTCACGTTTTCTCAGTGTCTTGGCGGCTGACCAGGGCGATTATGCCTCTCCACAAATTACGATCTCCGACGCTATGGATCAATCCGTGTGTTGACTCCCTTCAATGCCATGCCATAAGACTGTCAATAATCTTTTCACGCTGTCTTCCTCTATCTCTCTTTCTGCAAATATTTCAGATTGTCACAACATGTTCCAGTTTTTATCTTCTCATAACGTGGCCAAAAATAAAGGAGGACTGCCTCTTTCTGATGTTTGTGATAAGTTTGAATTTATACGTAATCTTTTTAGTCGTCCTCCGTGCTTCTGATCCATACAATAGTATAGTTATATTTAACGTTCAATCAACAATCAATCAGGTGCCGTCTCCACAATGAAGGTTGGCTGCCATAGATCTCCAACGCTGTCTGTCCTTCGCCTTGATTATACATTCTATCAGACTGCTTTTCGTCAATTTCTTGATGTTATTTCCCTCTTGTTGTCTACCTCTTGCTCGCTTGCCTTCAACCTTGACTTCCATTGTAACTTTCATAATACGCTAGAACTGAATATTATAAATTAGCGCTAAGTTTAATTTCTTTTGACTTCCACAAATATTTTGTGCTATAAAAGTTCCACTTGCCTTTTGCATTCTTATAAGGATACGTTATTAGCTAGGTACACTTTTAAATATGAAACCCACCGATAAAAACAATATCTATACCATGTGTGATTCTGGTATACGCAGATTTGCATGCTAGTCCCTACTACCGAGTTCGTGCACTGTGTTAAGAACATCATTGTGTGATCTATGGCAAGAGACTAAAGCGCTTATGGGAATATCGGTGTGCAATGAAAACGATACTAAGGGAGTCTCCATAGTGAAGTGGTTATGCCGCCTGCTCGTGGCCCGAAGGTTGTGGGTTCGATTACCGCGTCGTTCAGTTCACGAGTGCATTTGTTTCGGAGTTAGTGCTTTGTGCAACACTTTCAGCACGCAGTCCTGCGGAAAGAGACCAAGCCATATGGGATACAATCCGGTGTATAGAAGTCCATCATCTTGCCCTTTGAACCCTTATTTAAACGATCCTTTCCGAACCAAACTAAACGTTCCTTATGTGTCTGGTTATGTTTAGAGAGCGAATTACTAGCACGGAGACTTCTGTTTAAACTACAATAACATAGACTTCTGTTTTAACTTACATTAACACATACTTCTGTTTAAACTACAATAACACACTTCTGTTTAAATTACATGAACATGGATTTCTGTTTAAATAACAATAACGCCGACTTCTCTTTAAATTACAACAACACTGACTTCTGTTTAAATTACAATAACACAGACTTCTTTTTAAATTACAATCACACAGACTTCTGTTTAAATTACAATAAAACAAACTTATGTTTAAACTACCATAACACAGACTTCTGTTTAAACTACTTGTATAACACAGACTTCTGTTTAAGGAACTCCAATTTCATATTACAGCAGAACATACCGTATTGCATATTTAGAAAAGGATTTTGTGGTTTCTAATGACCATGTTGGTTTGAATGTTGACATTTCAATGCCACCTCATCCAGCCTGTGTTTACAAAGAGAAGCATACCATCCACCAGTCAGACGTTTGTCATCACTCGGGAGCTATTTGCTATTATCAGATTACTAATGGGACCAATTTCCTTCCTGGTCGGGTTATTCTCGACGGGGCATACCCGAGTTACTCGAATTTGATGATAAACAGTTACTTAATGGCACCAGATAACTAAACTAAACTATTATGTATACTATATTACACAAAAAAAGGATTATTTGAGTTGTGCCAAGAGTGACTGACGCTTTAAGCAAAAATGAAGACATAAAATATATGTAGTCTTTTGTCCTATCTACAAAATGACATGACATGACTGACTCAAGTTTACTCTGTGAAATAAGCCAAGCTTGTGTGTTATTGGAAATACTCTAATGTTGGATTTAATTTGAGATATAAACTAAATTGCTTTTGATCTGCGTATAAATCAAACACTGTATGATCTTTGATATAAGTAAAGTTTATACATTCACACATCAAATTGTGGTTCCCTAATCCTGTAGATTTTATGTTTTGTAATTAGGAGTGAATATACGAGAGGAGCGACTGGCCGAATGGCTAGAATGCCTCGTTCTACTTCGGGAGAACCAGGTTCGAATCCCGGGTAAGGTGTGGATGCTTTTTTTTCTGTCGGGGAAGAAAAACAATGAAAACCCTAATCCGCACCGTTCGTGGCGACTGCACTAGTCAAGCTGCCTTAATTCCTCACGCTTTCCTTCGTTCTGTGTGTAATTCATAATCTAGCTAGTTCTTTTGTAGAAAGCTGCTCCGATCACTGCCAGATCAAAAGATTCGATTCGAAATAGTTCCCGTCTCATGCATGTTTCATGCCCCGTGTAGTTTTAATGACCAATGTCCATTGTGGTGGTCTGTTTTCTGCGTGAACTTTCAGGAACCATACCTTCAGGGGGCTACCCGGTCTCGAGGTATGGTGTGCGCCTCGAGTGCTGGAGGTCCCGGGTTCAAGCCCCGGTGAGGACCGGGATTTTTTTTCACGTGGACTTCTAGTAATAAAATTTCCCCTGGTCTCTGGGTAGTGAAATCAGACGCCCGTGTGTATTGTTGCGCACGTAAAAAATCTCTTGGCAGTTGGAAATCGAAAAAGAGTAGCCTAACGGCGCTGCCAGGGCAAAATTTAGAGTTAAAAATCTACCCAAAGTATATTCAGGATCCTCGCCGGTGCTACGAAGTTCGTGCACTGAGCTGAGTTTCTCCAGACTCAGGTTTGAGTTAGGAAGAGAACGGAGCACTTATGGGTTACACCCGTGTGCCGTGATGTTGATCCATCGACTAACCTAAACTAAACTAAACTAAACTAAACTAAACCTCCAGGTTACTGTTCTTGCAAAGCCTCTGTTATGTGTGTTACCACCAAATTATTTTAGTTTTCAATGCATGTTTTTGTTTCTGAGCCAGGTTTCTCCGATGATTAGATGTGGTAGAATGTTATTATTTATTTCTTCTCATTCCTAGTTATTCTAGGGGTCTCCGTGGGGAAGTTTTTAGGCCGTATGCCTCACCCTCCGAAGGTCATGGGTTCGATTACGGGCTACGTTTTTCGGTTAACGAGTGCATTTTTCTCGGAGACTCATGGGGGTCGTCTCTGGAGCTACGGAGTTTGTGCTATGTGCGACGCTTTCTACAGGCCGCCTTGTTGTAAGAGACCGAGACATATGGGATAAAACAAGGTGCAATGAAGTCGATCCTCTCGATTTTTAAGCGGCATTTCCCCTACTTTTTCTAGGAATTGGCCTCTATATAACATTTATTATGCAAAGCCTCTAATTGCTTTCTTTGTATTTGCGAAATTGTCCATGATTCACACCCATATGTCCCGTCTGTCGTTCCTCCATCTTACAGTGGTAGTGGGGTTCGCGTGTGGCAATGACCCCAAGAGCTATGCCGACGGCAGCGCAGCTACTGGTAGGGTCTCCTTTGTCGGACAGGTCAAGGCGTAGGAACTAGAAGAAAGACACACACTCCTGCCTTGTAGGTGGACTGGGGATAGTTAAAGGCTAGGGAATGTAAACCAGAAAAAATACTTGTCGAAGTCAGATGTACTGAGCCACAGGCTTGTTGAAGCTGTGCAACGCAATTAACTTTATGATTATGATGATGTCACATCCGTATGTTGCCACAGGAAAGAGACATGCCCTCAAAATACGCCCCTCGTTCACTGTCGCCGCCCTGTTATGTACCATCGTTATGTGTTGGGGCTACCCTATCAAGACGCAGCCAGGAAAGCCAAACCCGCACATCTTGACCTTCCCTTGCTGGTCAAAACTGAAGTCTATCGCTTTGTTTTGGGGTCATGTTTACAAATTGGTAAGAAAGATCCGATTGCCTAGCTAGCAGACCGGGCATGAATTCCGTTGTTTTCGTCGCGATGTACCATAAGTTGTTGATACTGTTTAACCTGTACATGGCTAAGGCCAGGCTTACTCGCACTTCTAGTTAACAGATGCAGCTGTTGCTAATATGGAGCCAATGTGACATTTTGTGACATTTTCAATTTCTTTGTATGTTTCTGTTGATACGTGGTTTTGTCTATAGATATTATCTCTGTTATTCTTTTAAACATAAAAACCCAATTTTTATTGCCCCAAAAAAGGCAATTCATAAGAAGATTTAAAAACAAACGGTTTTTAATCTCCACCGTGCCTTTTAACAGACATAATTAACTGCTCTAAATCATTAGTTCTGTTTATCAGACAAAATTTCCTGTTATAATTCATTAATACTGATTAATAAAGGAGAAAAAAAAAAAACATTCTGTAGAAATAATCTGTTGTGAATACATAAAAAATATCACGTTTTGTCAGGGTGAGTGCCTGCAGACATAAGTAAGCAGTCTTTCCCCCGTAGCGAACGACGATAGCATGTATCAAATACCTCCACTCTTGACCGCGTTAATGCCATTGTCAGAGTAACTTCCTAACCATGACACCAACGTGGACACTTTGAGAGGAGATCAGTATACTAAAGCCATAATTCTGGTCGCAGTTTCTATCACCGAGCTAATGTTCTTGTAGAGAAAGTCGACCAGGCTTAATAACGTTGTGATTTGAGTTAAATCCCTTGGTCGTGACCTGCCGTGTGTGGCCGTTCAGATGAGTATTTGACTTATACATATTACTGCCTTAGGGCGTTACGCTGACCATAACAGAGCCCAGTTGGACAAGGGTTCTATGCCATCGCTCGTCGTTCGCTACGGGAGGAAAAGACTGTCCACGGATGTCCATCGCCCACTCAACCCTATAAAATAGTATGTTTCTAACTCTCCACATACCCAAATAAGATTTCTCTTACTGGTCATGTTTTCTGTATGTAACTGTCTGAAGTTAGTAACTCGTATTTCTTTAATTGATTAATTTATGTTCACACATTTATTTTCTCGATTATAAAATAACATAACTGAAATTCATTGTTTTATAAATTACATATATATTATTCTTTTACTTAAAAATAAACTATTGCGTCGTATAACGGCCAATGCCATATACGAAAGTCGCCAGTGCAAACACAGTGAATTGTTGAATGGACGGGGTCGTTGCTCTTGGATCATATCCCTATGTCTCTTTTAGTTGCAATGTAAACATATCAGCAGCATATGGTAACATAAAGAGAATCATGATACTTCGTAATATAATATAATATCGCACACAAAAACAAGCATAGCATACGCACACTGAACAGATTGGTCAAGGCAAGAAAGCATGTAGATACAATGCATGCACATTAAAATAAAATAGTAATGCATATACAGTATTTTATTTTACTCGACTTCCCATCAAGGGGAGATAATATGACATCGACATTAAATCACTACGCAGGAAAAAATTCTTCAAGTTACATCCCTTATATTGCTATCTAAAATGAAGCAATCACGATCTTTTTGATTTTACATTTAGTTGAAGAAAATAAATATGTACATTAGAATTCACAAGTAACAGTAATAATTATGTTCATAATATTAACATTCCTCTGCTTCTAAAAGAAAATTGTTATATTTTGCCTTAAAATTGAAAAACAAAAATCACTTTTCCTGTAATCCTAAGAAGCAATATAATCAAGGAAGAATAAAGCAATATATGAAACGTGAACACATTAAATTTTCTCTCCGTCTCTGTCTGCCTCTGTTTCTGTCTCTGTCTCTGTCTCTCTCTGTCTCTCTCTGTCTCTCTCTCTCTCTCTCTCTCTCTCTCTCTCTCTCTCTCTCTCTCTCTCTCTCGCAAGTGTTTTACTATGTTTTTATGGAAGTCGTACCAATGCCGGTCTTCTCAAGATCCATATTTTAATTGCTACATTTTAAAGCTCCATCTTTTTAATGAAGCCAATGCTAACCTACGTTAAGCACGTAAGTCTTAACCACTCGAATACTGCAGCAACAAGTTCTGACGTCAGAATCTATAGTTATGTCAATTTAGGTCACGAACTTTACGGAAGGTGAGACAAGGTCAAGAAAGCTCGCATTGTAATAGAAGTGATTGTATACAATGTTCTAAGAATTCAGCTTTTAGCTAATAACTCATTTCCAAAATGCATCGTTGCTGCATGATACTTACTTCCAAAATTCCCTGTCGCTGAACAGTACATTGCTAAGTGCCGTAATGTACCATATAGTACTGAACGGGGTCATGCTGTATTGTGCTCCTTCCTATGAACTAAGGACCTGTCAAATCCTTGCCGTAGACTATACGAAAATACACACGTTTTTCTTGACTATCGCCATGGCTACGGAAGCCATTGTTATTCATAAAAAAAAAAAACCAACTTTGTTTAAAAATAACACACAATAATCAGTTAAAAAATAAGATGGTAGACAATTCAAATTACTGTCGAAATATGTGTGTTGTATACTTCAGCTTGTAGGATTTATTTAATATCTGCAGCTTATGTGTATGAAATCTGTGGTATGCACCCGACGAGAGGAAGTGAAATATGCCAGGCAACAAACTGTGCAATCTATTGTTTGTGTCTTCGTTATTAAAATTTACTGCGAGAAAACATTGTTTTGAAAAAAAAAAAAAAAAAAAACGAGATAGACGAATAGAGTTTAGCAAACAAGGTGGACTTTGCTAACTAAAGCTACAAGTTCTAGCTGGCAAAGTCATATACAATGGCCACATCAAATAGCTTAGAACGATGGTAAATGGGAAGCACGGTTTCTGGGTGAAGAGACAAGGAATCTACCAACATGAAGATGAACACGAGACATTAAAGACACCCTAGGAATGTACATGAACAAAACATCAGAACTGGAGTAAACTCGTAAATCTTTCCGGCGGGTCATAGCCAGACTGCAACTGCTACAACAATTAGTATTTAGACTCTTCGCTGGCTGTTGAGGATGAGGACGGAGCACGTATGGGAATGTCCCGAGTGATGTGATGTAACTTCTTGACCCAACTCATTTGAACTCAGCTTCGACGGGCTATGATAACATGCCGCGTTCATAAAAGTCCCTGTTGTATGATGGTTTGTTGAACGAACTTAAAAGAGAATAATAAAACCATACCTGAAAATAAAGTTGAAGGCAAGCGAGAAAAAGGTAGACAACGATACATATGGGAAGATAACATCAAGAGATGGACGAACAGCAGTCTGACATAATGTAAAGTGAGGGAGAGAGGCAGACAGTGTTGGATAGCCATTGCAGCCAACCTTCATTGTGAAGACGACACTTGATTAATTGATTGAAAAGATAATACACTTATCAAATGAAGTATTACAGGCACGAATAAGATGGCAGACACACACATAGATGAGAGACACTTTAACATAACATCAGATCTGGCTCGGCTTAACTTACTGGGGTAAGGTGTCTATTGCAAGATCAATGGCTGCAAGGTGTTTTCTTAACAGATTTAGTGCGACACAAAAAGTCGGTTTGGACCAAACATAAATGGATGGCGGATAATTGGAAGTAGGGGTGTGTCACAGTTATGATTTAAAAGTTGTTTATATAATAGCTGACATATCAAATTAAAGGGAGTTGCGAAGGACAAACTACTGTATTGATATTTTAACTATAGTTTGATTTATAAGCTTATGGCAGTTACGGGAAGTTCAAATAAGACGATTTATCACCCCAAGACAATTAATCAGTTAAAAAAAAAATAATGTAGTCAAATATTTTGCAAGAGGGTGGGGTTAGGGGCTAGACGCTAGCATGCTGGCCCAGAGGTAATGGATTCGATCTTCATCGGGGCGGATTCGAATTGTAAAAATGTCATGGGTTCCCAGGTTGACCCAGCCAAAAATGGGTATCAGGAAATGTCCTGGGAACTAAAGGTGGCCGGCGTGTTACTTTCCACATATCAGGGAATATCCCGGGAACTAAAGGTGGCCGGCGTGTTACTGTCCACATATCAGGAAATGTCCCGGGAACTAAAGGTGGCCGGCGTGTTACTGTCCACATATCAGGAAATGTCCCGGGAACTAAAGGTGGCCGGCGTGTTACTGTCCACATATCAGGAAATGTCCCGGGAACTAAAGGTGGCCGGCATGTTACTGTCCACATATCAGGAAATGTCCCGGGAACTAAAGGTTGCCGGCGTGTTACTGCCCACATATAAGGAAATGTCCCGGGAACTAAAGGTGGCCGGCGTGTTACTGCCCACATCACTCGCTGAATGCTGATTTGTCAACACAAATATGGGTCCAACACCATGTACCCAGTATGCTACCGTAAGGCGTGTACAAGCATCCGTTTACTGACATTCTTATGTATGCTGCAACATTAATTACATATTTATCTGATAAATGTATATACATTTCATAGTAACGCATACACTATGGTCATTTAAAATTAGTGATACAACGATTAAGAACAAATACAGAAGGATTTCTTACAATTAATTGTAACATTTAAGGGGCTATTTTAGAAGACACTTTGGGCACAATCAACATTGCTTTCACATGTCCCTTGAAACAGCATTTTATGTTCCGACCGGATTTTCTCTATTTATCCACGTATCTCTCCCAGCAGATGTGAACTCCTTTTTGCGACAGCATCAGACAGGATTTTCCCTGTCTATTTCTCTACGTGCCGGCTTCGTGGCTTAGAGGTTATGACTTTTCTCCGTAATCTCGTATACTCTCGTAGGTAAACGTCATGACGGTGAGAATCAGCAGTGGTTCGAATCGCATCGGTAACTTACGGGGTATGTGAGCCGGCCGCTCAGAAAGCAATGGCAAACTACTGAGCGTAATCTTGCCAAGAAATCAACAGGATTTCCCCGGTGTGTTTCTCCATGTATCTCTCCCAGCAAATATGGACTCCTTTCTGCTTCCCCCTTGTTTCTTTTCTTATAATTACCCCAGGAAGATGGCGTCACGGTAGACACGTGACTAGCACGACCGCCTGCATTACTAGTGGTCATGTGTTTGAATCCACTAAAGGTGGGATGTTCTTTTCGTCGACCTGGGATAGCAGGATAAAATCTGTACCAGAAAGAATTCTGGGAAGTATAGGCGGCCGGCGTGATCGAGCCACTCATCGAGTGCAGGTTGATTTATATAAAACATGCGCCAGTACCATATACCCAAAACACTTCAAGTCGTAGAGACGGTTCCTTTAATTTCACCTTTTCCTCCAGTAAGTGAAGTGATGGACCGTCTAATTCATCTTGACATAAGTCCAAACCGTTACAGGTGGTGTGGTAAAACATTACATCCTCATCATAATCATCTCTTTTTTCTCCGCCTACTTCACCTTCACTGCCTCCAGCTGATGCGCCTCTTTTCCCTCCTCGTCCCCCTTATTTCTCGGACCGATCGACCAACCAATCAATTTTCATGTATCATACGCATACACGTATACAGACACGAATAATAATGAATAAATGAATAATCTTTACAATAATTGTATCATGGTTTTTGGTAATTTGTCTTCTTTGTCGATGCACCTTTTAGTATTTCTGCAATTGCTCCTTTTAAGTAGTTCTTGTCCCGAGTTCCGTTCTCGTTCCTTCAACAAGCTTTATGAATCCTATAAACTTTCAGCTTGTTAAGTCTATAGATCTTGGCACCGTTCACTGTGATGTTTTACTTACTTGTGCGTTGACAACTTGCCATTGGATGAACTTGGTGACAGGCCTGGCTGTTAGTGTCTGTTCATTTCGAATTAAAAGACTTGATATCTTACTGCTTCATTTAGAAGTCAGGAACTATTTTCACACACACACACGCGCACACACACACACACACACGCACGCACACACGCACGCACGCACGCACGCACATCAAATGCTAATTACACTAAAAACCTAAACATAGAAAGAAAAATCTAAAGCTAATGACGTTATATTTAGAAGTGCACACGCTGTAGAAAATACTAGTGACTAAAACTAATAGTTCAGATTTGATACAAAGGAAATAAAATGTCCATTACCATGAGTAACTATAATAACAAAACTGATACATCTTCATATTCATATTGTTTGATGTACATAGTTCTTAGTACCAAGTGTATCAGTAACCGTCTTGGTAATGAGATTCTATATTATCGTACACAATACACCCTTAACAATAAATCAATTATTAAACCCAAAGATTGTAACACATTTAATACTATAGTCTGTGTGTCACGTTATTCAACCCGAGGATCGTAACAAATATATTATAGTCTATGTGCCAAGTTATTCAACCCAAAGTTTGTAACAAATATACTATAGTATATGTGACGGGTTATTCAACCCGAAAATTGGTAAACAGTTTAATGAAGACATCACTCCTCCGCACATCTAGGTGTGTTACCATGCATTGAACTATTCTTAGAAAACTAAACTGGTATTTTTATTTGTCTTCACAATATGCCTTATGAGGATAAAAATAATAATATGCGAAAATTGCAATTAAGCAAAAATTTAGTGGCTTGATATTTTATTAGTATTTAAACATTGAGTTTATTGACAATTGGTCATTGATAACGTAAAATCTGGATTAACTTTGATGATATCTGGCTTCTCAGTAAGCCAGACGACAGACTATTTCACGTTAAAAGCTAACCTGGTTAGCACTCAATGAAGGCATATGTGGGACATGCTGTTGGATCTTAATCTCGTGGACCTAACCATCCTGTCTTCTTATATTTCTGGCGTTTATTTTATGAAGCAGGGTCAATCCCATGAACTCACTGGATTAAACAGACCCAGTTCTATCACGACTGATAGAATGTCACCCTGGAGCACTGTATTGCCAGTTTGTATGGGGAATATTGATGAGCTATAACACACAGACTCAAAGAGCAGGTAGATACCATATTCCACATAGCATAGTTCAAAATGTAATGTTGTATGTTTTTTCCCCATTAGCCCTACTAAAAGTGCAAGTTAGATACTATCTTCCACATAGCATAGTTTAAAATGTAATGTTGTATGTTTTTTCTCCATTAGCCCTCCTCAAAGAGCAAGGTAGATACTATCTTCCACATACGACAGTTTAAAATGTAATGCTGTATATCTTTTCTCCGTTAGCCCTATCCCGTTCAACCTTAAAAAAAAAAAATAGGTATACTTAGGGTCCATCTATCCTGAGACTTATAATCTTGTGACCGAACCAGTCACATTTCTATTTGTCCCCCAACATATCAGTCAGGTTCCGTCTCCACAATGAAGGTTGGCTGCAATCGATCTCCAACACTGTCTGTCTCTCGTCTTGAAAGTACATTCTGTTAGACCGATGTTCGTCCATCTCTTGATGTTATATTCCCACTTGTATCATTGTCTACCTATTTCTAGCTTGCCTTCAACCTTACCCCCCAGAACGGTTTTTATAGCCGAAATATTAAATATGCCTCTTTTAAAATTTCTTTCTTCGACTCTCTTTTCATTCTCAGGTTTATTAGAACCTCTATATTTGATTGGTTTAGTCTTCTGTATTTCCACATCTTCAGGGCTTCTGTTCGACTTTCTAATTGTTTATTCATTATCCAAGCTTCCGCGCCATTTAGTAGAGTTGAATATACATAACATTTTACAATTCTCATTTTAATGCGTTGTTAATCTCTCTAGATGTTAATATTGATTTCATGTTGCTGAAAACATGTTTGACTACTCCTATTCTCTTTTTTTTGACATTACATTAATCTTTAAAAAATGTTTATTTCTCCGATGTATTCTCCACTTTATGAGCGAGCGTGGGTCCCTTCTTGTGATCAAATTTATAACAAGAACATTGACAAAACACGTGTTGTACTGCATGTGGCCCTGGACACGGTCACTTATCCTCTGCTTCTTTTCTTTCATGTCAACCATTGGTGTCTGTCCATGGACATTTTCAGCACAGGTCAAGCTACTGTGGATTTCGCCCCCAAACAGTCTCTGTTCAACACTCAAGTTTGACCTATTGCGGTCCATAGGTGGTATTGATTAGTGTTGTATGTTTTTTCATTAGTCAAAAGCACAAAAATGCGTTATTCTTCGAGAATTTCAGTTTCCCCTCATTGATCTTCTAAAGCACAGTATGAGGAGTCACCTTGTCAATTGTATAGCCAACAGTCCGTGTCCAGAACTTCATTCACAGTTCCAACGAGAGCTTTTGTCATACTGCGAGAACGAATCAGTCAGTGGATCTCATATGTCATCATCAATGATGATGTTCAAATTGTGTTTCACAAGTTTGACCGTTTAGCGGTCTCGGGGTGGCTCTTTCAGAGCTCGGATGATCATCGCTGCTGGGAACTACTTCAACTTGAGCCTGTCTGTTCTGTACCACATATTTTACTGTCATCTTCAGTCTCTTCCAGTCGGCTGTCCCTTTCTGGATGTCATCACCATTTTGGAGACACACCCTGGGGACCTATCTTTGAAGCCAGGTTTCTGGGACCTCTCTTCAAACTGCTCAGCATTAAACCGTGAATTCTTGATGTGGATTGAATTTAGTAGACTTGATGTAATATTGAAACGATGGTTGCAGTGTTGAATGAGTCCGATTGACACTACTAAATTATGTTCACACTACTAGATTATTATGTGTAGTTTTAAAATTATATATAATGTGTCATACATTTTGGCTTGCATAGCAGCGTAGTAACTCAGAGAAAACAGAATAATTGATATACGTGATTGCTAGCAAATAAATATTAACACAGCCATTTGGCCCACACATAATTAGAGACACATATGTAATAAAGAAAATATAGAGATTGGTCCTATGCCGAGATTGGGCCTATGCTGATATAGGTCTTATGCTGAAATTGGTCTCATGCTGATATCGGTCCTATGCTGAAATTGGTCCTTTGCCAAGATTGGTCCTATGCTGATTGTTCTATGCTGATTGAGTCTGTGCTGAGATTGTGAGAATGGTCCTATGCTGAGAGTGGTTATGTGCCGAGATTGGTCCTATGTTGAGATTGGTCATATATCGAGATTGGTCCTATGTTGAGATTGGTCCTATATCGAGATTGGTCCTATGCTGAGATTTCAAGAATGGTCCTATGCTGAGATTCTAATATTGGCCCTATGCTGAGATTAGTCCAAGGCTGAGATTGAACCCATGCACCTTCTGAGCCTAAGGTAAACACGTAATCTTCCCTCTCCCACCCCTTATTTTTCGCCCCAAAACACACACACACACACACATATATATATATATATATATATATATATATATATATATATATATATATATAACTTCTTCCGCCCTAGTCGTTTATTAAATTAACCAACTTGAGACAAATCGTTAATATAACCCCTGATCTCACACAACGGTGATCTAACGGCTTCACTTCAAAACATGTGTTAGTGACTGGTATAGACATACTCGAGGGCACACTACTTGGGACAATCAGACTTAATGTCAACAGAGCTCTCTCTCCCTCTCTCCCCTCTCTCTCTCTCTCTCTCTCTCCCTCTCTCCCCTCTCTCTCTCTCTCTCTCTCTCTCTCTCTGTCTCTCTCTCTCTCTCACACACACACACACAGATACACACACACATATATATATACACACATATATCTGTGTGTATGTGTGTGTTAGTGTGTGTGTTTGAGTGTGAGAGAGAGAGAGAGAAAGTGACTGCGTGAGTCTATCTTTCTGTTTGCCTGTCTCTCTGGCACTCTCGCCCCTATGTGTGTGTGTGTGTGTGTGTGTGTGTGTGTGTGTGTGTGATTCTGTGTGTGTGTGTGTGTGTGTGTGTTCGTGATGTAAGCAACACATAATTATAACTGTTGACATTTTCAAACACTCAAGGAATCAGTTTGTCCAGACCCAAAACCCACTAACATTACATAGCGATCTACAGTTGCATTTTATACCAATTCTTGTGCATACAATCTAATAGCTGCACGTTATTATACGACACACAAATATAGATTTGTCTAAGTGTTTACCATCATTATAACACACTAGAATATTATAGTTGTCTAAGAATATATGTACATGTCGGCTGAAAAGGTAGCTTGAAATTAAATCCATAAATGTATATTGATGTACACATGTCCTAAAATGTAACAATTGAGAGAAAGCTATATGCTAGATGTCATAAATATTTCTACGTACATACTATATAGCACACGTAGCTAAGGTCTATCTAGCACATATAGCTCACATCTTGCTTATATCACTAACTAAACACCAATATTAATACAGCAATACCTTTTCCACAAACCATTGAAAAATCCTGCCTTTTCTCTGATGAATGGAAATATAGAAGAGAGAAATATAAATATTGAAATATTGAAAACAACGTGATTGTATTTATTAAAAATGAGATAATTATTGCACGGGAACTATAACATGTTATTGGTTATGTCAGGGAAGTAACATGTATGTGAGTCGAGTCCAGAGACTGGCACGTGCCATTCGGGGCAGATCAGTCAGGTGAGGCAGATCGGTTTGTGTGTGCCCGTTGTGCATATTATGGCGTGCTCGACAAATGTTGAGAATGGGTCTATTGTGATCAGAGAGTTTAGTATTGTTATAATTTCCAGGAATCTGACTGAGTAATGTTGAACATATAACTGTGAAAGTGATATTTAATGAATTGTGAATAGCAGATAATGGAAATAACGTTATAATCATATAACATTAATCGTGTCGGATTTCTGTTATTTCTTGAAGTGTCCAATAGTCTTAATCTCATCCTGTTCCTCTAGTACCTTGAGGTATCGAAGAGAAGCATAAACACTGGGAGAGTGCCCATTTATAGGCTTCAAATATCGAGATTCTCATGGACTCTTATTTCACCTGTCCATTGTTTACATGGTCGGCTTCTTCTTTTAGATCCATTTGGTATGTGCATCTTTGCTTGTTGTGGTACACGGTATATCAATGACATACATGTGCTATATTAAGTATTATCAGAGGAAGTGTAACATATTACACATAGCCTCCGAAGTTGGAATGGGTTTGTCTGATGGGGATGGGCACTGGTAATAGGGAAAGCTAATCCACACGCAAAAATGTGTCCAGTGCATTAGAAGCAATACGCGTATGGGCTACGATTGAGTTCAAAGCGAGAGAACAATAAAATAAAACTAAAAATAATAATAAAAAACACTACTCAATCAAACTATTCTACACAAATGCTCTCAGTATGTGAGCGAGCGGTGCAGTTAATATCTTTTCCACCTAATCTGTATGAGTGAGTGGTGCAGTTAACATCTTCTCTACCCACACCTCCTTGGGCATGGGTGAGCTACAGAACAGGCCGCGACTCCCGGTACCTTCCACGATGCACGAGTGTGTGTCCAGCGTGCATGCGCGAAGAGCCATGCTCTATACTGATGTCGGATGTCGCGGGTGTATTTCCTCCATACTGCAACTAGGAACCAACCCCCACACAACCAACACACACACACACACACGCGCGCGCGCGCACACACACACACACACATAGACCCCTGCTTCCTCTTCAGGTATGCATTCTATTAATGTTGTTTACAAACAGCCGCGATGTTTAATATGGCTTAAGTTATAGCCGTGATGTTTAATATGGCTTAAGTTATAGCCGTGATGTTTAATATGGGTTAAGTTATAGCCGTGATGTTTAATATGGGTTAAGTTATAGCCGTGATGTTTAATATGGCTTAAGGTATAGCCGTGATGTTTAATATGGCTTAAGTTATAGCCGTGATGTTTAATATGGCTTAAGTTATAGCCGTGATGTTTAATATGGCTTAAATTATAGCCGTGATGTTTAATATGGGTTAAGTTATAGCCGTGATGTTTAATATGGCTTAAGTTATAGCCGTGATGCTTAATATGGCTTAAATTATAGCCGTGATGTTTAATATGACTTAAGTTATAGCATCCAAGTCACGATGTTGTATATAAGTCCGTTTTCCCAGGAAAACACATTGTCAGGAAACAATTGCCTGCTATAAAGCCTGTGATATGATTGGGCCATCACATTTTGAAGGCCTGAATGCCTGAAAGACTAAATGGCCAGTCACTTTGCTAGACAAGGAGAGCAGGCGTCGAGCCGAGTTCCTTAACTTGGCTAACGCGCCCGCTGTGGCCACAGGTATAGATGAGTACACGGAAAGGGCTGTAGAAGTTGGCTGAATATAGGATGGCTTAATGTAACTTGGTTGAGGAGCTATGCTCCATTGGGGAATTACTTTTTTGGAATCATAACGTGGATCCAATGAAAGAGTGTCTAGTCCACAAGAAGGGTACAGATAAGAAACGTATATATTTATATTTTCAGATATTGTTTTTTTTTTCATGTTGTGTCGGTGTGTTTCTTTTTTGTTTGTCAGTGCTAAAGAAAGTTTCAGCCGCAGCGTCCGTTTTGTTACGTGTGGTCGTGTTCTAGTAAAGCTTACCATCTACTTTTCGTGTTTGGGTTATTCATTCATTTTATTGAGGGTTACAGGCATCGGCAGAAGAAGAATCAGCACAAGAATCAATATCTATGTGTGTACACGAGTTCGTTGAATGTCTTGTACAGGCTTTCGCATTTAACCTCCGCAATTGTTCGAGATTTCAGCCAGACATTTTATGTTCAGTAGTTTGCTATTCCTTTCTTAACAACCGACGCTCATACAATTGTTAGAAATCAACGCAAGGCGGTCTTCTTCAAATTGCTCGCAGCTGATTTCAAACGCAGTTTGCGGATCTGTGAAAAGCGGTTAATGCTCATATGATGCAGGCGTCGGTTGTGTGTATAATTAGCAATAATTAGTTTTCTTGTTGATGTTGTATTAATTACACTTGCGAAAACATGACGGAACAGAGGAAATCATCAACATATTTCATGATTTTCTTTTATAGCCGCTCTGGGATGAAGGGGCTATGGGCGCAGTTCGTTATCCCGCATACGGCGGTCGAAACACAGCTGTGGGAGATTTGGCAGCAGACTGCCTTGCGTTGGTTTAAAAAAACAATGGTATGAGTGCCGGTCGTTCAGATAGCAATGGCAAACATCTGATCGTAAATTTTGTACAAGAAATCACAAACAGCCAAATATGGTGAGGTTGACTGCGACGTCCCGTGAAGATATGCTACTAACGTTTTTAAATCTTAATACATATATGGGAAACAGATACAGACAGTGGACAGAAAAAATGGATACCTGAATTATAACAATACAAAATAAGTGATTGAAAATGTAGAGCAAGGCAAAAACAGATTTTGTGTACAAATAATGTGTAAATACACAAACCCATACCTCTCTCTCTCTATCTCTCTGTCTCTCTCACCCTATCTCCCTCTCTCTCTCTCTCTCCTCCCCTCTCTCTTTCTCTCTACATGAATAAACCACACAGATTACATTAAATAGACAGATACACTCATTCACTCACTGATAAACTTACTGACTGACTGATTGACTGACTGAATGACTGACTGATTGACTGATCTACCAATGTAGCCACCCGCCCAACCCAACCAACCACCTACCCACCACACACAACACCCCAACAACTCTCACAAACAGATATGTACAACGTAACACATACATCGTTTTGCAGATCCTATTTACAGGTCACCGCTGTCAACACCAGCGCTGCTTTTGGTGATGTCTTGGCCATTGCTTTCTGAATAACCGGCTACCATACCATCACGTTAAAACCCAGCGCGACACGGTCTGCTGCCAAATCGGTCTCAGCTTTGTTTCGAACGCAGGTTAGCGGAATTACGAACCGCGTCCGTAACGACTTTGCCACAGAGAACGGCAGTACATACATACACAAATACAAACATACATAGATACAAACAAACACACATACGTACACACATACGTACACACATACGTACAGACAGACAGACAGACAGACAGACAGACACACACACACACAGACACACACAAACACACACAGACACACACAAACACACACTCACACAAACACATATACACACACACACACCTTAATTGATGCCTTATGTATGCACAAGAAACTTTCAAGCCAGATGCCGTAAATAAGGACAGATACGGCAGCCGTGCAGACTCCCGCGGTTCGTGAATGATTATGCGCAGTTTTCGACTACGTCACCTTTTCATATTTCCCTCGAGATCTTCCAGCACAGAGACGTGATAAATAACCAGCCCTGGCGTGAAGTCGCCGGTTAGTTATCACGGGAAGTGGGAAAGTTCCTGTAAGCTTCACTTACGGCTGGGGGACGTGGTTTGCTTGACAAATGAAGGTGATTGCTTGATTTTTTATAGCTAGCTTTGAACTCGAGAGTAGTCCACTCTGGACTCGTTTTTTACTTGTGGGCTAGCTGTCCCAATTACCAGTGTCCCTCGCCATTAGGCGAACCCACTCCGACTTCAGAAGTACTTATAAGTTACGTCCCCAAGTCAAGGATGATAGTTCAACAATTAAGTTCAACTGACGAACGTGTGGAACAAACCCAGTACAGCTAGTCGTCGACTTACCACCACGATGGGTTCCTACAGACCGGTCGTAACACGATTTGGTCGTAAGTTGAGTACGCTATGTGTACAGTAATGTGAAGTGATGTTATAAAAATATTTAAGTTAAATTATATCATAAATTTCTTTTATTATTGTTATAAATCATAATTTTCGATGTTCATTTTGTGCCATTTGTATCATCTCTACACCATTTTGTTTCTTATTTTTACATCGTCAGGTTTAAGAAAAACACTGCATTAACTGTACATGTACAACTGGTTTAATTATTTGCAAAACATACAAAATACAGGTGTGGAAAATACTATAGGAAACATTATTATTACATGGTCTACCATCTCTAGTTCGGCGTCGTCAATAAAGATTGATGGTACCCCATGTGCACCTTGTGACATAATCTGTGTCTTCTTTTTGCTAATTGTTAAACCAAATTCTGAACAAGCATTGGAGAATGCAGATAGTAGACATTGTAATTCTTCCTCAGAGTGGGTCGTAACTGCAGCATCATCTGCAAAAATCAGGTTATCCATCTAAATCTACGAAGACTGAGCATAGAATAAACCGTCACACAACCTGATCTTTGCAGACAACGCCGTTCGACTGATAATTGAGGCAGAAATAAATCTTTAAATATTGAGCACAACCCACTACTGGCAACGCTGATCGCACTCTGGTATGAACCTAAGGCCTATCCACGTCAATGTGGAAGCACTAGACTCGAGTTAATAATATGGCTAGTGATTGTGGTCGTAAAGTCGAATAGTCGTAAGTTGCATAGGTCGTAAGTCGACGACTAGCTGTATTCCCCGCGGTCAGAAAAGACAGTTTAGACAAGTTAAACTTGTCACGCGCTCTAGAGGTCGTAGATTCGATTCTCGACTCCGTCTTTTGGTTCAGGTGTGCAGTTTTTAGGTGATTCCTGGGAGTCGTCTCTACAGCCAGGCAGTTTATGTTTGGTGTGACGCTTTCGGCAGACCCATGTGCGAAAAGAGACCGAGCCATATGGGATAAAACTCGATGCTATGAAGTAATTCCTCTTGCCTTCTGTGTTGCTTGACAATAAACCCAGTTCTGTGACTGTCCGCAAATCTGAGACATTATCGTGATAATTTACCGTGAATATCGATATGCACAGATGAGATGTTGTCAGAAGTCGGGGTGCCCCACCGGCTAGATGAAAGTATTTTTCACTGGCGAGCAACCCCTAATAGTCAGAAACTGACTAGGGACAAAATCTATATGACTGAACTATAGATTAGGCCCATGAATATCCAACGTACAGCTCCAAGTGGCTCGTTACAAAATTAAAATGAACTGTGCTGAATATTCGCCAAGGATGGGAAGGAGAAGGTTAGCTAGAATAGATTTTTACGTCTGAATTAAAGTGTAAAGACAACTATTCCAGTACAGGTTTTTCTCCCTGACTGTTCCCTTCCTTGGTGTGTAAGTGAACCCCCACCAATGTACACACACAACACGTATGCACAATTGGAATTAAAATATAACGACAGAACTATGAGTTACAATGCTACAACATTTATTTACTAATCATAACAATAGACATAGGATGATTGTCAATATGAGGATGATGAAATCATATACATATTGATATTGATGACAAACATTACGTAACTTTACTTGTTACTCGATCTATCTGGATCTGTGGTCCAGATCCCCACTCTCCAGTAGACTCAACAAAAGAACAGCTTGCCGGTATTCTGACGACTGCCAGTCCTGGCTCTCCCTAGTCATAACTCGTTCTTGAGATCTATAACATAGGTGCTCCTTGTGAGAGCTTGAAAGAAAGTCAAGAATGTGTTATATCAGTTCTACATCAGCGCAATCCTAATTAAAACATATCATAACACAAACATATACAATGACCAGTCTGGCCAAGTTTATCTTCCAGCTCTACTGCGTTCACCATCCTCCTTCTCCCTACTGTCTTTAGTCTGGGACGGGCTTTTCAATTGTCTCACACGCCTGTAATGATTACATTTCTGCCGCCCCATGTCCATGTCGCTAATACAGAAATTCTGTGTCGTACAGCCGCTCCGTCCAATGTTAGTTTAGCAGCTCACAGGGTCGGTAAGGGTATTATAACAATGCCTGATCATCCGGGCTTGCAAGCCGTGACAAGTAGCTGTGCCAGGTTTCCATGCATTACCGTGGACGCACGCCCACAATACACTGAGAAAGTTTAGCACCATATACCCTATACTACCAATTGTGGGTAATGTCTGTACCATTACACCTCTGCTTCCAACACAATCATTGGCCAATGTGCCAATGCGCAGACAATAGCATAACACTTCATATTGGTAGGTGTGCATAGGACAAATCAATACATCAAACATCCAATACACATAAACATATTGATTAAACTAGACATATTATGATACTTTAACATCATAGCATAATGCACTAGTTAGTTTATGAAATTACACATACATACATCCAACATATCCGTAAACATTATATTACTTCAAGATGGACATCTAATGATACTCAACATAATAGCATCAGGCATTATTAATGAGTACTAATATTGTATAGCTACAAAATGAGATATACAACAAGTCTTAATTGAAGTTACCACTTAGTTCCTGCTGTTGTAAGAATTAAATAAATAGTCAGTTGACTATATTCTGTACAACAAATGCACACACCAAAAAGGAGACTAGTCTAGTTTAGAAAGAGATGGCAAGCATCTGCTACGACACCTCAAGTATATCTAGACAAGATCTGCCTTTCACAAGTTTCTCCTTCTCAGAAGAGTAATACATGAAGCACAATGATATTGAACACAGAACTTAGAAAGAACACTCAAGTAACCTATGACAATGATAGTTCTTGCAATAACCTAGATCAGATATAGACTGAAAATAAGTAACTAAGAAATAACTTTTGTAGTGAAATCTAACATAATAATCATGCAAATGACTACAGAACATTGAGATAGTTCCTACCTGTTCTGAAGTCAGACTTAATCTAAAGGGGAAAAGTCTAGCAGGGGTTTTTATACCTAGCCTAGCAGTAGACCCTTATCTCCCAGGAATTCCATTCATAAATTCTTCTTATCTCCTTCTGCCGTTAATTGCAATTAACTCCAAGTTTGTCCAGTCATAAAAATTCTTTCTGCATGCACACTAGCCTTCACACCTGTGGGTCTGACCATTATTAGCCCACTGAGTCTTATCAGTGATTTCACACCTTCCTGAGTCTGCCAGTCCGAGTGGACGGGGCTTGTTTACCGCCCTGGGGCTATTATCTCTCCCTGTGTCAATGTTGTTCACGCCTGGGTGGTTTTATTTCACTCACTGGCCCAGTTCATTGTTGATTCAGCCAGGGTCTACCTGAACGAGAAGGTGCCAATGTGTCTGTGTGGTGTCATAGCCCGTCTGGGTCATCAGTTTTCCAAGGTGTAGACTAATTTAAATTATCTAGTTGTGTCCATCTCAAGTATCCCATTTTACTTGCCATCTGCAAGCTTACGTCATGGCTAGAGGCTTTTTGTGAATAATCTTACCTCACGACTAAATAGCCTTGGAGTAGCGTGATTAATTCATTCTTTCTCAATTTGGCCTCCCAAATTTGGAGACCGAGAAAAATATTCTGGGATGTCAAGGCGGCACTTCACGACAGATGTACATGTACACATATCATACTATATGCATCTGGACTAGATAGGGGAGTTTTGGCAAGGTAACGCACATTAATAATCGATGTAATTGTGTTAACACTTAAATAAATGTGGGTAGGAAAAGGTAAACAAGAATTCGGTTTTTATTTGAGGCAAGGTCATAAAAAATTAAATTAATAACATCAGAAAGAATATGCGTGGTGGATACTGTGAACAGAGACACAAACCCAGTGTATAAGACGAAGAATAATTTATGGGACAGCTAGTTAAGGGGAGGGCAACAATAAATCGTGCAATCATTTGTTTGTGTCTTCGTTATTCAAATTCAGTACGGGAAAACATTGTTTTGAAATAAGAAAGTGTTAAATTAACCGCCTGCAACGTGGGATGCGACAGATAAGGCCATTCTTCTTCTTGCATCCTGTATCCGCTGTTCGTGCATACACCCTGATCCAACACACTCCATCCTCTCCTAACCATAGTTATTCCATGACGCTCAGTCCATGTCTTCTTCATATTATTCATTTCTGTCTCTACTTCTCTTCTCAGTGTGTTTTAGATCGTCCAAGATTTCCTTTGCCTTGTGGATTCCAGACAAAGGTCTTTCTAGTTACACTATTCTCAGCTTTCCTCAATATTTGTCTAGTTTACTCCACGTGATTCACGTTGGTTGCATTCTTTCTATACATCACACCATTTCATGCCTTCTATACATTGTAAACTACACTGTAAAGCCAAAATTTCGGGGATGATATTTTGAAACGTTATAGACGACAGACAATAAACAGCATATTCACACCAACCCCATGCTACCAATCTCAAATTTGGACTTTATCCAAATCACACTTTCGCAAAATCAACACCTGCGAGATGAGATGCCTGAGGAGAGCTGCCAACTTAACAATCCAAGACCGATTAAGAAATTCTGTTATCAGACAGGCTGTGGGATCAACACTTTGTGCCACATTTATTGTCAGCCAGAAGATCAAGTGGTCTGGCCATGCCTTTAGAATGCAACACCAACAACTACCATCACTGGCCTTACACCAAAGATCATCTGCGACGAGACCAAGAGGACGTCCAAGAAGAAAATGGATTGACGACATCAAAGACATTGTACAATCACACGGAATGACACTATCCAGTGCCGCCCACCGGGCGCTGGAGCGCAAATTATTCCTCCCCACGTCGCTTGACGGCAGAAGTGGAAGATGATGATGATGATGATGATGATGATGATGATGATGATGGTTATGATGATAGACGGGAAGCCATAATTTGGAGGATGATATTTTTAAGCGTTCCAGACGGAAAGCAATAATTTGAGGAACGACGTTTTAAATTTTCTAGCCACGAGACTAGAATTCGTTACGGGAACTATTACTGAAATCATTTATCGTTTTATCTGAGATAAGTAACATCAATTAAAATGTGAATTAAAGAGGGCAATTACTAAAAGTAGTAAGACAAGGATGCATTTTGTCGCCGGATCTCCTCTCTCTCTCTCTCTCTTTCTCTCGCTAGAGAAGTAATAATTATAGAGATCAAAGAGAGGCCAAGAATAAGGGCTGGGCGTGCAAAAAAGGACTTTCCTTTATTACGAAGAAAACAGAAACAATGGTTGAATTAAAGAAAAAAATAACACCGAAATGTGATACAATAATAGAAGGGAAAATGTTTAACCTAGTGGGTAAATTGAAATCCTTGGGAGAAATTTAAAAATCTGATGGAAAATGAGTGGCAGAAATGCGAAAGATGCATATTAGGAAATAAATAATGTATCTTATGTAATAATTCACTATCATTGATTGTCAGAAAGGGAGTACAGAAATGCTATATTTAACATGTTTTTCTGTATGGCAGTGAATCGTGGTACGTGAATGAACAAATCATGAAAATTTCGGAAAGAGCGGAGACGTGATTCCTGAGACGAATGCGGGAATACTTTGGACTGCCGGAGTAACTAACAACGATTGCCTAATGAAAAGCAGAACATTATTTTCAGATATAAGATCATTTTTAAGAGCACAACCCTGGCTGCAATTTCCTTATGTGTGTTTCAAAATGTTATTATTCTAAAACTCCCTACTTCCCATTCGATTATTACTGTCTCTGTCTCCTTAGACTGTATTAGGGCCTCTCATTCCCTGTGAGGGGCGTTTCCCTCTGCATGGTCCGAGAACAGCACTGTTTAACCTGATTGGAATCTGTGTGCTTCTCCTTCCAATCTGGCTTCACGTAATCCCAAAATGTTAATTTTATAATTTTTAATATGCCACTTGTGTCAACTGTCGAATTCAGCCACAGATTTCAGCTACCCATTCTGGAGATTTCCATAGACACAAGGGAGTAAATGAGTTGGTGGGGCCCTTCAGGGAAACGAAAAATTGAAAAAACTGTAAACTACCATCCGTGTCGTAGAGCTGGCTAGCCCATCCTGTAGAATACTTTAGCTAAAAATACAACCAACCAAAGAGTAGATTGAATCACTCTGCTCCATTGAAGGAATAGAAGGCAGAAGAAGAACAAAAGATGAATGTAAAGAGAAAATATATGACAACATCTAGCATCATCACGCTGGAACATAGCTCGAAGTAATAAACATCAATACAGAACGAACATAATATAAATACATGATCGCCCACACCAACACATATTTCCTGGAATAATGGAGTTATAAACCAAACTACCCTCTTTCTACAAAGACATTAATTAATTTCTAAGATACAAAAAGCTGACATCGAGTCTCTTAGATGTAAGATTCTGGTTGTATCTCTCATTTTAACATGGTTTCGAACATACGAACTATGAAGCTCATACAATACACCCATAGCTGTATGATTACTAGCTGATCATAATCTCTAGGGTTGCGCATTGATATCTATAATTGCCAGCCAAAAGTGTCACTGATAAATAGTGCGTCTTGTCTGCTTCCACCCCAGCCTCCCCCAAACCTCCAGTTAATTATGCATACGATTTACAAGGATATATTATCAGTCTATGGGGACTTGTGGCGCTGGTGATCTAATTTTGCACGCGTATATTCCTCAAGGAGTCTCTTATTTCCATACTCGGAGGCATGTATGAATAAACTTCGCACTAAAATAATGAAATGCAAATAAGAGAAGCTGAGAAATATAATTCCTGCAGGAGAGAGGAGAGAGAACCATGGACTGATTCAAATTAGAACTGTAGATGTATAAGCAAATAGGTAAGAATAGACTAAATGTAGAATTCTAATTTTAAATCAGTAGTAGTCTGTGGCGCATGATCTCCCCATGGGTGTATCGGACGCGGGACATCTTGCTTATGATCGAGAGGTTTTCCGGAATGTTATGGGAGCGAGGTTCTGCAAAGGAAATGCTACTGAATGAATGAATGAATGGATGCGTGAGTAGTTTGTAGATCAGAAACCAGGAGAACAACTAAAAGGATTACAAAAAAGCTACAGACATTCCCTAACTGGTACCTGCATAAAACAGAAGGAATAAAATGGTATGCCGAATCACCAAAGTGAAGTCATTAAGAGAACCAAATACTAGTGAACTTACAGGTACAGAAATAACGCTGGCGATGTATGGGGCATATATTGAGAGAAACTGAGTAGTATAATTAGAAAGGGAAGTTTCCGAAGAGAACCAAATACTAGTGAACTTAGAGGTAAAGAAACAACGCCGGCGACGTAAAGGACATAGGATGACAAATCCTGAGTAGTATAACTGGAAAGAACTTTGTCTGGAACTCACAAGGAAAAAGAAGTAGAAGAAGACATAAAAACACACGGAGAAAAGGCGTAGAGGCAGAAAAGAATAATATAAGAAGGGCACGGATAGAGATGCTTAGGATAGTTAAGGATAGGACGACTTGGGATGAGTTAGTAGCTCCAATGGGGGATCATCATCATCATCATCATCATCATCATCATCATCATCATCATCATCATCTTCCACTTCTGCCGTCAAGCGTCGTGGGGAGGAATAATTTGAGCCCCAGCGCCCGGTGGGCGGCACCTGAATGTGTCATTCCGTGTGATTTTACAATGTCTTTGATGTCGTCAGTCCATTTTCTTCTTAGACGTCCTGTTGGTCTCGTCGCAGATGATCTTTGATGTAAGGCCAGTGATGGTAGTTGCTGGTGTTGCATTCTAACGACATGGCCAAACTACTTGATCTTCTGTCTTTCAATAAATGTGGCACAAGGTGTTGATCCCACATTCTGTCTGATAACAACATTTCTTACTCGGTCTCGGATTGTTAAGTTGTCGCTCTCCTCAGGCATCTCATCTCGCAGGTGTTGAATTTACGAGAGTGTGATTAGGATCAAGTCCAAGTTTGAGATTGGTAGCATAAGGTTGGTGTGAATATGCTGTTTATTATCTGTCGTTTTGCGGACATGGGTATTTTTGGAAGTTTCAGTAAGGGTGATACTTGATATGTAAGTGCACTAGCTTTTTGACATGATTTCGATTCCTCTGTCCAATCTGCCATCTTCTGTGATCATTCTTCCAAGATATTTGAATTCTTTAACTTGTTTCAGAGTTGTGTTAGTTCTCTGTACACTTAGTGGATCAGGCGATCTGCTAACTTACATTACTTCGGTTTTGGCTGTGTTTATACTCATGTTGTATCTGCTGCACGTTAATCTCAGATTATTAATATGATTTTGTAGTCTGCCCTCATCTCTGTAAAACAGGCACTGATCGTCTGCAAATAGAAGTTCATTTATTTCCTGTGGATCAGTTGTTTCATCTGGAGAAAAAAAAATGAAATTGTTGGCATATCCTTTACAGGACATTGCTGTCAACATCAGCATCTTTCAGCTGATTGTTGATTTCTTGGCAAGATTACGCTCAGTAGTTTGCCATTGCTTTCTGAGCGGCCGGCTCACATACCCCGTAAGTTACCGACGCGATTCGAACCACTGCTAATTCTCACCATCGTCACGTTACTTACAAGAATATACGAGATTATGGAGAAAAGTCGCTAACCTCTAGGCCAGGAAGCCGGCATCTGGAGAAAAGAATTCTAAATTTTCTGAATCTGTTCTGTCAATACTTTCTTCTTTGGATCGTCTGTCCATGTAGATATTAAATAGCAGAGGAGAGAGCACACATCCTTGTCTCACTCCTGTATTGATTGTGAACATATCTAATATATCTTCTTGTGTTCTTACTGCACTTCGGCTCGAGTGGTACATGGCTATGATGTTTTATAGCAATTGCCCTAGTATCCCATAGTCTTCAAGGGTGGTCCATAGTTTGTATCTGTCTACTCTATCAAAAGGTTTTTCCTGATCTACAAATACAATACAGTGCTGGTCACTATATTCTATAGTTTTTTTTCCACATATTTATCTAAGTGTAAATAGTGCATCAGTGCAACTTTTACCTTTCCGAAAACCGAATTGTACTTTGCTTAACTGTTGTTCAACTATGGGTCTAGCTCTTTGTTCCAATAGTTCTGCATACATTTTCCCTATATGGCTCAGGAGTGATATACTTCTGTATGTTTCGCACTCTCTCATATTGCCTTTCTTTTTCCATATTGGTACTATTATTGCCTGTTGCCAATCATCTGGGACTTTTCTTTCTTCCCATGCTATATAAAAATGTCTTGTTAGCCATTTAACTTCGGTTTCCCTACAGGCCTGAATAGCTTCTGTGGTTATTCCATCTGGACCCGGTGATTTGATATTAGGACTTTTCTGTATAACTGCTTTGACTTCTGCAGGTATGAAATTTGGCTCTTGTTGTCCATGGCTTTTAGGCACAAAAGTTAGGTTTTCTATGTTATGTGTGGGGTTAAGTAGTTCTTGAATGTATTCTGCCCACCTTGCTAGTCTTTGTTGTGGATTAAATATTGGTATACCTCTTTTGCTGTTTATGATGGTGGTTGGGTTGTAGCATGCATCTCTGTTTCTCATTGTATTGACACGTTTATAAAATTCTCTTAGAATTCTACTAGGATCCAATCGGAGACAAACAGTGAAAAAAGAAGACATGTAGATATGGTTTAGTGGTTACATCAGACACCTACCAGCACAGTAGTTCTTATTGGCATACTCAGCAGTGGTTAGTTAAAGTTAGTTGCATATCCTTTACAGGACCTCGCAGTCAACACCATCATTGCTTTTGCTGTTGTGATATCTTGGCAAGTTTATGTTCAGTAATTTGCCATTGCTTTCTGAACGACCGGCACCCATACCATTTCGTAAAAAGACCAACGCTAGACGGTCTTCTGCCAAATTACCCGTAGCTGTATTTCGAACGAGGGTATGCGGGATTACGAACTGCGTCCGAAACACTTGGCCACGGAGCAGGCACCCAGCAGTGGTAAGGCTACATTTTCCCGATTTAATATTAACATGTCATATCGAGACGCGCAACCTACCAGATCTTGGCACGGAGAGGTTGTTGTTTTTGTTATTGTTGTTGTTGTTATTGTTGTTGTTGTTGTTGTCTTCCACTAATGCCTCCAGGCGTCGTAGGGAGGGGTTATTGAAGTTCCAGCCCCTGTGACTAGCGCATTTCCTCCACATTCATCCATAATTCATGAGAATTTTTCTAAGATCAAGTAAATTCGCAAGCGTTTTACTAGACCTTCCAAGGGTTCCCGAACTACTTAACCCTTGGACCAATATAACGGGACTCTATTAACGGCACTGTAATTGAAATGAGTACACTTTAAAACAACTTCCTGTGCAAATCCTAAAATATTGTACTAAAGAGGTTTGGTGACAGACTGACTACACCGTAGCAAATTTCAGCAAAACACCCAAATAACTGGTCTAAAAAGAAGAAGAAGAAGAAGAAGAAGAAGAAGAAGAAGAAGAAGAAGAAGAAGATCTATTGTGTTTCCATTTGTCTCCGACAATATGAGTCTAACATTATGTTTGTGAACCATGAAGTAACGTGCGTTAGACAAATTATCGTGTCTCGGAAACAGAAGTAATTTGGCCATATCAAACATCACCGTGCTTTAGATAGAACAACGAATGAAAATTCCATTTAGAAAGAACATTAAAAGAACGTATGATTCATGGAGAAGGGAAGACCAAAACGACGTTGAACAGATAGCATTAACTTCTATTATACTGTATACAGCTTGAGGTGATTAAAATATCGTCAAATCTAGAATGACTTTCGCAGGTCAAAGTTTAATCATCATCATGTGCCATGCCGGTAAGTGTGGGCTGTCATATTTCGCCATCTCACACGATCTCCAGAGTCGAGGATGAGTTCTGTGTGTTTGTCTCGATTAGCTGAGCAATCTAGATATTTATCTCTGTCTTTCCCTTGCTATTTCTCTCTCTCTCTCTCTCTCTCTCTCTCTCTCTCTCTCTCTCTCTCCCCCCCCCCTCAATATTGCCAGTTGCCACCAAGTGCTTAACTGCCTACGTCTAATTTCTCTAACCAGTAGATAGTTTTCAGGGCCAAAGATTACAAGTCCAGATTACGTAACATACATGGATCGTAATTCATTCCATAATATCTACAAGAGACTTCCGGTAACGTTTTCTTTTGTTTTTACTCGCTCGCTTTTAAGCGTAGTCCATACACATAACTTCTAATAGCACTGGACTTAATTTTGCGTGTGGATTAGCTTTCCCTATTATTAATGTCCCTCGCCATCAGACACACTAACTCCGACTTCAGAGGTACTTGTAATTAACGTCCCCAAGTCAAGGACTTGAAGTCAACATTTTAGTGCAACTGTCCGGTGTAGGGGTTGAACCCCTTACCTCGGCATCAGCACACCGGATGTTTAAGAGTGCGAGTTCTTATCAATTCAGCCATGATGAACTCCTAGTAATTGTGTTGGAATGTTCAGCTGTAAGTCGATTTGAATAACTAGCGCCCATTTTATGACGTCGGATTGGGCCCAGATGTGCGAATTGAACAAAATTGCAAGCTTGCATACTTGCGTCACTGCTTTACGCATGGACAGACGGATAGATGGATACTTGTTTGTGTGCCTTGTAGATGGATGGATCCATGGATATATGGATACGTGTTTATGTGCCTTGTAGATGGATGGATTCATGGATATATGGTTACGTGTTTGTGTGCCTTGTAGATGGATGGATCCATGGATATATGGATACGTATTTATGTGCCTTGTAGATGGATGAATCCATGGATATATGATACGTGTTTGTGTGCCTTGTAGATGGATGGATCCATGGATATATGGATACGTCTTTGTGTGCCTTGTAGATGGATGGATCCATTGATATATGGATAGTGTTTGTGTGCCTTGTAGATGGTTGGATCCATGGGTATATGGATAGTGTTTGTGTACCTTGTAGATAGATGGATACATGAATATATGGATAGTGTTTGTGTGCCTTGTAGATGGATGAATCCATGAATATATGGATACGTGTTTGTGTGCCTTGTAGATGGATGGATCCATGGATATATGGATACGTCTTTGTGTGCCTTGTAGATGGATGGATCCATTGATATATGGATAGTGTTTGTGTGCCTTGTAGATGGTTGGATCCATGGGTATATGGATAGTGTTTGTGTACCTTGTAGATAGATGGATACATGAATATATGGATAGTGTTTGTGTGCCTTGTAGATGGATGAATCCATGGATATATGATACGTGTTTGTGTGCCTTGTAGATGGATGGATCCATGGATATATGGATACGTCTTTGTGTGCCTTGTAGATGGATGGATCCATTGATATATGGATAGTGTTTGTGTGCCTTGTAGATGGTTGGATCTATGGGTATATTGATAGTGTTTGTGTGCCTTGTAGATAGATGGATACATGGGCTGATGGGTAGGCGAATGGAAGTAGGCAGATAGACAAGTATGTATGTGTGTGTATCTAAATGTGTGAATGTGTGACTCTGAGTGTGCGTGTGTGTGAATATGTGATTGTCAGTGTGTTTGAGTGTGTGGGAACGTGAGTGACTGGGTATAAGAGTGTGAGTGAGTGAGAGTATGTGAGAGTTATGCATTTAAGTGTGTGTATGTATGTGTGTGTATGTGAGTGTGTTTGAGTATGCAAATGTGTCTGAGTATGTGAGTGTGTATGAGCGTGTATGTGTGGGTATGCGCGTGTAAGTGTTTTTGTGTGAATGTGTAAGTGTGGGTATTTGAGTGTGAATGAGTGTGTAAATATGTGTATATGTGTCTGTATGTCTATGTGTCTGTCTGTCTGCCTGCTAGCCAGCCTGCCTGCCAGGATAGGATGGTGAGTACGAATGTACTACGTACTTACGCACGCACGCACTCGCGCGCACGTACATCTGCCTCTGTATGTGTGTATTCGTAGGTAGGTAGGCAGGCAGGCAGGTAAACAGGCAAGTACATACGTGTGCAAGAAAGTAGTTTATTGCACGCTGGTTTTCTGTAATACAGATTCCTCTTATTCTCTTGTAATTAACACTTGTATGACTGACTCATGAAAAAATCCCCCCTCTCTTTTGTCCTCTAGTATTAAGACTTGCATTACTGACACGTGATACAAGCGCGCCTCTCTCTCTGTCTCTGTCTCTGTCTCTGTCTCTGTCTCTGTCTCTCTCTCTCTCTCTCTCTCTCTCTCTCTCCCTCTCTCTCTCTCTCTCTCTCTCTCTCTCTCTCTCTCTCTCTCTCTCTCCTTCCTATCCTCTTGTATTAGGACTTGTATTACTGACACATGATTCACGCTTCCGTCTCTCTAAACAGTATCCGTATCAAAGACATTTCCACAAATTATCAGAACAAATAATATTCGGCAAAACGGCAACGGAGCACGCAACAACCCGAACTGAAACAACTCCACGAGTCCAGTTCTCTGATCTATAAAAATGTTTTTGTCAGTTCCATTTGTCACGTCAGTGCCCCATGTTCAGAACTGCCATCGCGGCTGTCTCCTCTTTCTCAGAGAGAAGAGAATAAAAATCTGATAATGAGAGCCACATCTTGGAAGTAATATTTATCTTGTCCTTGTCAATGCTATTTGATTCTGCTTCTTAAGGAATGCAGATGAGAACTCGCGTCGTTTTCTCCGCACTAACTCTTATTGTTCCAAAAGCCATTCGAAATCGAATGCAATCCAGACCAACAGTAATCAGTGCCACTTCGTATGGCACGTTAAATAACTTTATGTTTGTTTTAAAAGATATGTGTTTAATAATCGTATTCTTCTATACATGTACTTTAACAATCGTGTTATTCTATACATGTGCTTCAACAATCGTTTTCTTCTATACATATGTTTTAACAATAGTTTTTTATATGTATGTTTTAACAATCGTATTCTTCTATACGTATGTTTTAACAGTCATTTTTACCTAAATACGCGTTTCAAGAATTTGTTTTCAGCGACAAACATTTTTTATCAGTCTAGCCCGTCAGGGGTACTGAATAGACCCGTATTCCCGAAGTGTTCAGCCGGCCTGCCACAGTTTTGTCTTATAGGGTTGCTCACGCTAGCAAGATTTCCCATTCTCTTTCTGGCATAGTTTGAGTCTTTGTTTGAAACTGGTTTCTTCCATTTGTTTAAGGGTGATTATCTGGTAAAGGTAGAGGCAGACCGAGAAATATTATCTTGGATGGCATGAGACGGTGGCATGGAGGAATATCATCAATATCATTGATCCAGAACACCAAAGCTTGAGATCTATAGGGATACATGAATGTCTACGTCATTTGACAGGACAAATGCAGATGGTATGGTAAAATGTGTCAAACATATAGACACGGCAAGACATGACCGGGCAACATATGTTGTTAATGTTGTTGTTATTGTTATTAAAATAACCTCGAATCGAATTGCTCAACGTTTTACCAAATAGCAATTAAAAAGTCGAAGTGAGGCCCTGGGGATGTGGATATGCAGAAGAATATGGCGTATTTTATGGGGAAAAAAAATTCGAATACAGAATTCTAGAAAAACTGGGAATGAAAAAAGAGTTTATGAAAGAAATTTTAAAAAAGGCAAGTAAAATATTTCGGCCACGTTAAAAGACATAACACTCTTATAAAAACCATACCGAGAAAGGGGCAGACAAAGATACAAGCGGAAAGGTTACACCAAAAGATGAACGAACAGCAGTCCGACAGAATTGAACAATCAAGGCGAGAGACAGACAGTGTTGGAGATTCATTGAAGTCGATCTTCATTGTGGGGACGGCACCTGGTTGATTGACCAATTAATGGAATCGGTGGCTGATGATGACTTAGCGCTTCCACGGTTGACAAGCAATAGATGCATTCCGAGCATGTGATTGGGAGATAGAACCTGTTGGGGTTGAGTTGAGATGAGCTAAGAAACGACATCACTGCACTCAAGACATTTCCACACGCGCTCCGTCTCTGGATAAACAGCCAGCTAAGAGTCATACTGCTAATTGTTCTAACTGCCACCTGATTGAACGTTCTCCTGGTCTTCCCTGTCAGTTTTGAGATTCGTCCAGAGCCCCTGCCGATCCTCAGCCATATCACCCTCTACACATACGGGTTCTCAGTCTGTTCAACCGTTTTCTCCACCTCTCCCCACAGGCGGTCGACCTCTTCTTCCTTGTCCATATATCATCTACCACCGAGAGGCGTATTCCCTGCCAGCCTATCAGCTTGTTCATTTCCCTGCACTCCCGCATGACCATCTCCTGTTGGAGATTCTTTTCGGCGAACAGTAATTGTGGAGAGCATACTGATTCGATGAAAATACTAACGATAGTGCTCACGAGAACTGAAACTGGCGGAACTGCAGTATAACTGTAGCAATGATATGAGCAAATCAACAATAACGTAAAGTGAAACAATCGTCGAGAGCACAAATTAAACGGAGTACAACACATTAAAGTTTAATCTAAGATAACGTGGTGTTGGATGAAGAATGATTTGCGCTTTGAATTGGATTACAGTGAAAAAAAAGTTGCGCAGTTCCCTGCTGCGACCATACTCTATTGTCTGAGTTCATTTGAATCCAGTGGCAAATCAAGTCAAGACGACCGGAGACGAATACAGGTGCAGTATAGACCAGAGCGCTCTACGTGCCTTGCAGTGCCCATTACTTTCCACAACGCCTTGCAGGTAAACGCCGTCTTGCCCGTTGAATCCAAGATAAAGGTATACCCAAGTTAACGTTTGGAGGAATGCTTGAGGGGTGAAATGTAGAAGTAAAGCCCGATGGAGTGAGATGGCATAGTCGGTAGGTCCTAAGAAAGTTGTGATGGCACGTGTTCCTAGTCATTTTGTTGATGTTGAGAGCTAAATTACCGCCACTACTACCATGTTTCCCTGAAAATAAGACCGGGTCTTATATTAATGTTAGCTGAAAACATACACACGGGCTTATTTTCAGGGGATGTCTTATTTTGTTTTCTTAGTCAGATACAACAATCTACATTTATTCATGTACAAAATTCTAGATTTATTAAAATACAGTCACATCATCTTCTTCTGGAACATCGTCATAATTCTCCAAATCCCGAATTCTTTCTGATCAATTGTCGCTTGAGATCCTAGGCCCATAAACACTGCAGTTTCCTCCATAAGAAACATCTGCTGTTACTGCTACATCTACTATTCACTGCTACATCTACTATTACTGCTACATCTACTGTTACTGCTACATCTGCTGCTACTGCTATATCTACTACCAATACCACCATTAGTAAGACCACAATCACTACTACAACTACTGCAACATCTACTACTATTATAAATACTCTCGCACCACCATTACTGATACCACTACTACTACTACTACCACCACCACCACCACTATAACTCCTCCTCCTCCTCCACCTCCTCCTCCTCCACCTCCTCCTCCTCCTCCTACTACTACTACTACTACTACTACTACTACTACTACTACTACTACTACTACTACTACTACTACTACCACCACCATCACCACCACCACTACACCAACTACTACTACTCATGCTATTTCTCCTCATCCCACTCATGTTCCTCCTCTTCTTACTCCTGCTGCTCCTACTACTGTTTTCCCCCCCGCATATCCTATTTACAGGACATCGCTGTCAACACCAGCATTTTACCGCTGTTAATGATTTATTGGCAAGATTACGCTCAGTAGTTTGCCATTGATTTCTGAGCGACCGGCTCACATACCCCCGTAAGTAACCAACGTGGCGCGATCCGCTACCGAATCTCGCACTGCTGCGTTACCCTACGTGGAAATACGGGATTACGGAGCAAGTCGATAACACCTTCGCCAGGGAGTCCGGCGATTCTACTACTACTAAATGGTAATTCTATACCAGACAAATGATCGTAGAATGTTTGGTCTTCATTTATACTAGATTACATCATAATGAGCTCGGATGGCAATTCCCCTACATTTTTAATTTTCTGTACTATAAAACTTTCAGAAAATTCAGAAACGTATTCGGTAGCCATTTATGGAGGCTGGTTGAACCTAAGGGTTGCATGTGTTCCCCCTTCCCGCTACTACTGGCAATGTAACCATTATGTTGACAGGCAAAAGCACTAATGACCACGCCACCTCGGCTGATAATCATAATATGCATTGGATGCTTTTTAATCACACGCTCTTAAAACAGTCACAGTAGATATGCATTTGCAACAGCTTTATTTAACTGATTCATTGCCAAAGGACAAAATGTCGCCAAGTATTACCTCCCTTTTAACAGAAGGTCATACTAGGGTCATCGTCTGATTTGTTTTGTTTCATTTTATCTTCTGCAATTTTAAAGCTTACAGAACGGAAATTTACATTATAATAGTGATTCATTTCATTGTGCATCATGTTTGTTCCAAGCCCACTTTTTGTTTGGCACCGATCGGTTAAGACAACAGGATGGGAACCAGTGACATCATCACCCCAGTTTATGAATGCGTTATAGGGGCCATAACTGCAGGCACAAATCCTTCCATTGTGAGCCATTTTTCATCGTTTTACAAACACACCAGCTCAAATGTGGATGCTTGCTTGGCTTGAAAATCGATTTTTGCCGACACAACATCTAGGAGACGAATATATCAGGATGTCGGTGATTGTCGACGAGAGTTATAGAACTTCATACAAATTATTGCGCTAAAAAACGCTTGCAGAAGGAGTTTTTGGCGAATAGCTAGTGAAACGGCCCAACGGCTGAAATCTATTGCCATACTATGTTTTAATAGGAAAAAAGAGGAGCTGTACTTTTGTTCTAATATTACGAATTGGTTTTGCACAAGCGCCAGGAAATATCATCCTCACTCTTATATATTTCACCACGATTTATAAAAAGAAAATATTTTCCTGGTCATAGCTCTTGATTTAGTATTAAGGGAGACCATTTTTCTCTCCTGCCCGAATCTGATTTACAAGGGAGAGAACACGCAATGCGACATTATCTAGTTTAATCAGCGCACGATGAAGCATTTCCATTTTGCTATGGGCCCTGCGTGTAAACAATCTCTTCTGATAAAACATCGAATATATCACAAGGCGTATAAATATTTGTTGGGTGAAAATAACGAATTGATCTGCGTGTCATAGTAACTTTCAACATAATTATAAACATGCACATGGAATATATGAATACAAGGAAAATTCAGTTATAAAATAAACGGGACAAGTCCATTACCCCATGTGGACAACAATTACCTTCGGATTAATACGACTGTGAGGGTAAAACCATGGACATCTGCTCTGGTGACTGACTAGTCACAGGACTACCATTCTGATCCTGTGATGGACCTTACTCTAACTTTTCCTTGAGGTTGAAAGGGGTAGGGGTAATATTGAAATCGAACGAACATTATAAAATGAACATTTCTGCCAATGAATTCGATCAGCTAACTTCAGTCTGTGTTTTGGTTTGCCCTCTCTGTGTGGACAATTTTGTAGGTACATACAAGATGTACCATTTTCAGAAAGCAAAAGTGAATGAGAAAACATGGAGTATGAAAGATTCAATGGTACCGTTAAACTTGTTTAAATAAAACTAAGTGTGAAGGGGATAACTTGGAGTATGAAAGAATTTGTATTGAAAGATTTTAATATGCATGAGAGCAAATGATTACTCCACTATCATCATCAACAAGTAATGTGTAGGAAATTACACCACGCCATGAATGTAGAATGTAGCGCGTAGAATCTACAACCATGGTCATGGACTGAATGATTCGATGTGCAATAAGGGTGATCTGTCGACTAACTAACGTGAATGTAATATTATCACCTTGTATATGAATGTATATGTTGTATTCGCAAGTGTAAAAACACACACACACACACACACACGCACACACACACGCACGCACGCACGCACGCACGCGCGCACACACACACACACACACACATACACACACACACCGCACCTCGTAAATACACAGTGTTTTATACAAAATAGACGTTTAAAAAATATACTCTCATGCTGTTTCCTAGGCCGAAAAGCGCTGAGACTAGTATCCAGATATGGTCAAATTCCTCACTGCCATGATCAAGCACGGTTACATTTGGCAGCTTGAACAGATTGATTCCCACAGAGCTGGCAAGATTTTTGTTAATTCTACAGTCAGAACAAAGAAGTGTGGTTCGATCGTACCATTACCCCTACACCGTGGTGGAAAATGGGCCGAAGGCACATAGTGGGACTAATAGGTCCTAAAAGAAAATAATAAAGCCAAGGAACACAACATTTAAATAACTATGCAAAAATGCAAATGGTTAAAAAGAACAAAGAACAAAGAATAGTTTGACTGGAAACTTTACAGGTGCATAATCAACTGAATATTGTAATCAACCTAAATATCTACGATGAGCAGACGAGCTGAAAAACATCTATTGACAGTGTAAATGTGGATTCTGAGAAACATGCAAATAATACCATGGACAGAAAAATCAATGAGCAAGTCCTACAAGAGGCAAATGAAAACTACAAATTGATTAGATAAATTAGACTAGAAATTCAAATTGTTTTGGGTATGTTATGAGAAGAAATTAATTAGAGAATTTGGTGACAACTGGCAAGATTGAGGGGAAAAGAAGATGGGGAAGTCAGACAATTAAATATCTGGAAGGCTGGACAACATAGCATGGTCGGGACAAGAACACAACACTGATCTATCAGAGGTGATCGTGTAAGATGGTGAAGCGTGACCACTCACGCTTTCCGGCATGTCACATGATGATAATTAAATATCTATACAGTCATTTATACATTTGAACAAACAACTAAAGCAACGGAAAAGTCAAAGGAATATTTGGAAAGGAAACTAAACCCATGTGCACTGTCATTTTATTGTTTGAACAGAACACTAAACATCTGAACAATCATTTTGACATCTAAAAGACATAATTCTGTCAACTCTATTCTACCGATGCCAAACCTGGACACTGACAGAAAAAAAAAGAGAACATACAAATTACAACAACGGAAATGAAATTCCTGAGAAGAATGCCCAGCGTGTGAAGAAGAGAGAAAATCAGAAATGATGAAATCAGGATTCAAGTTGGGAGTAGGTAAAAGGAGCGGTAAATTTAATTAGAAAACAGCAAGTGAAATGGTTTGACCACTTAACTAGGCTACTAACAGTATACAAAAACAAGCAATGATGTACAGACCAAATGTAATCAGAAGACGAGGCCGACTATGTAAACAATGGAAAGAGGGAATAAAAAATATGTTCATGGGAAGATACAAGAAGAACAAGGTGAGATGAAAGACACCTATCCTCGACATTAAAACAAGTATTGAACTATATATTAGATTATAATCAGTCAACCCTTGTTTTCGATACTATTAACCTACATACCTTGCAGTTCGAAGTTTTCGAGTTAAGAACCTAATACATCCATCTCAACTATCAGAGCTCAGCATTCGATTCACTATGATGTTTCAGCTCAGCAAATAACAACAGTGTGATGTTATGTAAGCAAGAGAACTTCTATTTGGAAACAAACCGCCTTGAGTTATATTCTAACAATGGTATGAGTGTTGGTCGTTCAGAAAGCAATGGCAACGTACTGAACGTAAACTTACCTAATAAATCACAAACGAGGAAAAACATTCGGAGGTTGATAGCCACGTTCTGTAAAGGATATGCAACTTACTTAAAAGACCCTTCTACACTCTATGAGGCGTATGAGGCAATTAATTCTAGGCCCATAATTTTTTATAGACCAATCGTCACTTGCGGGGAGATGTAATTAATATCAGACTGGTCACCTTTATTTCCCTATACTTTTACAGGTACCCATTTAATGCTGGATCGATCTGGCTTTAGCGTGCTAAAGTAAGATCCTAGCGTACACCAGCGAGACCTAAAGACTAGCTAGTTGCATATCTTTACAGGACGTCGCAATCAACCCCAACATTTTTGACTGTGATTTCTTGGCAAGTTTAAGTTCAGTACTTTGCCGTTGCTTTCTGGACGACCGGCGCTCATTGCATTGTATAGAAACCATTGCAAGGCTGTCTGCTGCAAAATCTGTGGTTCGAATGTAGAATGCGGAATGACAAATCCATTACCCCTTAGCTAGAAATGAATACAATGCGTACACGAATTTGAATTGTAGAGTAGTCGGTTAGTCATGTCTGACTGTTTATTTCTTGGTAAGTCGAATGTTAAAAAAAATACAATACTGGAATTTCTGTAGCTGAATCCAGTCAGTGATTACCATAAATACAGCGGCCCATGTTGACAAGATCACAAGTAATACAATACCCCAGGGGTTCCCAATTTGACAGCGACCCTGTAACACGCCATCTGTAGTGGCAGATGTTGTGGAATAGTCACAGGCAAGGAAATAAGTAATTGTATAGATTTAAAAAAAAGAAAAGCACACTACAACAAAATCTTCCTACCAACTCTATGCTACCAGTACCAACCGTGGACAATTACAGAAAAAGAGAAAAGAAAAATTAGCTAGCAGAGCCAGGTTTTATCAGAAGACAGCAAGTTAAATGGTTAGGCCACATAACTAAGCTACTAACTATCAGTGTACTACAGCAAGCAATGATGTACAGACCAAACTGAACCAGGAGACGAGGCCAACCACGTAAACGATGGACAGAGAGAAGAAAAAAAAATTCGTTGGAATCTCCATATATGAAGCTGATAAACGGGCACTATCCCGCTGTTTATGCTTCACCTCGACACCGCAAGGTACAAGAGGAGCAAGACGAGTGAGATAAGATACGGGTAGTTCCATGACAACCACTTCCCATGGAGTGTGAAATATTAGCAACAAGTACAGGACACTAATACGCGCCGTAACTGATTCAGTGCCATGGGATAATTAATCGACACAAACGACTTTCCATACCTGACATGGGCTTATATATCGCTGACATATTGTCATTACGTTAGTATACAACATGTCTGCAACCATATTAAGAACTGTTAAGTCATAACTGTGACACATCCCTACTTCCCATTTTCCGCCTTCATTTTTGTTTGATCCAAACCTATTGTTTTGTTTAGCACATAACCTATTCAGGCTCATTAGACATATGGTTCCATACCTATTTCTTTAATAGACCAATGGGTACTTGGTGGGTGATGTCTTTAGTATCACACCTGTCGCTTTTGTGTCCAAATACATGTCCTGGTACCAATTTGAGACCGGAGCCACCTATTTGGTTAGTATCATGCACACGAACCGTCTTAAAGGTCCTTTTGATTTTTTATTCACTTACTAGTTCAGCATCATGATTCGCTTAAAGAAAATATTGTCTGATCTAGAGATCCTATTCCAGGATGTGGATGATCAATGGGAAACGTTGAAGAATTCAATCAATGTGGCTGCAGAAACAACTATTCCAAAATTAAAGAAGGTGGGTCGTAAGAAATCGATGACTGAAGAAATTTTACACCTCATGGAAACAAGAAGACTCAACAAAAATAATTCTGTCAAATATGAAGAAATTCACAGACAAGTCAGAATATTATGTAAGGAGGCAAAAGAAGCATGGCTTGAGGAACAGTGCTTATAAATTGAAAACCAACACAACAGTCAAAATACCAAATTAGTGCACAAAAGAATTCAGGAACTTACTAATAAAAGAACAAGTACATCAACAGGGTGTCTAAAAACTGAAGATGGCAAAATCATAATAGAAAAAGACCAGATTCTACATGTAAGGACAGATTATGTGAAACACCTTTATGATGATAACAGAGACGAACAGTATGATATTAGATTTAATAATGAAGGACCACCAATTTTGGAGATGGAGGTTCGAAATGTTCTTAAGCATGTGAAAGCTGGCAAGGCCCCCGGTGCAGATAACATCACAACAGAAATGATTAAAGCTTTAGAAGAATTTGGAATAGATCAAGTCACCAGACTGCTGAACACATTATATGATACTGGTGATATACCTTCTGAATTATGTAACTCTATATTTATTGCAATCCCAAAGAAATCAGGAACTTTGGAATGTGATCAACATAGAAAAATTAGTACAATGAGTCACATCACAAAGATTTTGCTAAGAATTATCATGCAAAGAGTGAGGAAGAAGATACAACCTGAAATAGGGGAAGAACAATGTGGGTTTGTAGAAGGAAAGGGTACAGTAAATGCTGTGTATATGCTGCGAACAGTTATTGAACGTGCTATAGAAGTAAACAAGGATATACATCTTTGCTTTATTGACTACACAAAGGCTTTTGATAGAGTTAGACATGTCAACATGGTATATATGCTTGCAGATCTACAAATTGATGGGAAAGACATTAGACTTATAAAAAACATATATTGGAAACAACAAGCTGCAATAAGGATTGATAATGAAGTGGGACAGTATCAGCCAATTAAGAGAGGTGTTAGGCAGGGATGTGTGATGTCTCCAGATCTTTTTTCCCTATACAGTGAAAATATTTTCAGAAATGTAGAGGATATAAATGGAATCAGCATTGGAGGACGAAACATCAATAACATTAGATATGCAGATGATACAGTATTGATTGCAGACAATGCGCAGGACCTGCAACAATAAGTAGATGCGGTTGTTGTACACAGTGAGCAACTGGGGTTAGAATTAAATTGTAAAAAGACTCAGGTTATGGTCGTCACTAGGAAGAAAGAAGTGCCACAATGTAATATACAAGTAATTGGAAATATTCTTCAACAAGTGAATCGGTACAATTATCTTGGAACAGTCATAACATCTGATGGGAGATGCCTTGAAGAGATTAGAACAAGAATCTCCATGGCGAAAGTAGCCTTTAGCAAGATGAAAAACATTCTGACCAATAAAAAGATGTCAATTGAAACGAGAAAAAGAGTGTTGAGGGGATATATAGAGCCTGTTCTTTTGTATGGATGTGAAACGTGGACAATGAGCAGTCAAGTTGAAAAACATCTGATGGCTGCAGAAATGTGGTTTCTGAGGAAAATGCAAAGAATACCATGGACAGACAGAAAAACCAATGACCAAGTACTACAGAAGACAAATGAACATCGTAAACTGATTAGAGAAATTAGACGTAGACAGTCAAAATTTTTTGGACATGTTATGAGAAGAAATGGATTGGAGAACTTGGTGACAACTGGCAAGATCGAAGTGAACAGACCAAGAGGAAGACCGAGAGGAAAATACCTAGATGGCTTGGCCACATGGCATGGACGAGACAGGAACACTGAGCTGATCCACGACACTGGTGATCTAGTGAAATGACGAGTCATGACCGCCCACGCTTTCCGGCATGGCACATGATTGATTGATTGAGTTCAGCACTGGAATCTACTCAGCTTCATGAAAATAGATGCTGGATAATGTTCTGAATTTTCTTCTAAGGAAAGACGGCAATGAATGCTTCTTTTCACTCTCCCTTCATCACATTGTGACCTAGAATATATGAAGGCCTTGCTTGACACAATTTAAAAGGCAACGGTAGTTAGTCTCGGTGGTAGATACAACAGTGACAGCGTGAATTGTAGGTCGTTGACCTACTTTAGGACAAAACTTGTTTGGCTGAATGTCAAAAATTTATGTAATTATATTTTTAAAAAAAACGTGAGTTATATATTCATTACAGGACGCCGCAGTGAACTCCAGCATTATTTGGCTATTTGTGATTTCTTGGCAAGTTTACGTTTAGTAGATTGCCATTGCTTTCTGAATGACCGGCACTCATATCATTTTATGAAAAGCAGCACAAAGCGGTCTGCTTCCGAATCTCCTGCAGCTGTGTTTAAAAAAAAAGCGAATTTCGTTCGTAAACCCTTCGAACAAGAAACGCCTCAACAAAGGTAGCCTTTTAAAATAATATTACAAAGTGTAATACAGTTTACACTGTAGTCTATAATAAAAATATTCTTTTCCCATTAACCGAGGAATGCATGGTGAGTGAGTTCCCTTGAGCAAGATGGCGGGACATTTCTTCGTCCCGTAAAATGGAACGTGTTTTTTCCGAAATGTGTATGGATTAAGTGTTTTTTCGTGGTGAAATGGAGTTCGGACCGTGCAACGGAGTTCGTGCACGCGCGTCCGCACTTCTTTCGGCGTATCATCGGCGCCCGGTGGCGATAGTTAAGCCTAACATGACGGCCAGACGACCAGCTAGGACACAACGTGGTAAAAGGGCGGGCGCGCCCAGAAGGCGCTTAAAATGTGACAGATTGGGTATCGGAAATGTTCGAGTACTGTACTGGAACTGTGCATCATTTAGTCAACGCCGACCTATTCTTGAAAAACTACTCTACGGGAACGATATTCTAGTCTTGCAAGAAACACAGCTCACCGACGGAACAGTCAATGTTGCGGGATTTCAGGTTTTCCTTAACAAGCGGCACCTCGGACAGGCCATTCTGGTCCGCGACAACATACTAGTGTCTGAGATCGATATGTCCGCCTGGAACAGCGATGCCCTGCAAGTGCAGGCATTAAGAATAATGACACCAGTGCAGCTTGTAATCGTTAACGTCTATGCGCGAAATGGGAAGGTCGACGTGCGACAATGGCAGAGTTTGTTCGATATGGATGAAAGGCATATCATCTACTGCGGGGACTTCAATGCCAGAGGCAGTCAATGGGGGAATTACATCACCAATAGACAGGGAGAAGATTTGGAGGACGCCCTGGCATCTGCTGCCCTAATCTGTCGTTATGATGGGAAGGTCACTAGAATGGCCACTCGACCAGGCGACTCTGACAGCATCATTGACTTGGCTCTGGTGTCGCCCACCATCGCACCAAGGTGCCGGTGGGGCACACTGGGATACCACGATAGTGACCACTACCCTTGTGTCATCCTGATCAAGAAAGACGGGGTCATGAGTCAAAGAAACAAGACCAATGCCTTCCCGTACGACACCACTGGTCAAGACGCCATAAGCAAGATCAGAAGACGGAAACTAACTTCCTCCCGTAGGAGACAAGAAAGATGGCTGCAGCCACCATGGTGGAATGGAGAGGTCGAGAAGGTGTGGCTGGGAAAGAGGCAGGCTGTCAAAGACTGGCAAAAGGCCAGAAAGGCTAACATGCCACAGGTTGAGTTGGCGAACCTGAAGACTGAGGTCGTTAGGACGACGACTTTATTCAAATCCTGCGCCAAACAGGCCAAGGCCGACAAATGGGACGAGTTCTGCAGGAAGGTGTGCTCCGAGCAATCTCTTACGACATTCTGGCGCCTCCACAAGAGCACGAACGGTGCTGCACAACGTAGGGGTATTCCAGACTTTCAAGGCACAGACCTCGCATGGAAAAAGTCGGATGCGGATAAAGGTAAGGCCCTTCTTGCACGCTACATAGAACAGACTGACCAGAAAGACGAGCCCGCCAGACAGAGGACCACAACAACACTCTCTCAGTTGTGCGAGGGGGTCGGGACAGACGAAGAATGGACAATCACAGTTGACATATTGCGTGCGATGCTCAAGAAATCACCTAACACCGCCCCAGGCCCAGACGGCATCCGATATGGTGACCTAATGGTGATATCAGATGATGACATGGAAGAACTGGCCAGAGAATTCAACACCAGTATCCAGAGGGGTCAGGTCAAAGAAGAATGGCTACACAGCTACTTGCTGCCGCTGCCAAAACCGAACAAAGACCACTCCAAGATAAGCGGCTACAGAATCATTACGATGCAGAATACTGTTGGCAAGCTACTGGAGAAAATTGTAGAACACAGACTTGCCTGGGACTTGGAACAGCTCGGCTGCTTCCCGCCCACACTTGGAGGATACAGACGCAACAAAGAGTCATGGCTGAATGCGGCGGTCTTTGCTCAAGATGTTTACGAAGGATTTCAGGTCAGAGAAGAGACATGTGCGGCCGCCATAGACTTAGAGGACGCATATAACAGAGTATCTTTCGAGCACTTGATGCAAACCCTCCTCAGACTGAAAGTGCACCCTCACATTGTACGATGGATAGCTGCAGTTCTACTCCAAAGGAAGGTGGTCCTAAGATGCGGGAGTTGGTCTTCTGAGCCGATAACGATATGTCCAGGATTGCCGCAGGGTTCACCACTGTCACCAGTACTATTCAACGTGTATACGGTGCCGATCACTGAACAACAGTTGGATGGGAGGGGTAGGACTCTATCATTCGTTGACGACATCCTCGTGTATCGACAGGGTCGAGATAGACAGGCGGTTGCCAACCATATGCAGGGCGAACTAGATCGAATTTCCTCATGGTGTGCTGATGCCGACGCCCTTGTCAACCCTGCAAAGGCAACGGTTACATGGTTCTCACTAAACAACCATATTGTGAAAACAGACCTGCCGGCAGTAAGAATGGATGGGAGCATTCTGAGTAGAACCCAGTCAATGACATATCTTGGCGTGAGGCTTGATCGTAGCCTGTCCTTCAGAGATCATGTCGATTATGTCATAACGAAGGCTCGAAAAGGTTTGGCAGCAATGAGAGTCATGGCGACTGCCAATATCGAGCAAAGACTGCTATTACTTCTGTTCCAAGGACTTGTGCTTTCACGCATCGAGTATGCCCTGGCCATCCTCACTGTCAGCCCTACACAGATTGGAAGACTTGAAAAGGTACAAAACGAAGCCATGCGCATCATTTTGGGCTGCACGAGAGACACCAGCTGTGTAGCAATGAGATACCTCCTTGACTTCCCGACAATGGAACACAGGATCAAGATCTGGAGAGCTCGTGCATACTTAAAAATAAGTGCAGATGAGCAGCACCCTCTGCATGACGCTGTATTCAGAGAAAAGGGTGACAGGCTAAAGAGGGGCAAATCATGGATGGGTCGGGCGGAAGATGTCGTCGGACAGGCCTGCAGTCTAACCAGTATCAACCCCGGCAAGGAATGGGTGCCGGTGCCTCCAGCTTTTAAGTGTACCTTCTCCTGCATTATCACACTCGACAGACGGTGCAGAGAGCAGAACCCTGCCGCTGTCAATGCAGAGGTTAACGCGCTCATCTATGATCACTCAGATAGCCCCGAAGTGCTCATCTATACAGATGGATCTGTTGTAAAGCAGCAGAGAAGTGCGTGGGCATTTACAGCCCGGTCAGCGGGCCGAACCGTTCAAGAATCCAGTGGTGCCCACTCTATGACCACGAGCAGCATGACGATGGAGGTGATGGCAGTTACACAGGCTTTCATATGGCTGGAATCACAGCATTATACCAACGTGTGTGTACTAAGTGATTCAATGAGCATGATTCAGAAGGTCGAAGCTGGATCTGTACGTGGACAGTGGACTGAGTCGCTGCGGAAGTCTGCTGTCCGCAAAGTCACCTTCGTCTTCGTCCCGGGACATGCAGGAGTCGAGGGAAATGAACGAGCTGATAAATTGGCTGGCTCTGCACCCCCTGTAGATGGCCAGCCCATGGATCGTGCGGATGTTATTAACGCCCTTAAAGATATGGCGAGAACAGAGGATTTTGACGCCAGTGATTCCACATCGCTCTCCAGGATGAAAGACCTGGGAGTAAGAATCGGCACAGCCAGACGCGAGAGGTACATCGGGAAAACAAAGCGCTTCGTCAACCAACACAGAACTGGCACTATTAGCCACCGGACGCTGATGCATATGCTGGGGGGAGGATCTGAGCACCTATGGACATGTCCGGAGTGCAACGAAGATACCCCAACTGATAACTGATAACTGATAACCGGAGGAATGCATTTTCGGCTATAAAGAATGTTAACATTTTTATTATTATTAGAATGGTATGAAATTCCACCAATTTGTCATAGAAATATGACATAAAAATCTGCCATGTCATTTGGAAGTTCGATTGCGTTCAAATTCTGTCACTGCTCCAATGCTAACATTCTCAATGTGTCTGAAACAATCCTGTGAATGTATTGATTATGATTACAGTGTCTGGTAGAAATAGTTCGAGTGGAGTTTTGAATGACAGATTGTCTCACAAATATTTTCACAATCTGTACTGTGAGTGGCCGGAAATACGATATTAAACATTTCGCGTTGCCAGGCACAGCATACTGTGAAATGGCATTCTCGGCAGATAATTTTTTTCAAAACACACTTAGAAGACGGGTGTTCGCGTTCAAGTTTGTGTTGAATGTCTTGCCATTTATTTCATCATCCATCAATCCATCATGTGCCATGCCAGTAAGCGTGGGCGGTCATGTTTTGCCATCTCACTCGATCACCAGAGTCGTGGATCAGCTCCGTGTTTCTGTCTCGACCATGCCACAAGGCCAAGCCATCCAGGTACTTGCTTCTAGGTCTTTCCCTTGGTCTGTTCCACTCGATCTTACCAGTTGTCACCAAGTTCTCCATATCATTTCTTCTCATAATATGCCCAAAAAATTGTGACTGACTACGTCTAATGTCTCTAATCGGTTTACGATCATCATTTGTTTCTTGAAGGACTTTGTCAGAGTCTAGGTAGTGCAGTGATGCAGTGACATCGTTACGCCCGCCAGGCGACTTAGTCCCCAGCAGGGATGCCGTAACTTCGTTACGCCGCCAGGCGAGTAGTAGTTACCTGCCTGCGAGGTTGCTGGCTGACGAGACGGCCAGCGGTCAGGCAAGGACGACGCACGCATGCCTCGTGAAGCCACTTCAGGTGGGAGGCAAGTTGCGAGCTATAGGCAGATAGCTCTGGGACGTCGACTCGACTGGACGCATGATGAGAGAAAGGCGTTGTGTGGTTTCTGTGCCTGAAAGTCGAGTGTCTGGACATCTTGAGAGATAGACTGTGAGCTGTATTGTGTATGTAAGTGTCTTGAAGTATCAAGTATATCTTGTAGTGATCATCGTATTTGTATATGATCTGTAAATAAATCCATTGAACGTTGTGTCGTTGAGTCTTAAGTCAAATCACGTTGTACTTGTACTGTCTCACATGTGTTAGGTTAGCGAGCCAAGTTTAAGACCCTGACATGTGTGGACGTGGTGGCATTCGTCCGGCTTTGAAATGAACGTGTTTATGTGATTAACATTTAAAACTAGAGTTTGTGAACTTAGAATTTATGTCAAACTTTATGGTACATGTAAATGTGATTGTTGAAGGCTCATTTTGATAAATTACTACATTATTTAAACATGGAGACTAGTTATAAACGTACAGTGCATACATATTGTTTGATCTTGTAAACGTGTAAAACATTTGTGATTGTTGAACTTGTCACCGTTTTGACCTTGTCGACATTGTGTTCTTGTCGCCATTGTGACCTTGTCGCCATCTTGTAAACTTGATGTCTATGTCCTTACTGAATGTCATCTTGATGTAAGTGATGTGTCATCAATGTTGTAGAGTGTTGAGATATATGTAGATTGTCTTTGTGAATTGAGTTGTGGAAAGCAGAAAGTTTTGGGAAAGAAAGTGACTTTGTGTTGAAAAAAAAAATTGTTGACGGACAAACTTACGACCTACAATTATACTCAACGCCATACAAACCTAATCAATACTTAGTGACAAGCAGGCACACCACATCAAATAGACGCTAATTTATTTCCTCCAAAAACAAAGCAGGTTTTCCGTACCATCTAAAACCCTTGCCCGTAGAGGTCATTTGTGTTTCGAAGTAGCGACCATACAGTTCCTAGCCCGATTTCCAACCGTTCTTCACCGCATCCTGGGCACTTGAGTATATTTTTCTTTTCATATACTTTAGGATGCAAATTTAGGCACGTATTGTCAATAGAACAAAATTGTAAATTGTTTACTATACTAACCACTTATAACAAATTGTGTGGCTGGTATTTCATTTGCATTTTCCATCATGTCTTCATTAAATGATTTCATCGATATGGGGTTAAAATTACAGTTGACAGGGGATGAGTTAACAAAGTGGAGTGAGAAGAAATACTCTGAATACCTACTAGTACAGGAGATAGCTAATGAGCGCGAAGAAAGAGCAGCTGAAAGAGCTTTAAAGCAGGCAGAGACTGAAAGGGCTGTCAAGCAAGCAGAAGCAGAACTGTCTGCAAAGACAAAACAAGCCGAATTAGATAGTGAACTTAAGAAAGCAGAGATGGAAAAAGAAACAGAATTAAAGAAGGCAGAAATAGCAGCTCAGAGTAAGAGAGAAGAACTGGAGGTACAGTTAAAGATGAAACAACTTGATACTGAGACTGCCATTAACAAAGAGTCTAAGAAATCTGAGAGACTGGAGAAAGAAAACCAGTACAAGAAATATCAAGGTATCGTACGTAATTATACCTCGGGTGACTGCATCGCAGCCTTTACCCAAAATTTTGAGACTTTAATGGAACATTACCAGGTTCCACTGTCTGAATGGAATATTGTTTACATGAGGAGTTTATCAGGGGAGCCTCTTAAAGTCATTGAGACCATCCCCAAAGACCTCAGAAAAGATTACCATTATCTGAAAGCAAAGATTATGGCAATTTTATGTTAGATGAGGCAGGTTACAGAGAACAATTCAGCAAGTTGAGCCCAAAACCGACTCAAACGTTCTCTGATTACCTCTGCTTAGTCCGAGATATATTTACCAAATGGACTTCAGCAGCTAAATTTGATAAGAACTATCAAAGATTAGAAGATCTGATCATCAGAGATAAAGTCATTTCATCCATTCCATCAGCATTTTCAAAATTTTTGCAGGAGAATGAATGCACTAGTGTAGATGAGATTGAGAGACGTGGTTCGGCTTATTACACAGCCAACAAACATTGCTTTGCCAGTGAAGCTACTGACATAAATTTTGTAGCATCGGCTAACTATGAGAAACCCTATAGTAGGCAGAAACCTCATAAGCCTACATCTGAGAAGTATAATCACTGTAAATATTGTAAAATTTCACACCATCAAGGTGAGATGTGCGACAAGAACCCCGCATATCATACTTATCTACAATACATGGTAAACAGACAAGATAAGGAGCGTAGATCCTTCAGAAATTTGCGTAAATGTTTCCTCTGTAAGGCGTACGGACATTATCGCCATGATTGTAAAGGTAGGCAAATGACCAACAAAGCAAATGCCGCCTTGTTTGACAGTTCATCGTCAGATGAAGAACAACCAGAGAAACATCCTGTGAACTCAGCACAGGCTTTTGTCATGTTTAACGCAAATAAATGTACTGTTTGTAACACCTTTTATGAAGATGGCATTTTAACATGCGGCCACTCCATTCCTATTGCCAATGAAGAAGCTAATTTGGTAGTAGATTCCAAAGGCAGGATAAACATCCATCACGGATATGTGAATGGCAAGTCTGCTACAGTCCTTCGAGACACGGGAAGCTCACTGATTGGTCTGAAGAGAACGTTCATAATGCCTACAGACTATACAGGCAGGCACGTAACATGCAGAACATTCTCAGGCAATATTGAAAAATACCCACTAGCATGGCCATATATTGAAACACCTTTCCTCACTGGGAAAGTAAAGTGCGCTGCATTAACAAACCCAGTTTGTGATATAATAATTGGAAATTTACCAGAGGTGAATGATAAACCTCATGACATAACATCTCTTTGTATTGATGATAGCATAACATCACCATCAAATGTCATCATTGATAATGTTACACCACCTAATGAATGTATGGTAGCTAATGTAGCACTAAGATCTCATGACATCATTGATAACATTGTTTCATCACCATCTGAGATAATTGAATGTGTGAACGCAGTAACCAGATCTACTGCTAGAGTGCAAGATGAAAGTAATCAAACTGAGGCTATACAAATGCTTAGCCCAGTATCACTACCTACTAACACCATGAAGGAAACGTTTGTAACAGCTCAAAAGGCTGACCCTTCATTGTCAAAATATTTTAATCTGATCGGCCAAAAGCCAAAGGTAACCAAGAATGCAAAATGGCATTTTGCTGTGAAAAATGATATCCTCACTAGGTATTATACCAGAGGTGACAACACCACAGAGCAAACTGTTTTGCCAACTAATTATCGTAAGCAAGCCTTACATCTTGCCCATGATATACCTCTTGCAGGGCATATGGCATACGCTAAGACCAGATCAAGATTATTGACACAGTTTCATTGGCCCAAACTTTGCAATGACATTAAACAATATTGCAGAAGTTGTGACATCTGCCAAAAACTGGTAAAAAAAGGTAAACACCCACAGGCAAAGTTACAAGTTACTGACTTAGCCAGTCGACCTTTTGAGAAATTATCTGTCGACATAGTGGGCCCTCTCAATCATACAACAACTAGAGGGAATAAATATATTCTAACTGTCATTGATCAATGTAGCCGCTGGCCGGAAGCGATTCCGCTAAAGAACATAACTGCCAATGATATAATGGAAGGTTTCTTCCATATATTTTCTCGGATAGGATTTCCAGACACTATCCAATCAGATAGGGGCGCTCAGTTTATCGCCGCATCTACCCAAGCTTTCACCAATCGAGATCAATGTAGCCGCTGGCCGGAAGCGATTCCGCTAAAGAACATAACTGCCAATGATATAATGGAAGGTTTCTTCCATATATTTTCTCGGATAGGATTTCCAGACACTATCCAATCAGATAGGGGCGCTCAGTTTATCGCCGCATCTACCCAAGCTTTCACCAAAATGTTGGGAGTGAAGCAATGTTTCAATTCCCCGTACCATCCTCACTCTAGTGGAATTATAGAAAAATTTAACGGCGATTTAAAGCACATGCTTGCAAAAGTCACGCAAGAGCACCCCAATAACTGGGATGTATATCTACCAGCTATTCTTTTTGCTTATCGCGAGGTATTACATTCTAGTACAGGTTTCTCTCCTTTTGAACTTATCTATGGTGCCAAACCACGAGGCCCATTAACTATTTATCATCAAATGTTAACTGACTCCACTCCAGTACTTAAACCCATATCATCATACGTATACGTTACATCATTGCGTGAAAGAATCATCAAATCTTGTATAATTGCAAAGAATGCACTAAAATTATCTGGTGCTACTTATAGACAATATGCTGACAAAGGTAACAGGACAATAACGTTGACACCTGGACAGGACGTTCTTCTTCTATTACCTAGTGACAGACACTTATTGACTGATTCTTGGCAGGGACCTTTTAAAGTGACGAGACAGATTTCACCTGTAGACTACGAGATCCAAATAAAAGACAAACACAAAATATTCCACATAAATATGCTAAGACCATACTACAACAGAGACAACGAACAAGACGATACAACAGCTTGTACAGTGATAATAGACCATGAAGATGACGAAGCTAGTGACGAAATTCCAACACCTGCATTAGACACGACAAACTGCTTGAAGGAGATTAAAATCAACCCAAAGTTAACTCAAGCAGAAACAGACAGTTGCAAACAGCTAATACAACAGTACAACACCATCTTCTCCAACAACCCAGGACAAACAGAATTAGTACAGCATCACATCACACTCACGTCAAACACACCTATAAAATGCAGACCATACACCATTCCATTACATTACAAAGAACACTTACATCAGGAGATCATTAACTTAGAGAAAAACAACATCATAAGACGATCCCAATCAGACTTCTCATCTCCAATGGTCATAGTACGCAAAAAGGACAACACAATAAGACTCTGTGTCGACTATAGAAAGCTAAATAAGATAACTCTTCTAGATCTGGAGCCAATGGCAAACTCTGACGATCTACTGACAGAACTGACAGACGCTAGGTTCTTTACGAAGGTAGACATGACTAAAGGATATTGGCAAATAGGAGTAGACGAACAGAGCAGACATCTGACAGCTTTTGCCACACCTTGGGGACTGTACGAATGGTGCAAACTTCCATTTGGGCTTGTCAATGCCCCAGCAACATTCGTACGTATGACACGACTTCTACTAGTAGATATACCTAACATAATTTGCTATATAGATGACATTTGTGTTCACACAGAGACGATGACAGACCACATAAAGACATTAGAACAGACATTTGAACGTATTAGACAGCACGGACTGACGGTAAAGCCTGCAAAAGTAGACATAGCCTACCAGGAAATATCCTTCTTGGGGTACAAAATATCCAATGGCTTTGTCACAACAGACGATAACATTGTGTCCAAGATACTAAAACTCTCACTTCCGACTACGAAAAAGCAAGTCAGAAGTTTGTTGGGTCTCATAAATTATTACCGGCAGTTCAACCCTGATTTTTCTGAACTAACCGAAGTGTTTACTAACTTACTAACAAAAGATAAACCGGAGAAAATTGTAAGCAATGAATGCCTAAAATTTGCATTCCAAAAAGTATTAGCATGTTTTTCTGATAATAGCGTAAATAATCTGATCCTGAAATTGCCCAATCTTCATTTACCTTTCAGATTGCGTACAGACGCGAGCTCCGTGGCGATTGGAGCAGTCTTGTTGCAAGAGCACAATAACATACTTCACCCTGTGTACTTCGTATCCAGGAAACTGAAACCCAGAGAACGGGCTTGGTCAATACCTCAGTTGGAAGCCCTAGCTTTAGTGGTGGGTATAACGAAATTGTCCAGATTCCTTCTAGGACGCCATTTCATTGTGGAATCTGACAGCAGCCCGTTGCGATTTATAAATTCAGGTGTACCTTCAAACCATATGGTAGCGCGCTGGTCTCTTAAGCTCCAAGATTACAGCTTCGAGGTTCGACATATCCCAGGCAGAACCAACAATGATTGCCGATCTTTTGTCCCGCTGTCCGACCGACCCAGTAAGCACCAATGTCGTGTATAATTGTGTAGTGTGTGGTAGAAAGCGAACTTTATTAATTGTATATATTACGAAACAAGAACAGTACCACATTCGCTCAAAACTTACCGTAAGCGAACTATCCAATTTGACAGTGGTATCTGCGTTTGGAACATTCCAGGGATATTTTAAATCCGTGTGTGAAAGTGTGACCTAAACATTGACAGCTACATCACTGCAGTCAATCGAAATCCAGAAGGTTTTACAGTGAAACATCCAACACATGAACTGTTAGAACATTGTACATTCCGTGACTACATCAGACCGGAACAAGTGTGTTCTACAAGTTTCAACATCAGCTGTTTAGTGTTCGTGTGTACTTCCGGATTAGTTAGAAATTTAGTTCAAAAGTAGCAGACGACAAATAAAAGTTTAAAAAGCTATGACGATTCTAAAATCTTTAGGAATCAACAAAGTTGAATACACGAATTGTGTGTTTATATATTTATGTAGTGTAATCTTAGAATCATATCTTGATTAATGTATACATACTACCGACTTTTTCTCGTTAGTATGAAGAAATATCAAGCGATGACGCTAAGAAATAGAATAATTATTGTAAAATATTAGATTTCATAAATTTTGAAGTTATTCCCCTTTCATTTAATTGTTATTACATCATTACACAAAGGGCCATAATTTGAAATGTATACTGTAATGTGTTGTATATAAATAGCCATGTTGTTGCCAGATTGTTAACACACCAGGAAGCCATCTACTGGGCATGGTAGAGTGTTACCGACATTGCAGACCAACACAAGAGCTCCTGGCCAAATGAGGTCAGGGTTTGAGCGTTTAATGCGACTTATGTAAAAGCCGTGTTTCGGTCTAGCCAGATGGTTTTTGGTTCAAGAACCATATTATTACGTTGGTTTTGGAGGCTGCGAGGTAGATGCGTGAAGCTGGTACTACCGATCTGACTGGGTCAATAATGCAATTGAGGTAATCAGCCATCGAGAGGATGAAACCTGACAAGTGTTAAAGGTTGAACACCACATGTCGTTGAATACAACTTCCATGTCTTATATGTTTCTATAGCAGATGTGTATTTCTATGTATTCTGATACCAATGTATATAACAACAGAAGGGTTGACTCTGACAAGGTTAAAATATTAACCCAGTTTGTACATATATTATACATGAAAGATGACATCTTTCATGAAGTTGCCCGGGGGAGCATGTCAGAGTCTAGGTAGTGCAGTGATGCAGTGACATCGTTACGCCCGCCAGGCGACTTAGTCCCCAGCAGGGATGCCGTAACTTCGTTACGCCGCCAGGCGAGTAGTAGTTACCTGCCTGCGAGGTTGCTGGCTGACGAGACGGCCAGCGGTCAGGCAAGGACGACGCACGCATGCCTCGTGAAGCCACTTCAGGTGGGAGGCAAGTTGCGAGCTATAGGCAGACAGCTCTGGGACGTCGACTCGACTGGACGCATGATGAGAGAAAGGCGTTGTGTGGTTTCTGTGCCTGAAAGTCGAGTGTCTGGACATCTTGAGAGATAGACTGTGAGCTGTATTGTGTATGTAAGTGTCTTGAAGTATCAAGTATATCTTGTAGTGATCATCGTATTTGTATATGATCTGTAAATAAATCCATTGAACGTTGTGTCGTTGAGTCTTAAGTCAAATCACGTTGTACTTGTACTGTCTCACATGTGTTAGGTTAGCGAGCCAAGTTTAAGACCCATACAGACTTCTTCATTGGTCTTTCTGGCTGTCCATGTTTTTCTTTGCATTTTCCTGAGAAACCACATTTCTACAGCCATCAGATGTTTTTCAGCCTGACTGCTCATTGTCCAAGCTTCACATCCATATAAAAGTACAGGTTCTATGCAGCATCTAAACACTCTTTTTCTCTTTTCAATTGACATCTTTTTAATGGTCAGTATGTTTTTCATCTTGCTAAAGGCTACTTTTGCCATGGTGATTCTTGTTCTAATCTCTTCAAAACATCTCCCATCAGATGTTATTACTGTTCCTAGATAATTGTACCTATTCACTTGTTGAAGAATATTCCCATTTACTTGTATATTACATTGTGGTATTTCGTTCTTCCTAGTGACGACCATAATCTGTGTCTTTTTACAATTTAATTCTAACCCTAGTTGTTCACTGTGTGTAACAACCGCATGTACTAAATGTTGCAGGCCCTGCTCATTGTCTGCAATCAATACTGTATCATCTGCATATCTAATGTTATTGATGCATCGTCCCCCAATGTTGATTCCTTTCATCATGATTGTTATTCAATGTCGTCTTTTTATTTAACTGGTCTCTGTGGCTACGGGCTTGCGAACGCGGTTTGTGAGCCCGTATACCCGGGTTCGAAACACAGCGGTGCTGTCTTTTTTCGAAAAAGGTACAGGGGCCGGTCGTTCAGAAAGCAATGGCAAACTACTGAACGTAACACTTGCCTAGTACATCAACAGCAGCTGAAAATGCTGGTGTTGACTGCAACGTCCCGTAAGGGATACGCAACAATTTTTTTTTTGTTTATTTAAACGTGTTTACTCGCCTTGAACTCAAGCATAGTCCATACACGTGTTACTACTTGCCACTACTGGGTAGTGCACTGCATTGAATTTTGCGTGTGGATTAGCTGTCCCGATTCCCAGTGTTCGTAGCTTTCAGGTGAATCCACTCTGAATTCTAAGGTAGTTGTAATTTACCTCCCAAAGTCAAGCACGAGAAGTCAACATTTCAGTCCAAATGACCGCGCAGGGGTCGAATCCCTTTTGAGACTGGCTGGTATTTTTGGCCACTTGATCTTCATTAAAGAGGTCTGCGCGGCCGATGAGTTTAATGTGTTTGTTTTTAAACTGTCCGTGTGCTGACGGCGGGTTAGCGGATTCGACGCCTACGCCAGTCAGGTAATCAGGTGTATTGGGAGTCTCTGTGGCGAAGTGGGAGTCTCTGTGGCGAAGTGGTCAAGCCGTTTGACTCGTGTTCCGAAGGTTGTGGGTTCTATTCCGGGCCGCACCCTTCGGTTTACGAGTTAAATGTTTCGGAGACTCCTGTGGGTCGTCGCTAGAAGCTACGGAGTTCGTCCTTTGTGCGACGCTTTCCATGCTGCAGAAAGAGACCGAGCCATATGGGATAAAACCCGGTTCAATGAAATCGACCCTGTCGACTTTTAAGCGACTTTTTTTTTAAAATCAGGTGTATTGACATGTAGTGGAATTGCCCCTTATATGACTATTTGAAGCAAAACGCTTTAATTTGTTATGTACTGATCACGGCCCAACATTAACACCTAGCAAGGCGACTATAACGAATTCGGTCTTCGACATCATACTATTATCAAAGATAAGATTATTAAAGTTAAAATTACCAAAGTTAAGATGATTGAAGTTAATATTATCGACTTTGATTATTACGCTGATAACATTTACTCTAAACGCGTTGAGTATGTCATCTGACAGTACATTAATCTTCGACTGTCAGTGATGTCTGCTTCAAGAGAGATTACGTTGTAATATAATTAAACTCACTGTTGTCCTTGCACGTTTTGCAACATTGTGTGGGCACGCGCAAGTCAAAAGCAAAACCAAATAAAGCGTAGGAGGGAGTAAATAAAACAATTGTTAGATACTAAAGCACTATTAATGGAATGTTAAATATTGTCTCAGATTAATAAAGTAAAATGTAGGTCATTAAACAGACCCATATATTAATAACAAATGTAAAACCCAATGATATGCAGAAAATCGGAATTTCTGTATTAAAATTGTTAAAAAGGTAGTTGCATGACCATTTCAGGACGTAACAACCGAGTCCATAAACTTTTCGCTGTTTGCCATTTTCGACAATGCAATGTCCTGTCAAGGTTATGCGAATAACAAAATAGTTCGCCATTGGCCGCTCCCTGGCCTAGAGGTTAGCGACTTTCTCCTTAATCCAGTTTATCCACGTGAGCAAGCACGGCTGCGCGAGAATCGGTAGCGGGTCTCGCCGTGCCCGTTAATTACTGAATATGTGAACCGGCCGCTCAGAAATCAATGGCAAACTACTGAGCGTAATCTTGCCAAGACATCAACAACAGCGGTAAAATGCTGGTGTTGACAGCGATGTCCTATAATAGAATATGCGAAAAAAGCAAAATTTCGCCATTGCTTAGGAAACCATTGTTAAATATCAACGCAAGGCGGTCAGTTTCCAAATCGCCTTCAGCAGATTTCGAACACAGTAGGCGGGATTGTGAAATAAGTTCGCTTCCACTTAGCCACAGGCGCCGGCCTCGAACACAGTAAATAGAAGAAATAACAGGGGGTTCAAGTAAACATGGGGCGTGCTAGCGGCGTTGATAAAGAACTGCAATCATAACATAATGTAATGAGCAGGGTTAAACACGGGTTCAGCGCCCGATCTCATCGCTTGCTAAAATGAGAGAAAGATTGGCCACCTCTTTCTCCTTGCTCTCATGCCTACAAAATATCATGACCATATCACATTACATACCCAGAGGTCTGCGTGGCAGAATGGATAATAGCGCTCACTCTTAACTTTCTGGTGTGCTGATGGCGAGATAGCGGGTTCAACCCATACACCAGTCACTTGGACTAAAATGTTGACTTCTCATCCTTGACTTGGGGGGGGGGGGGGGACGTAAATTTACACGTACCTCAGAAGTCGACAGGAGTTCGCCTGATGGCGAGGGAAGTAGTATACAATGCACGTTTCGGGTATCATTTGCCGGAGCCTCCGGCAATTGACCTTGACCTCGGCTGATTTTCACTCCCCCTCGGTCATATAGTTGGGTGGGGTAAGGGGTGGTATCTAGGTCATATCTAAGGGCGATAATTCTAAGATGTTATGTTTCTAAGGGCAGATAACTATTGAGTGGGTGTATACAAATTTTAATTAATTATTATAAAATAAAATAAAATAAATAAAAAATAAAAATAAATAACGACGGGGTGCGGGGTGGTGGCGAGGGGGTGGGCGCGTGGGGTGAGACTAGGCGGCTCGGGTTTAAACACTATCATCACAGGGTTACAAATGAAAACCTTAAAATGTAAAGATGGTCGATATTATTGATCTTAGCGGGTATAGCTTAGTGAACTTCGTTGGTGAGGGATGGGTAGCGGCTATTAGTGCTTTGTAGAGTGTCGTAGTTGCTTATACACTATCATCACAGGGTTACAAATGAAAACCTTAAAATGTACAGATGGTCGATATTATTGATTTTAGCGGGTATAGCTTAGTGAAATTCGTTGGTGAGGGGTGGGTAGCGGCTATTAGTGCTTTGTAGAGTGTCGTAGTGGCCTATACACGATCATCATACGGGTTACAAATGAAAACCTTAAAAAGTAAAAATGGCCGATAATATTGATTTTAGCGGGTATAGCTTAGTGAAATTCGTTGGTGAGGGGTGGGTAGCGGCTATTAGTGATTTTTAGAGTGTCGTAGCTGCCTATACACTATCATCATACGGGGTACAAATGAAAACCTTAAAATGTACAGATGGTCGATATTATTGATTTTAGCGGGTATAGCTTAGTGAAATTCGTTGGTGAGGGGTGGGTAGCGGCTATTAGTGCTTTGTAGAGTGTCGTAGTGGCCTATACACTATCATCATACGGGTTACAAATGAAAACCTTAAAAAGTAAAAATGGCCGATAATATTGATTTTAGCGGGTATAGCTTAGTGAAATTCGTTGGTGAGGGGTGGGTAGCGGCTATTAGTGATTTTTAGAGTGTCGTAGCTGCCTATACACTATCATCATACGGGGTACAAATGAAAACCTTAAAAAGTAAAGATGGCCGATTTTAATGATTTTAGCGGGTATAGCTTACTTAAATTTATTAAGGGGTGGGTAGCGGCTAGTAGTGCTATGTAGAGGGTCGTAGTGACTTATTCACTAACATAACACGTGTTACAAATGAAACCTTGAAAGCTAAAGATCGCTGATTGTAATGGATATAGTGTAGTATCATTCGGCGGTAAGGGGTGGGTACCAGGTATTAGTGGTCAAACAGTGGTCAAGTGGTGGTGAAGTAAGGAAAATTTTAGGGAAAAGTGATTGTAATGATATGATGATGCTTAAAGGGTGGTAAATTAGTGGTCAAGCAAGGAAAATTTTAGGGAAAAGTGATTGTAATGATATGATGATGCTTAAAGGGTGGTAAATTAGTGGTCAAATAGTGGTCAAGCAGTGGTCAAGTGGTAGTCAAGTAAGGAAAATTTTAGGGAAAATTGGTTATAATGATATGGTGATGATTAAAGGGTGGTAAATTAGTGGTCAAGCAATGGTCAAGTGGTGGTCAAGTAAGGAAAATTTTAGGGAAAATTGGTCGTAGCGACATGGTGATGGTTAAAGGATGGTAAATTAGTGGTAAATTAGTGGTCAAGCAGTGGTCAAGTGGTGGTCAAGTAAGGAAAATTTTAGGGAAAAGTGGTTATAATGATATGGTGATGATTAAAGGGTGGTAAATTAGTGGTCAAGCAATGGTCAAGTGGTGGTCAAGTAAGGAAAATTTTAGGGAAAATTGGTCGTAGCGACATGGTGATGGTTAAAGGATGGTAAATTAGTGGTAAATTAGTGGTCAAGCAGTGGTCAAGTGGTGGTCAAGTGGTCGAGTGACCACTTAAATTGTAGATGACGATGTCCCTAAGATTATGGTAGTGGTTAAAGTGATCGATGACATGGTCAAGTAGCGGTCAACCAGTGGTCAAGTGGTCGAATGAACACTTAAAAGGTAGAGAAAAGTACGTATATTGAAACGGTGATGGTAAAATGGTCGACAACGTGGTCAAGCAGTGGTCAAGTAGTGCTCAACCAGTGGTCAACCGCTCAAGTGAGAAAATTGTAGGGTATGGTACGTGTAGTGAAACAGAGATGAATAAATTAAGTAGTGACGTTGTCAAGTAGTGATCAAGTAGCGGGCAAGTACTGGTCAAATGGTCGAGTGACCACTTAAATTGTAAGGGAAAGTACGTGTAGTGAACCTGTGTTGGTTAAAGTGATCGATGACGTGCTCAAGTAGTGGCCAAGTAGTGGTAAATGGTCGAATGACTACTTAAATTGTCGGTGAAAGTAGGTATGGTGACATGGTGATGATCAAGAGTTGGTCAAGTGGTGCTCAAATAGTGGTCAAGTAGTGGTCAAGTAGTCGAATGACCACTTAAATTATAGGGTATGGTACGTGTAGTGAAACGGTGATGGTAAAATAAGTAAGGACATAGTCAAATAGTGGTCAAGTACTGGTGAAGTAGTGATCAAGTGGTCGAAGGATCACTTAAATTGTAGGGTATGGTATGTGTAGTGACATGATGATGGTTAAAGTGATCGATGAAATGATCAAGACGTTATGCCGACTGCTAAGTTCAGAAAGTAATGTCCTTACTAGCGGCAATTTCCCTGACAGAATCGCCTCGAGCACTGATTTTGTATTGATCAATAGCACCTAGTAGTACAGTCAACACACATGGACAATAGTTACATCTGGTCAAAGATGGCGTTGCACCCTATCACACATGGGTAATTGCTACAACCAAACTACGTCTCATTCACTAAAACTGGTCAAATATGGTGTCACATCCGGTCACAGGGGTAATGGGACATCTGAGACACGTGGTTAAGAGGGAAACTATAGAAAAAGGGTGTCCTATCGGTTGTCGAGTCAGGGAACCTAACGTATGATGATCACTGTGTATAGGAGTGAATACACTGCATCATCACCACTGCATCCGAAGGGTAAAATGGTCACCCCCTTCTCTCTCTCTTTTCTATAACCGTGTAGTCCTAGTGTTATCCGGTTACACCAAAGGACACCCGAGCATCAACACAACAAACTGCCCCGATTCAACCTTAGGCAATGCACGTAACATGACAGGTCACATGTCCGCCGTCATAATCAGCGACGTTATCACGTATCAAATTAGATAGCCACACTTTCATTTCCTTTCTATGTGTCCATAGTGTCTTTACATCTTTCTCCAGAAAACCATTTCCAAGACCAATATATGTTATTTGTCAGTGTACCTGCTCAGTGCCACACTTCACAACCAGACAAAAATACACGTTCTATGTACCACTTCAACCGTCAAATAAGAAAATATGTTAGACAAAATATTAAAATTATTGGTCAAATACAGAAATATATCACCCAAACTTATAAAAAGTAGGAACATATGTTAACCAAATGAAAAATATCTTAGCCAAATAGGAAAATTTGTTAGCCAAATGGGGAAAATATTGTCCAAGTGACGAAATATCCCCCAACAAACTTAGGAAATGTACGAAACTTTGTTAAGCAAGTATGAAAAGGTATCGACCAAACAGAGAAATATATCACCTAAACTTATAAAAAGTAAGAACATATGTTAACCAAATGGAAAATATCTTGGCCAAATAGGAAATATTGTTAGCCAAATAGAAAAAATATTGACCACGTAACGATATATCTTGTCCACACTTATGAAAAGTAGGAAAATTTGTTAGCCAAATGGGGAAAATATTGTCCAAGTAACGAAATATCCCCCAACAAACTTAGGAAAAGTACGAAACTTTGTTAAGCAAGTATGAAAAGGTATCGACCAAGTAGAGAAATATATCACCCAAACTTATAAAAAGTAGGAACTTATATTAACCACAGAGAAAATACCTTGACCAAATAGGAAAATTTGTTAGCCAAATGGGGAAAATATTGTCCAAGTGACGAAATACCCCCCAACAAACTTAGGAAAAGTACGAAACTTTGTTAAGCAAGTATGAAAAGGTATCGACCAAACAGAGAAATATATCACCTAAACTTATAAAAAGTAAGAACATATGTTAACCAAATGGAAAATATCTTGGCCAAATAGGAAAATTTGTTAGCCAAATGGGGAAAATATTGTCCAAGTAACGAAATATCCCCCAACAAACTTAGGAAAAGTACGAAACTTTGTTAAGCAAGTATGAAAAGGTATCGACCAAACAGAGAAATATATCACCTAAACTTATAAAAAGTAAGAACATATGTTAACCAAACGGAAAATATCTTGGCCAAATAGGAAAATTTGTTAGCCAAAGGGGGAAAATATTGTCCAAGTAACGAAATATCCCCCAACAAACTTAGGAAAAGTACGAAACTTTGTTAAGCAAGTATGAAAAGGTATCGACCAAACAGAGAAATATATCACCCAAACTTATAAAAAGTAGGAACATATGTTAACCAAATGGAAAATATCTTGGCCAAATAGGAAATATTGTTAGCCAAATAGAAAAAAATATTGACCACGTAACGATATATCTTGTCCACACTTATGAAAAGTAGGGAAATTTGTTAGTCAAATGAGGAAAATATTGACCACGTAACGAAATACCCCCCAAAAAACTTAGGAAAAGTACGAAACTTTGTTAAGCAAGTATGAAAAGGTATCGGCCAAACAGAGAAATATATAACCCAAACTTATAAAAAGTAGGAACATATGTTAACCAAATGGAAAATATCTTGGCCAAATAGGAAGATTTGTTAGCCAAATAGAAAAAATATTGACCACGTAACGATGTATCTTGTCCACACTTATGAAAAGTAGGGAAATTTGTTAGTCAAATGGGGAAAATATTGACCACGTAACGAAATACCCCCCCAACAAACTTAGGAAAAGTACGAAACTTTGTTAAGCAAGTATGAAAAGGTATCGGCCAAACAGAGAAATATAACACCCAAACTTATGAAAAGTAGGAAACTTTGTTAGCCAAAGTGAAAAAACCTAGGTCAAGTAAGAAAATTCTGATAGCCAAATGTGAAAAGTGTCGGCCAAATACAGAAATTGCTCAACCAAACTTATAAAACGTAGGAAAATTGTTATTCAAACGGGAAAGCTATTGAACAACTAGGAAAATGTAATAGTCAAAGAAGAATAATATTGAACAAGTAATGAAATATATCATTCAAACTTATGAAAAGTAGGAAGCCTTGATAACCAAATGTGAAAAATATCACTCAAAGAGAGAAATAGCTCGCCCCAACGTATAAAAAGTAGGAAAATTGTCGGCCAAAGGGGAAAAAGTTAGACCAAATACAGAAATATCTCGACCAAACTTATAAAAATCTAGGAAAAAATAGTACCCAACACAACTAAAAGGCTAACTAAAGTTATAAATCCAAACTTATAAAAATAACCAAATAGGAAAACATATTGACCAAGTACAGACATATATCAATCAAACTTATAAACTTGGCGTCCAAAGTGATAAAAAACAAAGAAAGGCTGTCAGCCAGTCTAAGAAATAGGTATGGAAAAGTAAGTCGACCAAGCTCAGAAAAAAAAGGAAAAAAAAAAGGAAATAAAAATATAACTTCTGTAGTCTTGGTCGACTTACTTTTCCATACCTATTTCTTAGACTGGCTGACAGCCTTTCTTTGTTGATTATGACGGCGGACATGTGACCTGTCATGTTACGTGCATTGCCTAAGGTTGAATCGGGGCAGTTTGTTGTGTTGATGCTCGGGTGTCCTTTGGTGTAACCGGATAACACTAGGACTACACGGTTATAGAAAAGAGAGAGAGAAGGGGGTGAACATTTTACCCTTCGGATGCAGTGGTGATGATGCAGTGTATTCACTCCTATACACAGTGATCATCATACGTTAGGTTCCCTGACTCGACAACCGATAGGACACCCTTTTTCTATAGTTTCCCTCTTAACCACGTGTCTCAGATGTCCCATTACTCCTGTGACCGGATGTGACACCATATTTGACCAGTTTTAGTGAATGAGACGTAGTTTGGTTGTAGCAATTACCCATGTGTGATAGGGTGCAACGCCATCTTTGACCAGATGTAACTATTGTCCATGTGTGTTGACTGTACCACTGGGTGCTATTGATCAATACAAAATCAGTGCTCGAGGCGATTCTGTCAGGGAAATTGCCGCTAGTAAGGACATTACTTTCTGAACTTAGCAGTCGGCATAACGTCTTGATCATTTCATCGATCACTTTAACCATCATCATGTCACTACACATACCATACCCTACAATTTAAGTGATCCTTCGACCACTTGATCACTACTTCACCAGTACTTGACCACTATTTGACTATGTCCTTACTTATTTTACCATCACCGTTTCACTACACGTACCATACCCTATAATTTAAGTGGTCATTCGACTACTTGACCACTACTTGACCACTATTTGAGCACCACTTGACCAACTCTTGATCATCACCATGTCACCATACCTACTTTCACCGACAATTTAAGTAGTCATTCGACCATTTACCACTACTTGGCCACTACTTGAGCACGTCATCGATCACTTTAACCAACACAGGTTCACTACACGTACTTTCCCTTACAATTTAAGTGGTCACTCGACCATTTGACCAGTACTTGCCCGCTACTTGATCACTACTTGACAACGTCACTACTTAATTTATTCATCTCTGTTTCACTACACGTACCATACCCTACAATTTTCTCACTTGAGCGGTTGACCACTGGTTGAGCACTACTTGACCACTGCTTGACCACGTTGTCGACCATTTTACCATCACCGTTTCAATATACGTACTTTTCTCTACCTTTTAAGTGTTCATTCGACCACTTGACCACTGGTTGACCGCTACTTGACCATGTCATCGATCACTTTAACCACTACCATAATCTTAGGGACATCGTCATCTACAATTTAAGTGGTCACTCGACCACTTGACCACCACTTGACCACTGCTTGACCACTAATTTACCACTAATTTACCATCCTTTAACCATCACCATGTCGCTACGACCAGTTTTCCCTAAAATTTTCCTTACTTGACCACTACTTGACCACCACTTGACCATTGCTTGACCACTAACTTACCACCCTTTAATCATCACCATATCATTATAACCACTTTTCCCTAAAATTTTCCTTACTTGACCACCACTTGACCACTACTTGACCACTAATTTACCACTAATTTACCATCCTTTAACCATCACCATGTCGCTACGACCAATTTTCCCTAAAATTTTCCTTACTTGACCACTACTTGACCACCACTTGACCATTGCTTGACCACTAATTTACCACCCTTTAATCATCACCATATCATTATAACCAATTTTCCCTAAAATTTTCCTTACTTGACTACCACTTGACCACTATTTGACCACTAATTTACCACCCTTTAAGCATCATCATATCATTACAATCACTTTTCCCTAAAATTTTCCTTACTTGACCACTGCTTGACCACTAATTTACCACCCTTTAAGCATCATCATATCATTACAATCACTTTTCCCTAAAATTTTCCTTACTTGACCACCACTTGACCACTGTTTGACCACTAATACCTGGTACCCACCCCTTACCGCCGAATGATACTACACTATATCCATTACAATCAGCGATCTTTAGCTTTCAAGGTTTCATTTGTAACACGTGTTATGTTAGTGAATAAGTCACTACGACCCTCTACATAGCACTACTAGCCGCTACCCACCCCTTAATAAATTTAAGTAAGCTATACCCGCTAAAATCATTAAAATCGGCCATCTTTACTTTTTAAGGTTTTCATTTGTACCCCGTATGATGATAGTGTATAGGCAGCTACGACACTCTAAAAATCACTAATAGCCGCTACCCACCCCTCACCAACGAATTTCACTAAGCTATACCCGCTAAAATCAATATTATCGGCCATTTTTACTTTTTAAGGTTTTCATTTGTAACCCGTATGATGATAGTGTATAGGCCACTACGACACTCTACAAAGCACTAATAGCCGCTACCCACCCCTCACCAACGAATTTCACTAAGCTATACCCGCTAAAATCAATATTATCGGCCATTTTTACTTTTTAAGGTTTTCATTTGTAACCCGTATGATGATAGTGTATAGGCCACTACGACACTCTACAAAGCACTAATAGCCGCTACCCACCCCTCACCAACGAATTTCACTAAGCTATACCCGCTAAAATCAATAATATCGACCATCTTTACATTTTTAAGGTTTTCATTTGTAACCCTGTGATGATAGTGTATAGGCCACTACGACACTCTACAAAGCACTAATAGCCGCTACCCATCCCTCACCAACGAATTTCACTAAGCTATACCCGCTAATATCAATAATATCGACCATCTGTACATTTTAAGGTTTTCATTTGTAACCCTGTGATGATAGTGTTTAAACCCGAGCCGCCTAGTCTCACCCCACGCGCCCACCCCCTCCCCACCACCCCGCACCCCGTCGTTATTTATTTTTATTTTTATTTATTTTATTTTATTTTATAATAATTAATTAAAATTTTTATACACCCACTCAATAGTTATCTGCCCTTAGAAACATAAAATCTTAGAATTATCGCCCTTAGATATGACCTAGATACCACCCCTTACCCCACCCAACTATATGACCGAGGGGGAGTGAAAATCAGCCGAGGTCAAGGTCAATTGCCGGAGGCTCCGGCAAATGATACCCGAAACGTGCATTGTATACTACTGAGGGACAATGATAATGGAGAAAGATAATCCACAAGCAAAAATCAGCCCCAGTGCACTATCAGTAGCAGCACGTGTATGGACTACGCTTGGGTTCAAAGCGTGCGAGAACAACAACAAAAATTACAAACCTATAGCAGAAAATTGCTTCAAGGCAAATAAAAAGGTAACCGTGATATCCCTTTAGATTAGTCTGTCACAGTTTTCACTTCACTCTCTACGTGAAGGTCCCTTCAATGATCTCACATTAACACTAGTCAACAAACAAAATGTAACGGATATAAAATATATGATCTGAACTAATTTTGGTGTACTTTTACGAAAAATAGAAACACAAATATTTATAGGCCCTAGTTTTCAAGATATATAGTTTTGGTTTATTTAATTATGGGAATGTCCTGAGTGCAGTGATGTCGGTTCTTAACTAAACTCAATTCAACTAATTATGGTAAATTTATATATATGACACAACTGTTGTGATTATTGCATAATCTTTTCTTATGACTAATAAAATTATAACTATAAGTTGATAATGCAATCCAACCTATGATTACATTACCTGTATGTATAAATATCTTATTTCTGATAACATTTTGCCACCAATTAGTGTATTTGTCCTTATAAAAAATATCGTAGTTAGAAATGCAAAGAACATATGTGAACAGCGCTAACAATTTCTGTTATATATATGTGGTGAGGCGACCATTTTATCACAAAAACGAAATACAACTAAAGTGATTAAGACGGCGTACAGTTTGTATTTTAGCTGCAGAACAGGAGATCAAGATAAGAGCTGGGCGTCACACATATGCTGTAATACATATGTAGCACAAATTGACTGACTGACTGACTGACTGACTGGCACCTTGCCGTCTTCGCAGACGATAGTTTGTAAAACGGAGTTATATCTCTCCATATCACAAAACCTGGACTGAATTTAGAGACCATGTGTTGCCCACGTTGCATGATCCCTCTCTCGGCCTGTCTAATTTACTCAAAAGAAAATATGACACCAATACTTCTGGAACGAGACAAGCTGCAGAAGCTGAGGGATCAGTAAAGCCATACTCTAACTGTCCGCCTGTCGGAGCTTCTATCCTAGATCAGATGCCGACCAAGGCTTAGGGCCTGATTTGCCTTGTCATGACATTTAGTTTTTAGGTTACATTTCCTGGCACTAGGGTAAGACGTATACTCTCCAAATTGCACTTCTCGCCCGAAGCCGTTGACAATATGTGGGGTGTCGGGTTTGGTAAGCACCAGTCCAACATTCGGCGATAACAGAAAGCAGGTAGTACCATTTAATATCATACGGTAGCTCAGTAATATCTGACTAAGACCTGACAAACACATCTTAAACTTGTTAAATGGCAAAGGGCAAGCTAAGCCTTTTGAAGTCCCAATGATTTGGAGAGAGCTCACTGATAATCTCAACGATTGCTACTTTTGCATCGTCCCTCCAATTGGGAAAGGCATTTTAAAGAAGAAATAATGAAGAATGTTCAGTAGTTAGCCATAGCTTTCTGAACGGCCGAGGCCTACACTGTAGTGAAAATAAATCAAGGCAAAGCCTCCAAATCGCCTGCGGTTGACTTCGAACACGGTATATTGTGGTGATGAACCCGCGTTCACTAACCCTAGGTCAAAGACGCTAAATGCTACCCTCATACGCAATATGTCACCGTAAGTAATGACATTAATGTATAATTTTAAAATTAGGAAGCCGAGCACGAAACAAGACTTAAATATATTCTTGTCTGGAAGCTTCCATTCATGTAGTCAGGATTAAAAAAGCTAGCCTTTAATTCTTGTTTATGTCTTGTCCGGCAATTGCAGATCTCTAATTAACTCGTTAACTCCTTTCTCGGAATTGTATATGCTATGAAGATTCTGAATTCTTTATGCAAATGCTTGTACACTTGACGGTTGTTCAATGGGGCTATCTTCGTCTAATGAATGAAATGACGCATGAGAGCAGAGAGATTAAGAAGGGCAGAATGTCAGACGGGCCAAATTGCCGAATTCTTGACCGTTTGAAAATAAAGTTAATTCGTTCGTTCGTTCATCATTCAGTGTATAGAGGGCTGCGACAGCTTGGTAGTTAGATACTCGCCTGCCGTTCAGGTGGTCACGGGTTCGATTCGCATTTGGGTAAATTGGAATCTTAATAATTGCCCTGGGCTCTCAGGTCACCGCAGCCTAAAATGGATACAAGTAGATGTCTTGGGAAGTAAAGGCGATCGGCGTGGTACTGACCACATAACCCACAAGTGCCGATTGATGTATAAAAAATGGGTCTAGCAACAATAAGTCTTTAGGTTGTATAAAATGGACCTTGTACGGTGTTTAGGCCAGGAACAGGCAGTTCTTCCATGTGAGACACTGGCTGTATAATATACAGATAGTTCAAAAACCACCATGTCCTCTCAGAAAAACTATGTCTCATTTGAGGAGTTATGCAAAAGTAGCAATTAATAAGATGGTTTTGTCTGTTTCCAATGAACCTGTATAAGACATGGATCGTTCTTTTCGGTTTAACCATTCCTTGTACAGGATTGATAACGCATGTGTGGGGTCCACGACCGAGCACCGATCGCACTACCAAAGTTATTCAAATTTATGTAAATCGATACATTTGCCTCGCATACCTTTTGGCTGCTGCTCAGTGTTATTCTTATTTCCCCCCCCCCCCCCACTAAAATATCGATTTGATTACTTTGTACATACACGAATTTGATTGTCCATCGACAATAATTTATATACGTACATATAAACCAAACCATCAATAAAAGCCATATAGATATAGTATTACAGAACACGCAGAACATTTCTAGGACTCCAAACTACACATCCAAGTGCTAGGAGCACGAGACAAGTGCACACGCGTGCTACAACACCTAGTCAAGCCAATAGATCTAGACCTGTACAAAGCAGACAGATAATCATGTAACATAGATCTCCATTATTACATGTCATGCCAGCAGGAATTGCCGTCGAAGGGTGAGATCACAAACCAGACAGTTGTATGTGGTAGTCAAGGGGAAGCCACCATATTATCTTCACTAGAACACTTTCGCCGGTCTCTCTGGCCGAGGGGTTACACCACTTTCTCCGTAATCCCGTTTATCACGCAGTCTCGTAGCGGGCGAGAACTGGGAGCGGTTCGTTCCCCGCTGGTGACTTGCGGGATAACTGAGCCGGCCGCTCAGAAAGCAATGGCAAACTACTGAGCGTAATTTTGCCAAGAAATCAACAGACAGCTGAAAGATGCTGCTGTTGACAGCGATTTCCTGTAAAAGGATATGCGAATTTAAAAAAAAAAAAAAAAGAACACGTTCATGAGTAGGTCTCATCTCATCTCATCTCACATTGTTCCTCTTGTACCTTATGTTGTCGAGGTGAAGCATAACAGCAGAAGAGATCCACATGGACTCTACTATTCCATTTGTCTCTCTATTTTTATATTAGCGGAATGAAAATTCCATGCCTGCTTGCTAACCTTACATCTAAAATATTTGAGAGTAGTGATACATGATGGTCAACAGATATAAAGTTATTTCTCGTAGGACTTAGGTTGGCTTTTGGGTTGGAGTATGTCTCACCTAATCTCATCTCATCTCATCCCATGTTGTTCCCCTTGTACCTGGCGGTGTCGAAGTGAAATATAAACAGCAGAAGAGTTCCCGTTTATGGGCTTTTCTTGTATCGAGATTCCCACGGACCTTGCTATTCCCTCTGTCCATCGTTTACGTGGTCGGCCTCTTCCTCTGCTTCCATTTGGCCTGTACATCATTGCTTGTTGTGGTATACTCTTTGTTGGTAACCTAGTTGGAGTCTATTGACAGTGAAATTCCTAAAACCCGTGGAGGCAACATTACTAACATGGCCTAATCCCAGTCAGTCCGCATGGTCCTAGATGAATAATAAACCGGCTTCGTCCTTACATGCCTCTCCGCATGTGTAAAGTTCGGGTACCACTCTTATACACCATGTTGGTTTCTCGGATGGGAGAGGGTTCGGCACACAATTCCCAAAGAGATGGTACTTTGATTCCGAGTATGGAGGAGAGTCACTACACCAATTTGGCTCAGATGAATGCAAGCTCTTGTCATGACTCAAATGATTTGAACGTCAATTCAATGGAGCTAAAGTGTTGAACCTTGGTGTTCCGGAGGAACCACTAACACATCAATCTACTAATTACTTATGCGATAGGAGGTCAACATGGCGGAATGGTTAAGAGCGCTCGTTCTTAAACATCTTGTGTGTTTATGCCGAGGTAGCGGCTTCAACCCCTACACCGGCCATTTGGACTAACATGTTGACTTCTCGTCCTTGACTTAGGGACGTATATAACAAGTACCTCTGAAGTCGGAGTGGGTTCGCCCGAGAGACACTGGTAGTAGAGTAAGCTAATCCACAAGCAAAAATCAGCCTAGTGCACAAGAAGCAGTAACACGTGTATAAACTTCGCTTGAGTTCAAAGCGAGCAAGTGGGGGAAAAACAAACTTACGCGGTAAAATCCATACCAGTACTCGCACTAGATAAACTAACGTAACGTGAGAGAGCAGTACTGGCTATGAAGCAATGTGAGCAATTTCGAAAAAGTGTAGCCAAAACGTAGCAAAAGCTGGCTTCATATCTAGCGAACAAAGCCGAAGTCTTTCAATTTCAAAAGAGAATAGAAAAAAAGATAAAAGCCACTCTTGACAATTTTTTTTACAAAAAAAAAAACAGGCAAAGACTATAGGAAAGTAAAAACAGAACGCGAAGAACTAAGTACAGAAAAAAATACTGTCTGGCGGTCTAGTTAGTTGCCACTCGTCTTAGCCTCAAGAGCCAGCCTCAATTACGTGTCTAAAAGCCAGAGTGCTCTGGATGAAGGTCAGACGTTATCTGAATGAGTTCGCATCTCTTCTACTCACGACATTAACGTCAACCATAATTTTCTTATCAAGAAGGATCTGCGTGATGTAAACTTGGATGGGGCTGGGAGAATCCACATTATTTATATGTGGACATGCTACGTTACTTCGGCTTATGAGGAATACTCGTGTCCCGGGTCACTGGAGTGATTAAGGGTTTTGCTAACTCGGGAGGCTGGCCAGTTGTATTTCCTAGTTTATTGTCTGTGTGACTGAAACTAATGATTTGTTATAGGCAGATCATTTATTTTAGACATAAAGGGGGAAAAAAACTCTCAACGCCGTAAGTACTAATACCACCATTAACATCACCATCACAACTACTGCCACATCTATCATCGCCACGGGTATCATAGTTATCATCTTTAACTATCAGGTTGGGTGGCAGTGTACTTTCTTCTCTGGCCGCATTTGACCAGACGAGTCAACCCTAGAACTGTATGCAATTTAGAAACAATCCATTCTCAACTATGGATTGAACTCATACACCTATGATATTTCTGAAATAAACACACATGTATTACTTGACGTTCACAAAAGTAGAAGAAAGAAGTACAGAGTAAAGTTTTCATGACATCACTATGTGCAGCAGAACTGACTGCTGTCCTCACGACATCGCTACATTTAGTAGATATAATCGCTGTTTTCACGACTAGGCAATTTGTAGGAGATATGAAGGCTGTTTTCATGATATTGCTACATCTAAGAGATATCGTCTCTGTTTTTACTATAGCACCATATCTATATCCATTTGAATACCCAATGTATCAACAAGAGAGAAAATCAGGATTTAAGTGGGGGTTATTGCAGCGCTATATTTTATCAGAAAGCAGCAAGTTAAATGGTTTGGTCATGTAACTAGATTACCAACTAACAGTTTACCACAAAAAGCATTGATATACAGACCAAATGGAAGGAGAAGAAAAGGCCGGCCTTGCAAGCTATGGACGGAGGGAATAGCACAGGCCATGGGCATCTCGATACAAGAAGCCCATAAACGGGTACTCTCCCGCTGTTTATACGTCATCTCGACACCCCAAGGTACGAGAGGAACAAGATGAGATAAGACGATGAACTATATCTAGGAGATATAACCGTTTTTTCACGGCATTGCTACAAGTAAGAGATAAGACCGCTTTTTCCTCTTAGTTGCCCGTGCTCTCATCTACAAGCCGCTGACCCTGTTATGCTAAACGCATAATTTATTAAACCAGAAACTAGTGTTCAATACACAAGGTATTTCTGCGCTTCGTGATCGTCAAATTCAGTTTCTGTAATATTTGTGTGCAGAACAACATCAACTTCATTATAACATCAAGCAGCAGAGGGATCTAGAGCGTGATGATCGCTAGTATCTGCGCCAGACCAGGCGGCTTAAGAATAACACCGCTCTAGAGTTGAACTGCCGGTTTCTCTGGCGTAGAGGTTAAGGACGTTGTTCGTAATCTCGTATACTCTCGTACGAAACACAGCTGCGTGAGATTCGGTAGCGCATTGCGTCGCGTTGGTTACTTACGGGGGTATGTGAGCGGGTTGTTCAGAAAGCAATGGCAAACTACTCACTTAAAACTTGCCAAGACATCAACAGCAGCTGAAAAATGCTGGTATTGACTGCAATGTCCTGTAAAGGATACGCGAAAAAAGAAGACATCTGCAGTATTTACCCGATGAGATGCAGCGAAATATGCCAGGCAATAAATCGTACATTCTATGGTTTGTATCTTCGTTATTAAAATTTAGAAGTTTAGGGTTTCCAGGGGGGAATTGCCGGCTCCATGGCTAAAGGATTGCGAACGCGGTTCGTGAGCCGGGTACCAGGCGTTCGAAGCTCAGCTGCGACCGATTTGTGCAGCAGACCGTGTCGCGTTGTGTTATAACGTGCTGGTATGGGAGCCGGTCGTTCAGAAAACAATGGCAAACTACTGAACGTAACACTTGCCTAGTACATCAACAGCAGCTGAAAAATGCTAGTGTTGACTGCAACGTTCCGTAAGGGATACGCAAATCTTTTTTTTTTTTTTTAAGGGGGGAATTAAGATTATTTCAAGATCACGTTAATACAAGAACCGATTACTTGATATTGTTTTTTTTTTTCCCTCCATACTTTACGGTTGTGTACTTATTGCCTTTCTGAAATTCGGTTTATAACGTAAGCAGACCTGCAAATCACGTTCTATGTAAACGTCTAGACTTGTTCTAGTATGTGTTATTAAATTTAGCTTCCATTTTTACGTATATTGTGTAGGGGTGGGGGAATTTATAGGTAGAAAATACGAAAGGGAGGTGGGGGGGGGGGGGGTGACATTCTGAACATATGGTGAAGGGGTGCATGGGCCAAAAAATGTTGAGAACCACTGTAGTAGCACGCGTATTGACTGCGCTTCCTGTCAAAGCGAGCGAACGAACAAAAAAAAAAAAAAAAACGGGTTAAAAGGAAATTACAAGCAGCCGCGAGCGGGTAGTAGCGCACTTATCGATAGCTTCGCTGATAATGTCAAGAGAGAGGGCGGTAGTGTAGTTGATAGGGAGCTATTCTGAAAATGTCGTTGTCTGGATAAGTGAGGGAAAGACTGCCCACCTATCCCTCAATGCACTCCGGCCTACAAAATGTGATGGTTCTATCACATCACAGACACATAGCAACTTCGTGCATCGGGAGACATTTTTATATTTTAAAAGGAGTCTACGTAACACACCCACTTGTGATGTGAGGTCAATGAAGATTTGGACCTGACCTCACATCCCACATATAAGGAAACAAGTAAAGGACTCTTTTAACATACCCTCATGTGTTAAAGAAGGGGGGGGGGGGTCCTTAAGGGAGGCTCCGTGGCGAAGAGGTCAAGCCGTAGGCCTCGAGTTCCGAAGGTTGTGGGTTCAATTCCGCGACGCGTCCTTCGGTTCACGAGTGAATTTATTCTGAGACTCCTGGGGGTCGTCGCCGTAGCTACGGAGTTCGTGCTGTGTGCGAGGCTTTTGGCAGCCCGCGCTGGGGAAAGTGAATGAGCCATATGTGGAATGAAGTCACCCTGTCGACCTTTAAGCGACTTTAAGCTTTTTAAAGCGATCCTCAAGTGTGTATATGGTGCCCATCATCGTCATCATCATCATCATCATCATCATCATCATCATCATCATCATCATCATCATCATCATCATCATCATCATCATCATCATCATCATCATCAATATCACGTGCCATGCCAGATGGCCATGACCCTCCACAGATCTCGATCTTTGGTTTTCTGGATCAACTCTGCTGATGATATTCCTCCATGCCACCGCCTCAACCCATTCAGCATCAATTATCTTGGTCTGCCTTTGCCTCTCTTTCCCTTGATCTTTCCCGTTGTAACGATGTTCTCCAATGCCTCTCTTCTCATCACATGACCGAGGAAGGACGGTCGCTTTCACATACCATGGCATGTCCAGGCACCGATTCTAGGCTGCGTCGACCTGGGAGCCCAACCAATTACACAACAATGCTCATCGATGAGGATTCGAACTCATAACCACCAGACCTGTTAACTACCGTGCTAACCACTGCGTCACCACGACTCCCATATCCCATATATGCCTGAATCTAAACAGGGCTAGCGTTAACTTTTACTAACTTGAAGCAAACAGTTAGGTCATCACGCCTGCACTGTGACCGAATAAATGATTCCTTGAATTAAGCAAAAAGTAACAGCAACGAGAGTCCGGGGACGAATCAATGAATGTGCCAACTGGGAAATTAACAGGCGATTACAGTAGCTACAGGCAGAACACAAGAACCGATACCAGCCTCGCAACTCTCAGGATGCATTTTATTATGGCCCAGACGGATTCTCATAAAGACATTTTATGGATCTTCCTGCGGTGATTTTGGTGGGATATTATGACATCTGTGTTCACATCAAGCATCACCATAGCAACTTCGCTTTTTGGTGATTTGTATTCTGTATAAAAGCAAAAAACTGGGTTGGTCCATGTGTATTTTACTTACCTGGGACGTTCGATGCGGCTCATGATCGTGACAGACAGACAGAAAGACAGACAGACAGACAGGCAGGCAGGCAGGCAGGCAGGCAGATGGATGGTTGGATGGATGGATGGATGGATGGATGGATACATAGATAGATAGATATATAGATAGATAGATCCCCTACCCAGAACATTAAATACGCATTGTCTTGTACAACACACACACACCCGAGTACAAAGCACCCACAAGCTCCCGCGAGCGCGCGCGCGCGCACACACACACACACACACACACACCCGCTCACACATACATGCATATGTGTTGTTGCTGCTCAGGTAGCAAGCCCTTTGCTCTCATCACAGCTCATTGGAAAACTCTCGATCTTCTTCCACTGCTCCATATATTTTCATGCCCAAGGTGTCCCTAAAATCAAGCCCCATGTCTACCTTGGTGCTGCCAGACACCAGTCACCTCTTCCAGCAGCCATGTCTCCATCACTGCTATTTCCAAACCACTGTGATGTTTGATACGACCAAACCAATGTGATGTTTGATATGACCAAACCAATGTGATATTTGATATGACCAAACCACTGTGATGTTTGATATGACCAAACCACTGTGATGTTTGATATGACCAAACCAATGTGATGTTTGATATGACCAAACTACTGTGATGTTTGATACGACCAAACCACTGTGATGTTTGATATGACCAAACCAATGTGATATTTGATATGACCAAACTACTTTGATGTTTGATACGACCAAAGTATTTCAACTCCCGAGATACGATACTGTGTATGTGTAAATTTTGTCTGATGGTCAGGTATTGTGGAGTGTCAGTGTTTTTCTTATTTTTGGCCCTTGGTATTTTAAGAATGTTACTGTAACAGTGTCAGGATTTTACTTATTTTTGGCCAACGGTATTTTAAGAATGTTACTGTAACAGGTTGCTCTGTGGCGAAGAGTTTACGAATGTTTTACATAATCCCACACACCGCATTCGACACACAGCTGTGGGGGATTTTGAAAGCAGACCGGATGCGTTGGTTTCTATACAATGGTATGAGTACCGGCCGTTCAGAAAGCAATCGCAGACTACGCATCGTAATCTTGCCCAGGAAACGCAAACAGCAAAAAAAAATTCTGGGGTTGACTGCTACGTTCTGTTAAGGATATGCAACCAATTTTTGTAGCTACTGTAACATTTAAAGTTCTGTAGTCTTATTGTATGTTTCCACAAACAATGTGTTATCTCAAAGTTACGATATCTCTTCAAACCTAGCGTGAATTATACCCGAATACATTTACTTCTGTTTCACGTGTGCATAAACATCCTTTTGTTACCGATATTTAAGACAATGTGTCATAGGATGTGGTTTTGAGCAGACAAAAAAATTAACTTGTGAATATCAATGTTTTATTTTTTATATTTTGTTTTTAAATGTTGCATATCCCTTACAGGACGTTGCAGTCAAAACCAGAATTTTTCAGCTGCTGTTGATGTACTAGACAAGCTTTACGTTCAGTAGTTTGCCATTGCTTTCTGAACAACCGGCTCACATACCCGGTAAGTTACCAGTGCCGCGCGAACCGCTGCCGATTCTCGCAGATGCTGTTTTCCCCACGTGAAAATACGGGATTACAAACAATGTCGTTAACTCCTTGGCCAGGGAGACCGGCGAATATCAAATACAGTGAAATAATTTGTTCATTGCGTATGCGAATCATGAGTGCAAACTTTTAAACGAAATTTGTATCTTGAAACAGACTACGAAATGAACGAGTTAATGACTAAAGACAGACCTAACTTAATAGCATATAAAACTTAATAACTTATGTCCTAACATAAGAACAAGCAATACAATAGAAATGGACGAGTGACTTTGGTACGAACAGAAATACTATGTATAAATGACGACGGGAACAATAATGAAAAGCAAGAAGAGACAGTCACAAAGAAAACCGCGCTGGCCAAACCCCTAGCCGACGTCCAAGGCATGAAATCTGCTGCACAGAAAAGTCAACAAATTGATACCAAAAGAAAAAAAAAACTATCCCTGAGCCATAAATCACCACAATTATAACAATGCTAAACAAATCAAGCGGAAACATGTGATTTTACATGTCGGATCAGATTAGAACAATGATGCGACCGCATTACTAATCTTTAACAACATTACATGGAGGTGACAGAGAAGGAATCAAAGTAGAATCATCATGTTTCTTTGCGTTCACTCGCTTGAACTCAGGTGTAGTCCACCCACACTACTTCTAGTAGTGCTGGACTGCATTTTGCGTGTGGATTAGCTTTCCCTATTATCAATGTCCCTCGCTATCAGGCGAAAGCACTCCGACTTCAGAGGTACTTGTAATTTACGTCGGCCAAGTCAGGGACGATAGGTCAACAATTTTATTTCAACTGTCCGGTGTAGGGGTTGAACTCCTTACGTCGGCATTAACACACCAGTTGTTTAAGAAAACGAGTTCTTATCCATTCGGCAATGCTGATCTACGCATCATCATATTATTATTGCTTGTCCCGTGAAGAACAAACAATTCTCCTACACACATCATCATCATCATCATCATCATCATCATCATCATCATCATCATCATCATCATCATCATCATTCATCATCATCATCATAATCATCATCATCATCATCATCATCATCTTCCACTTCTGCCGTCAAGCGTCGTGGGGAGGAATAATTTGCGTTCCAGCGCCCGGTGGGCGGAACTGGATAGTGTCATTCCGTGTCATTGTACAATGTCTTTGATGTCGTTAATCCATTTTCTTCTTGGACGTCCTCCTGGTCTTGTCGCAGATGATCTTAGATGTTAGGCCAGTGATGGTAGTTGTTGGTGTTGCATTCTAACGACATGGTCAAACCACTTGATCTTCTGCATTTCAATAAATGTGGCACAAGACGTTGATCCCACAGCCTGTCTGATAACAGCATTTTCTACTCGGTCTCGGATTGTTAGGTTAGCAGCTCTCCTCAGGTATCTCATCTGGCAGGTGTTGATTTTGCGAAGGTGTGATTTGGATAAAGTCCAGGTCTGAGATTGGTAGCATAGGGTTGGTGTGAATATGCTGTTTATTAACTGTCGTTTTCTCCTACACTAGTATTTCTAAATTTCTCTCTGTCGTAAGGCAGATTTCCATGCCTGTGTTGCTGTCATGTTTAAATTATATATATCATCCTGTATCTATATGCGTTCTGGTCTTCCTCTTCTCTGATTCTCGGGTTCTCCGATTCCGCTCCCTCCATAATTAAATTTTACAGACATTCATGCCTATTCAATGCACATCTAGGGGTACAGAAAATTGATAGAAAGGAAATACGTTTTCCATTATGCAACAGTATGATGGAAAGAACATAGATATTTATAACTTCATCTCCGCCAAAAATCAATTTTGAATAAATAGAAAGAGTACAAACTTCGTTCAGCTTCGTATTGTGACAAGAGTGTTGGATGTAATATCCTTTTAATTAAATCAATAATAACAGGCACAGAGGTGGATTAACACTGGGCAAGGATGACAAATGTTTTCCGAATGTACTCCTTGAACTGTGGACGGTTTGTTGTCTTTTTCTCCGGCAACGTTTTGCGTCATTGAAAACCTTCTAGCTGGTTTCGTGCTTCAGAGAAATAATTCAATGTTTATCCTACAAACATGCTAGCAAGCGACTCGATCGAATTAGATCAAATATCTCTGCAAACAAAAATTTTGTCCTAATAAGATTCCTGGTCCTTCTTCCGATTGTCATGAACGCACGCTCCAAGCTTAGCCATCAACTTCTTAATTTCATTTTATGCTCACATTATATTTCTTGATAGTTTGCACGCATATTATCTACGCAATATACTCCTATTGTGAGTTATTACTTCAGCGATCCTAATATGATACTAATAACGTTTTAGCTGATGTGTAAGGAGCACTGGAAAAAAGAAGGCATTTCCACGTTCTGAAAACATTGCTGTTGTTTTTGTTGTTGTTGTTTTTGTTATTGTTATTGTTGTTGTTGTTTTCTGTTGTTGCTTTTTTGTATTTTCGTAATGTTTCTAGGGGATCTCCGTGGCGAAGTGGTTCGCCCGTCTATATCGCGCTCTAAAGGTCGCGGGTTCGTTCCCTAGACTGTAGATAAAACCGCGATTACTATTTTTCCGAATACTGCTGGAGGTCATACGGGAGTTAGAGAGTTCGTGTTTTGTGCAATGCTCTCAGCAACTGGCTATCTATGATATTTCATTGATGGTCTTGTAACTCCTGATGTGACGTTGGGTTTGTGATAAAGATGATTAAGCTCGAACAGACGAGCATAGCAGAGCAGGTGAAAATTGTGAGATGCATGATAATAATTGTATAGATCAAGTCGAAGTTCACCAGAATAACATTTTACTACATTCTAGATAGTTTGGCATCATGATATGGAGGAGAAGCGCTACCAGAAATGATTGCCAGTCGGAAAGCTTGACAAACAATAATAATATAAACAGCAGTTTCAAGAAAGTTAATTGCATATCCTTTACAAGACATCGCTGTCTTTTTTTGTTTTGAGTGTTTGCGTTCAGTAGTTTGACATTGCTTTCTGAACGACTGACGCTCATACCATTGTATAAAAACCAGCGCAGGACGGTCTGCTTACAAATCGCGTTCAGGTGTGTTTCGAACGCGGTATGCGGGATTACGTAATACATTGGTACTCACTTCGCCAAAGCGCACCTATGCGCGTTCTGATACAGGGATCAACATAAGAATCGGGGCTGCCCACATCGGCAATGAGTAAATTGTAGATTTAAAAATGAAATAAGCTTCCTTGTGATAATCAACTTCGAATGTCTGTCTATTTCTTTGTATGAATATAAAAGCTATATTTGTTTAGTTTTATTTGGCTGTAAACGACAACATTCATAGCGGCCCTTTTTTTTTAGCACTCGCTCGTTTTGAACTCAAGTGAAGTCCATACACATTCTTCTTCTTCTTCAGCGTTCCGAGCCATTGAGGTTCTTTGCTGCAGATACAATCCGTCTCCATTCGTCTCTCTGGTTGACCTTCTCTTGCCAGTCGTTGATTCCAAGTGCTTGTAGGTCTATATATATATATATTATCTCTCCACCGTCTTCTTGGTCTACCTCGGGGTCTACGATCATTTATTTCCTGAGTGTAAGCGAGTTTTAAGTAGGGGTTAAAGCTGCTCTAGATTTTATTAGAAAGCAGCAAGTCAAATGGTTTGGCCATGCAAGTAGGCTACCAGTCAACAGCATGCCACAACAAGCAATGATGTACAGACCAGATGGAAACAGAGGAAGAGGCCGACCACGTAAACGTTGGACTGAGGGAATAACAGAATCCATGGGAATGTCGATATACGAAGCCCATAACCGGGCACTCTCACGAAGTTTATACTTCACCTCGACACCGCAAGGTACAAGAGGAACATGATGAGATGAGATGAGAAGCGAGTTTTGTTTTCCTATTGTCTTCCATTCTTTCTATATGCCTCAGCCATTGTAGTCTATTAGCCTTCATGATACCAGTGATTAGCGGGGACTTAAACAGATCATACATGTCTTTGTTACCTCTTCTTTTCCACTCTCCACTTTGTGTTTCCCTAATGGGTCCAAAGATGCGTCTTAAAACTTTGTTCTCAAAGGTTTGTAGCAAGGCTTCGTCTCCTTTCCAACTGAACCCTGCAGTTGTCTCACGCTGCTCAATTTACTTCTAGTAATTCTGGACTGAATTTTGCGCGTGGATTTTTTTTTCTTCGCATTTCCTTTACAGGACATCGTTGTCAACATCAGCATCTTTCAGCTGATTGTTGATTTCTTGGCAAGATTACGCTCAGTAGTTTGCCATTGCTTTCTGAGCGACCGGCTCACATACCCCGTAAGTTACCGACGTGGAGAGAACTGCTACCGATTCTCGGCTATCCTTATTTACGATGTCCCTTGCCATCAGGTGAAATCACTCCGACTCCAGAGGTACTTGTAATTTATATCCCCAAGTCAAGGATGAGAGTTTGACATTTTAGTCCAACTGTCTGGTGTAGGGGTTGAACCTATTACCTCGACATCAGCACATCGGGTGTTTAAGAACACGTGTTCTTGCCCATTCGGTCAAGCTGACCTCCATAGAGCACTCTGACAGCGCCACGAAGGTTTCACTCTCACCAGAGTGCACTCAATTCGTACTCCGACGTGTGTTTATAAGGATCAGCCATGCTATAACCATGTTGTTTATGTATATCAGAAGCTGGCAAGCTATAAACATCCTTTGTGTGAGTGTATCAGATCCAGGCTCTATAAACTGAAACATTACTAGTGTGTGTATGTCATTACCAGACGTGCAGTAAACATTCCGTTTGTGTGCATATCATAACCAGTCGTGCAGTAAACATTCCTTTTGTGTGTATATTAGAAACAGCCCTTCTATAAACATTGCTGTTTTACGTATATCAGAACCGAACATGAAGCCCTTAAGCGGGCACTCTACCGCTATTTATACTTCACCTCAATACCGCAAGGCACAAGAGGAACCTGATGAGATGATGAGATGAGAATCAGAACTAGACATGCTATAAACATTTCTGTTGTGTGTATATCGGAAACAGGTATACCATAAATATTCATTTTATGTGTATATAGGGAATCAGACGTGGTATAATCATAGTTTGTGTGCTTACATCAGGTTATCTACAAATGTTTAGGGAGGTTAAGACACAAAGACAACTGATCACAAACATCTGAAAGAGGCAATCATTACTTTTTGCCCTATTATGATAAGATAAAAACTAGAATATATTGTGACAACTGGAAAACATTTGTGGAAAGAAACAGAGGAAAACAGAGAGAAAATACTTGACAATAATGTATTATAGCACAGCACACGAATTGAACCATGCCGTTGGAGATTGCAAGATATGGAGAAACATGATCACCTACGCCAGTTGAAAATGTATTTGATAAGGATGACATATGTCATAATTTACACAACTACATATGTTCTACAACGACCAGCTGTCCCATAACTCTGCACATTAAGGACAGTTGTCATATTTTCAAATCAGTATTCCCGTATAAATGTGTCGCAGAGAACCACAGGTTCACAGACGAAGCAACGCAGACACAATCTATCACTAGGCGATGTCCCCATTCTATGGGAAGACAACAAGCCCATGCTTCCCCAGGGAAAGCCGGCTTGCAGTCTGGCATCGGTGGCTTGACTTCGCTCAATATTTCTAATCCGATTTCCCGAGTTAATGGACGCCTGACTGAACAACTTAAAAGCTAATAAATGGGAGTTTAAAAATGCACAATTTAATATATGAGGGAACGAGCAGTAGTGATTGAATAGGAGACTTCAAGGCTAATCGACAGAGAGCCGCAGTTAGTAAATCACATTTATGAAATCGTGTACTGTTGTGAATTTGTTTGCAAGTATTTTTTGTTTTCTTACGCTTGCTTTAAACTCTGACGTAGTGCACACCTGCTGCTGCTGCTGCTGCTGCTGCTGCTGCTGCTGCTGCTGCTGCTACTACTACTAGTAGTAGTAGTACTTGCTACTATCAGAATTGCATTGCAATGATTTTTACGTGTGAGCTAACTTTCATTATTACCAGTGTCCCTCGCCACCAGGCGAACCCACTGCGACTTCTAAGTTGCTTGTATTTAACGTCACAAGGCAAAGGACTGAATCAGCAAAAATTGAGAAGTCTATGTTAAGCTTCACTAGAACACGATAATTGAGAAGTATACGTTAAGCGTTACTAGAACACGATAATAAGTAACACAATGGATGTTGCGGCCAAAGCTTTAATCCATCTATCCATCCATCATGTGCCATGCCGGTAAGCGTGGGCGGTCATGTTCTGCCATATCACTCGATCACCAGAGTCGTGGATCAGCTCCGTGTTTCTGTCTCGACTATGCCAAGCCATCCAGGTACTTGCTTATTGACTTATTGTGCGATGCTCTTCGCATTCTAAAGAGCCTGGTTTCTTTTGCACAGCTATAGAGATGGATGTCAGTAGATCACAAGGAATGTATCCACTAGTGTAGATGTCATTTAGGAATTGTATCAATATTTCGATTCCAAAATCACACAGAGCCTCAACTTCCTCCAATGTATTGTTGTCTGGACCGGGTGCATTTCATTTTTTCATGCCAGTAGTGTACCTTTAACTTCCACTGCAAGTGTTAGTGGATCCTCGCCATAGTTTTAAATATTTACATCCAGTCTCCTATCAGCATACAACTCCTCCAGATATTCCGTCCATCTATTGACTATATTAGCTTGTTACCTCACAGTGTCTCGCTTTTAAACATGTAGTGTTATTTCGTCTTTTCCTACCCTGTTATTGTAATTATTTATTGAAACATGGAGTGTGAGTCTTTTTATTAGTTTGTCAAAATCTCGATGCACTATTGATTCAGCCATACTTCTTTAGTCACTTTGCATTTGTTTATTATTTCTTTGTGTATTCTATTATATTCTCCTTTATCTCCCTTTTTCTTTCTGCTTTCATCCATTATTTGCAACATTTCATCTTTCATTCATGTCTTTTTTGCAATTCTATGTTTTGGTAGAACTTTTTCTTTTGATGTCTCTTGGATTGACCCCCCGCAACATATTCTGTATTATCTCCATGACATTATATCTGTTCCTTACAGTAACAACATACCTTTCTCCGATTTCTTTGACTGTTGTAAATAATGCTAGATTTAACTTCATGCTCTTTGGGGGTTTTCATTATGGTTTTAAGTCTTAACCTCATCTGTCTTTTGATTTCACATGGTCACCATGCCCATGTACTCTTAGTCTAGATTTTGCTCTTTCTAAGCTGTTTATCAATCTCTTTGAGTCAGTATATAGTCAATGTGAATGTGAATATTATAACCAGGGCTTTTCCAGCTATATAAGCGTCGAAGATGTTGTTTAAACCAGCTGTTACCTATTAGCATTTTATGGTATTCTGCCAATGCCATTAATCTGTCACCTCTCTCATTCCTATCACCTGGACCATATCCACCATTCACGCCATATATCTTCTTTTCTGTCTGCTCTTGGCGCATATGCTTGTGTTATATTAATATTCAGTGGTTTGCCATGGAGTTTCACTCATAATATTCTATCAGAGATTGTCCACAATCCTTTAACCGTGCCAGCACTAATTTGATCTACAATGTTGCCAACACCCCTTTTTTAGTCCTTCCTTCCTGAGTAAATAATTCTATACTTATCTAAATATTTTTTTAATGATTATAACAAAGTGACTAAATTGGAAAATTCAATGTCAAGGAAGAGAAGTCAACATTTAAGTCCAACTGACCGACATGCAGAACGAACCCACTACCATAGAAACCTCGAGAAACCAGAGAAAGTTTAAGCGCGAGAGAGTTAAATTCAGCCGCGTCGACTTCCACTTAGAAGTATGCATGTTTACAAGAGATGGTGAGGACTAGTTGTTGACAGTTAACTAGCAAGATTAAAGAGAGAAAGAAAAAAAAACCATGTCTGTAAACTGCGATTAAAATGATTAGAATGCAGATGAATGAACTGGCCATACTATTGGTAAAAGAGAGAGAGAGAGAGAGAGAGAGAGAGAGAGAGAGAGAGAGAGAGAGAGAGAGAGAGAGGAGAGAGAGAGAGAGAGAGAGAGAGTTGGCAATACCATAGTGCTAACAAATAGTATAAAAGAAAGAGACAGCGACTGTGGATGGAGCAACAATTGTAAACAGACGATGAAGAGAATGTAGTAGCAGCAAAGCAGTTATTTAGAGAATGAGGAGGCTGCGATGAACAGACAGGTTATTTAGCAGATCAAGAGACAAGGGGTGTGTGCTCTCTGGCTGGCCGAGTGGCTAGAACGCCGGACTCTCATTCGGGAGACCCTGGTTCGATCCCTCGGTAAGGTGTGGGATTTTTTTTTCTGTCGGGTGTAAAAAGAAAATCCTAACCTGCACAGATCGCGGCGACTGCACTAGCCAGGCGGCCTTAATTCCTCAGGCTCAAAGACCCCTCTGCCATACACCGCAAGGTACTATATTGGCAGTAAATGACAGTGACAGTTTACGCCAGATGAAACAACTGATTCACTGGAAATAAATGAACGTCTCTTTGCAGACGACCAGTGCCTGTTTTACAGCAATGAGGGCAGACTACAAAATCATATTAATAATCTGAGTTCAACATGCAGCAGATACAACATGAGTATAAACACAGCCGAAACTGAAGTAATGCAAGTTAGTAGATCGCGGGGCCCACTAAGTATACAGATAAATAGCATAACTCTGAAACAAGTTAAAGAATTCAAATATCTTGGAAGTATGATCACAGAAGATGGCAGATTGGACAGAGAAATCGAAATAAGATGTAAAAAAACTAGTGCACTTACATATCAACTATCACCCTTACTGAAACATCCAAAAATATCCATGTCCGCAAAACGACAGATAATAAACAGCATATTTACACCAACCCTATGCTATCACTCTCAAACTTGGACTTTATCCAAATCACACTTTCGCAAAATCAACACCTGCGAGATGAGATGCTTGAGGAGAGCTGCCAATTTAACAATCCGAGACCGAGTAAGAAATGCTGTTATCAGACAGACAGTGGGATCAACACCTTGTGCCACATTTATTGAAAGACAGAAGATCAAGTGGTTTTGCCATGTCGTTAGAAAGATTGCAACACCAACAACTACCATCACTGGCCTTACATCAAAGATCATCTGCGACCGGACCAAGAGAACGTCCAAGAAGAAAATGGATTAACGACATCAAAGACATTGTACAATGACACGGAATGACACTATCCAGTGCCGATCATCTGGCGCTGGGACGCAAATTATTCCTCCCCACGCCGCTTGACGGCAGAAGTGGAAGATGATGATGGTAAAGAGACAGAGCTCACCTGTGAGTAACAAATAAAGTAAAGGGCCTTATTGCACTCCCTAAGCGCATGGAACAAATGGTGCTAGAGCCATCATTTGAGAGAACAATGGGCACTCTATGACCCATGTGATCAATATCATGTCAGCCGACATTGGCTGTTAAAAGTTAGTTGCATATCCTTTACAGGACTTCGCTGTCAATCCCAACAAATTCAGAAAATTTACGTTCATTTATTTGCTATTGCATTTTGAAAGACCGGAACTCACGCCATTTTATAAAAATTAACGCAAGGCGGTCTGCTCCCATCTGTGTTTCGAACGCGGTAAGCGGGTTTACGAACTGCGTCTGTAACCCCCTTCGTCATAGAGCGGGAAATTGGCTGTAGTGCAAATAAAATGCATGTAAAGAAGTTCAGGAGATTGTATGTAAAAAAAAAATACCTGCGCTCTTCGCATGTTCTTGATGTGACAGTTAGTTACTGGCATGCTTACATAAACAAGGAGGTGTGGGCGAGTATACGAAAACTTCCTTTCTCCATTTTTAATCCTGTAAATAAACACCGCCTCCATGGCGAAGGAGTTATGAATGCAATTCGTAATCCCGCATACCACGTTCGAAACACAGCTGCGGATGATTTGGAAGCAGACCGACTTAAGTTGTTTTCTATGCAAAGAAAAGATTGTCGGTCGGTCAGAAGGCAATGATAAACTACTGAAAGTAAACTTGCTAAGAAATCAAAAACAGTCATAAATGTTGGGATTGACTGCGACGTCCAGTAAAGCAGTGCGTCCCAAAGTGATAGTCCGAGGACCGATGCCGGTCCGCGAGCCCTTCTTTACCGGTCCGCAACGTGAGTTGAAAAAAGTAAGAAAAAAGTTAAATATTTTCTCTTTTGAGGATTGTTTAAAACGTTTTAAAAACAAGATTGTCCTTTTCTCAAAACACGATATCCGCACCGTTTTCATGGTGATTTAATTTCAAAATAAATTGAGCCTGCAGCCCTATAACCCAAGGAGTATTTATTTGTAAGGAGAAGCGAATCATTGATTCAATGGGAAAGTTAAAAATAGTAATCAGATGAGACCCAAACTAACAGCCGGCCCTGTCGACGACATTTGTTTGTTGACGACGTGCGTTTCTTTTGTTTCCTATGTAATGAAAAGTGAGAAAGATGCACATTATAATTTGCTGATTGTCATAAGATTCAGAATATACGCAAGAAAAAGTACAGAAACAGTATGAAAATGTGTTCTCCTTTGCGGGTAGCGCTGTCGACAATCGAGCCACGATTTGATAAGCTTGTAAATAATAAACAGGCCCACCCCTCGGATTAAACAGTTACTGTTAGCAGCTGATCATTAAATCATTGTTATTACAACATACTGTACTTCAGTCAGCTTGTTTAAAATCTGATTTGGTATCGTTTTCCAAGATATATTTTATGTTTATTTTTTATTGGTGTTCATTACTGTCGGTGTATACGAGTATATACACATTTACAAGAAGACCTAAATATAGTTTTGACATTTGAAAATTGTTGTGATGTATAAATCTTTACAATAAAATTTTTACTCATGAAAATGGGACCACCATTAAATAAATCACCGTCATCCAATAATATTATGGAGCAGTATTTAGCGCACCGGGACAACACCCACAATTACGTTAAATCTTATATTTATTTTAAAATGTATATTGAGGTCGCATAAAATTCCAGATTACAAGGCGAACAACTTTTTTTTATAAACGGCACCTGTCCTCTGGTGCAAAGGGAAAATGTTATGTCGGTCCGCGAAAGTGAAAAGTTTGGGAAGCACTGCAGTAAAGGATATTAAACTAACTTTAAAATAAATACCAGGTGGGCTATCCCTTGAGAGTTTCGTCATCCCCATATCCAGTGGTTCCCTGACTTGAAGTTCAAGGATTTTACTTGTTTCAACATCAGCAACATGACTCGGAAACGGAAATACTTCCATATTAAACGTCCCAGTGGCATGGCAGTACACGGTATCACCTGCTTTCTGTCAGCGCCGAATGTTGGGTGGCGCTTACCAAACCCGACACCCCACATTGTGCCAACGGCTTCGGGCGGAGGAGAGCTATTGGGAGGGTACACGCCTTATTCTGGAGTGAGGAAATGCAACCTAAAGACTAAATGTGGTGGCAGGGTAGATCAGGCCCTAAACCTTGACTGGCAACTGGTCCAGGATCGAAGCTCCGACAGGCGGACAGAGCATTGCTTTGCTAATCAAGCAGCTTCAACAGCTTGTCTTGTTCCAGATGTATTGGTGTTACCTTTCCTCTGGAGTAAACGAGGCAGGCCGAGAGAGGGATCATGCTGTTTGGGCAACACATGGTCTCTACAATTAAGCCTGGCGTTTTGCTATGGATAGGTATAACTCCATCTCTGGTCTACCGACATGGGTTGTAGTTAATGTGCCTTTTTTTGAAGCACAATGCAACAAACTATAGTATGTCAAGACGACAAAGTGCCAGTACAGGCTTAGAAAGAAGCCTAATGGATGGCATGCTAGAAGGAGGTTCTTCATGAACATGAATACATTCCAAAATCAGAGACGTTTTCTCACCTTACGGTGACTAGCACAACGCACCTTGCGGTGACTAGCACAACGCAGCTGTCTAGCTTCTATAGGTACATACTAAAGTGCGGTTATGGACATACATCAGATGCAATAGAACGCAGATCCAGATGTTGTGCTGAAAAGCTATCGTCTGTTGGAAATAATTTCTAAATTACGCAATAAAGTGAGTTTTTTGAAATCTACGAGTAGTTAATCAGCAGTTTCTTGTTCTTAATAATTGTCCTTTTGTCAGCACGCCAGAACAAGAATCGATCAATTCCTATTTTCCTACTGTCCACAACGTTTAGGCTGAAATCACGGCTTCTGTAAAAAGTTCCTGTATGCATAGATGTGCATATTCTGCAATTTTATGGATGTGTGATGATTAAGAAGACACGCGGATGATTGCATGAGACACAGAGAACAACTATTCTTGTCCGTCTAAAAAACAATCGGATGATCTGTTGATTGACCAACCAGTTAAGCTGAATAAATTGGATGGTAGGAAGGGGTTTTTGCAATAAAACAAAAAAGAAATGTGTGCAACACGTATAATTCTGGAATATAAATCATGTATAAATACATAAAGAACGTAAAGAAAACCCAAAAGAACATCCAGTTAGATCTAGCATTACTTAGACAAAGAAATTGTAGAAAAAGACAATGTTACTGTACAAATCAGATATAATGCCATGGAGATAATATAGACTATTGATGAACAATGGGACATGTTGCGGGAATTAATCCAACACTCATCAATTGAAATCAATCCACCTAAACATATAATTGCAAAAAAAAAATAAAAAAAAAATGGATGACAGATGAAACTCTGCAGATGATGGACGAAATCAGAAAGAAAAAACAAGATAAAGCAGAGTATACTAGAATACATATAGAAATAGTAAATTAAATGCAAAGTGGCTAAAGAAGTATAGCTGACTAAACAGTGCATGGTAATTGGGACAAACTATGGAAACGACTCACATTCCATATATCAACGAATGAATACAATTACAGGTAGGAAATCAGGAAAGACCACTTGATGTTTAAAATCGAAGAACGGTGCAATATTGATGGGACAAGAGGATATAGTCAATAGATGGACGGAATATATGGAAGAGCTGTATGATGATAGGAGACCGGATGTAAATATTCAAAACAATGGCGAGCGTCCACCAATACATGTAGCTGAAGTTGAAGATGCACTACATGACATAAAGAAGGGAAAAGCACCCGGTCCAGATACAATAACAGTAGAGGTAATTGAGGCGCTGTGTGATTTTGGAATATAAATATTTACAAAATGTCTAAATGACATCTACACTAGTAGGTAAATTCCTAGTGACATATTAAACTCCATCTTTCTAGCTCTGCCAAAGAAACCACACGCTTTAGAATGCGAAGAGCATCGTACAATAAGTCTTATGAGTAACATGACAAAGCTGATACTCAGAATAATTATGTAAAGAATAAGAAACAAGATTAAACCAGAAATTAGTGATGGATAATATGGATTTGTGGAGTTACGTATATATTCACAGGACACTCTTAGAAAGAGCTATAGAAGTAAACAACAGACCTGTACTTACACTTCATAGACTACACAAAAGCATTTGACAATGTGAAGCATGAAGAAATAACGCAATTACTAGAGTAACTAAAAATTGATGGCAAGAATCTGCGAATAATAAAGAACATATATTGGCAGCAAACAGCAGCCATAAGAATCAACAACCTTGTAGGAACAAATTCAGTGTATAAAGAAGGGTGTTAAACAAGTTTGTGTATTATCTCCTGATGTGTTGTCATTGTACAATGAATATATAATGCGATCTACAGAAAATATGTCAGAGATCCTGGTAGGTAGACATAATATAAACAACTTACGTTTTGTTGATGACACCGTCTTAGTAGCAACAAGTCAGAACGATCTCCAGGAAATGATAGATACAGTGGTTGTGGAGAGTGAAAGAATGGGCCTTAGTTTGAATAATAGAAAGACATAAGTCATGGTGATATCAAAGAACCAGATTGTGCCTAAATGTGCAAGTAAAGGATATGACGTTATTTTGCGGCAAGTTCAGAAATTCAGATATCTGGGCACATGGATAACATCAGATGGAAGATGCATCACTGAGATAAAGAGCAGAATAGGACAAGCAAAAACTGCTTTCTATCAAATGAAGAAGTTTTGTGCAATAAGTCATTGTCCTTGAAGGTCAGAATAAGAGTTTTGCATGTTACATAGAACCAGTTTTAACATACGGCTGCAAATCTTGGACAGTTGGTAAACAGGCGAGAAAATCTCTATAAGCCTTGGCGATGTGGTTTATAGAATGCTGAAAATTAATTGGACAGCCAAAAAGAGCAATCAGGACGTTTGAAGGGAAGCTGAGTCGCAAAGACAACTTATCACAAACATCAGAAAGAGGCAAGTCATCGTTTTATGACCACGTCATGAGAAGACAAAAACTGGAACATGTTGTGACAACCGGAAAGATTTACGGAAAAGAGAGATTGAGGAAGACAGCAAGAAAAGATTATTGACAGGTCTTGTGTCATGGCACGGAAGGGAGTCAACACATGAACTGATCCATGACGTCGGAGATCGTAATTTGTGGAGAGGCTTGATCGCCCACGCCAGCCGGCAAGGCACTGGATGATGATGATGATTATACTGTATTTTCCAGGCGTTGAAAGGTATTTGCAAGACATGACCTCGCAATCAATACTAGCATTGATTGTCTGTCATTTTCTAGGCAATTTTACGTACTGTAGATTGCCTTTGCGTTCTAACTGCCGACGCTTATTCCGAGGCGTAGAAAAAAAAACACCTAAGCACTTATCGTCCAATGGTTTGATGTGTAAAAAGGCAGATCTGTTGATCAACCAACCACCATCCAACCAACCAACCAACCAACCAACCAACCAACCATTTAACCATCAAAGCAAAACTAAACTAAACTAAACTAAACTAAACTAAACTAAACTAAAGCTGACTACGCTACGCTACACTAGACAAGATTAGACTAGACTAGACTAGACTAGACTAGACTAGACTAGACTAGACTAGACTAGACTAACTAACTAACTAACTAACTAACTAACTAACTAACTAACTAACTAATTAACTAACTAACTAACGAACGAACGAACGAACGAACTAACTAACTAACTAACTAACTAACTAACTAACTAACTAACTAACTCGAATTATTCGTCCAATAATAATAATAATAATAATAATAATAATAATAATAATAATAATAATAATAATAGCAATTAGATGACGAGAACAATATACAACTAAAAGAATTGGTTCAAGTTTGGCTCACCCGTTGGCAGATTCGCCATCGTCGACTGACTCATTGTCGCTATCTTCATCGAATGAGCTAATGCAGGTTAGTCTTGAGGTGGCGTTCTGCAACATCCCCAGTGAGAGCACCTACAACAAGCTCAGCAACCAGGCTTGACACAGTTGTTGTGGTTATAAATTGTTTGAAATACCATTTAGTTTCAAATAGTCGCCCGTAATATTTGCCATAAATTCAACGGAATTTTGGTCGACTGGCACTAGAATACAAGTTTAACAAACGTAAAATGCGTATATGAATATAACTCCAGAGGTGGACTCATTCATGATTCTAGAATCGCACAATTTTCAATGGAAACATTTCAACTTATGACGCTTTTCATATCCGCAAGAAGAAAATTATTACAATTTTCAATGTAAACAGATTTCAGAAACATCGATTTGTTCAAATTGTGAATATCCAGTAGAAAATAAACACATGTTCTAAGTGAACAGTTTTTGTAACTTTAGTGCTTATCAACGCTCACTCACTGTAAAGGATAACATACAGAGTAGATTAACATCATTCACAAGTTAAGACTGCTCAGTTAACTGACGCACATATCGTTTAATATTATCATCATCATCATAATCGTAACATGTTTCTTCTACCTTGCGGTGTCGAGGTGAAGCATAAACACCGAGAGAGTGCCCGTTTATGGACTTCATGTATGGAGATTCCCAAGGACTAAGTTATTCCATCTGTCCACCGTTTACATTGTCGGCCTCTTTTTCTGGTTCCGTGTGGTCTGCACATCATTGCTTTTTGTGGTATACCGTTAGTTGGTAGTCTATTTATATGACCGAACCACTAATCTTGCTGTTTTCGAATGAAATCTAGCGTTGCTATAACCCCACTTTAGTCCTGACTTCATCCTTTCTAATTTTCTCTCTTCTTGATACATGGAGTATTTTTCTAAGGGATCTCATTTCCTTTGTTGTAATTTATCTTTTCTCTTTGACTGTCAAGGTCCAGATTTGACATAGAGTTGGTAGGCAGATTGTGTTGTAGAGTGCTTTTCTAGTATCTACTGATACGTGTTTGTTCTTTAGTATTTGTGCCCTTTGTCCAATGAGTTGGTTTAAATTATTGCATTTATTTTCGATCTCCTCTTCTGATTTGCTATTCGATAATATTGTACTTGCTAAGTACTTGAAGCTCTTTACTCGTTTCAGGGGGTTATCTGGTAGATGAATATATATATATATATATATATATATATATATATATATATATATATATATATATATTATATATATATATATATATATATATATATATATATATTCTTCTTTGGTTATAATCAGTACCTCTGGTTTACTTATGCTACTTTTAATGTTAGGTTCTTTACACACATGGCTTAGTCTATTTATGTGGACTTGTAGCTATCAAGTATAATATACGGAGTGGATGTAATATAATATAATCCACAACTTAAATATGCTAAGGTAACTCACCAACATATTATTTAATATCAAGCATTTGAATTATGAAACCTAAATCTTCAGACAGACAGCCATAATTACCAAATGACCTCGTCGACTATTTGAATGATCAAGAGACATATAAAAGCATTCACAAAAGTGAACCAGACAGCCCTAGAAGAAGAGACAAATCAAAACCGTAAACTAATTAGAACAATTAGACAATAGACAAAATGTTTTGGGGGCACGTTATGAAGAGATAGCCTAATCGGCAACTTGAAAACTTAGTGATAACTGGCAAAATGATGGTATAAGAGTAAGGGAAAGACACAGCTAAATACACGGATGGCTTTGCCACATGGCATATTCAGAACAAGAACACGTGCCGGACTCAAAAGGCTAGTGGTCGTGTCAGATGATAAACCACGACCGTTCACGCCTATCTACATGGTAAATGGTCATCCATCCACCCACCCGCTGTTACATCCATCCATTCACCCATCCATCCACCCATGCATCCATCCACCAACCCACCTACCCACCCATTCATTCATCTATCCATCGATCTACCAACCCACCCACCCACCCATCCATACATCCATTTGCCCATCGGCCCCTCGGTCTGTCCGTCTCTGTTTGTCTGTCTGTACGTTTCTGTCTATCTGTTTGTCTCTCTTTATATACACACAAGGGGAGATATACGGACATATTTATAACGGCACCGGCAAACATAAATATGCCGTTTAGGATTGCCCAGACACCAGTGGGAAATCTGATAGCCATCCACAGTTTAAATTTATGGGAGTTGGGAGATTCTGCATAAACAACTTCACTTTCTAAATTGACAATATTTCATAACGAGATCAACCACACATCTATTCTCCGATCTCTGCTGCTTCTCTTTGTCTTGTATGCTTAAAAAAGTCAATTAAAAGTCGAGAGGATCGACTTCATTGCACCGGGTTTTATCCCATATGGCTCGGTCTCTTTCCGCAAGGCGGCCTGCCGAAAGCGTCGCAAAAAATACGAAATCCGTAGCTCCAGCGACGACACCCAGCAGTCTCCGAGAAAAATGCACTCGTGAACCCAAGAACGTAGCCCAGAATCTAACCCACAACCTTCGAAGCGCGAGGCAGACGGCTAGACCACTTCGCCATAGAGATCCAGATCCCCATGTCTTATATGCGTGCACATCAATACCCATAAATTCACTGTATAAGTAAATATGCTGTAGTCACTAACGCGTGTTAGTCAGCTCGCGATATATTTCATCTTGAAGATTTGTCACACGTAATTCCAGACTTGAATTCTGTAACGATAAGTGATGAATACTATTGGTATCCGTCTTCATCTTCACACGTGTTCTTCCTCGACTTTTCACAAGCACAACTATGGATTAAATGTTCATCTGTAAAAAAAACTGTCCTTTACTGCCAATATAGTATACCTTGTGGTGTCTGGTAGGGGGGGTCTTTGATCCTGAGGAATTAAGGCCGCCTGGCTAGTGCAGTCGCCGCGAACTGTGCAGGTTAGAATGTTCTTTTTGCCCCCGACAGAAAAAAATCCCACACTTTACCGAGGATTCGAACCCGGGTATCCCGAAGGGGAATCCGGCATTCTAGCCATTCGGCCAGCCTCTCTTCTAATTATGGATTAAATGCTCATCAAATTCTTAAAACAAGTAACTCCCCTGCAGGCATATCAAGCTGTAGCTTCTGTAATTAATGCCAAGGCGGTCACCGTGGACGAGTGGTCAGTCTGCTTCGCACTCCGAAGGTTCTTGTGTTTGTTTTCGGACTCCCTCATTCGGTTCGTGAGTGCTGATGTGTAAATTCCCCCCCTCCCCCCTTTTTCACCAAACCCGGAAATAGGGGGGGGGGGCATTATTATCGTAGCTACGGAGTTGTTGTTATTTGCGGCCAATGGTTGACCGATCTGCGGCGAGAGACAGAGTTAGATGGGGTAAAACTCGGTGAAATGACTTCTGGTAACTCCTCATTAACTAATGCCAACTTCCGACAATACCTAAGGCTATATGGGGATAAAGCCTATATGGGAATCATGTGTTATGTCTTTACGATTTGGACGCACGACAATCGATCGTGCTTTTGCTTCACCGCCATCTTTAGATTAAATATTCCGGGTTCGGATGTATTATTTCTGCGTTTCCACTTCTTTTTGCGTTCGCTTGAAACACATGTCTCTATGTAAGCAACGTGTTATCTTGTTAGAATATCACTGTCTTGTTTTGTTAATTCAGTGGTCCATAAGGTATATGGATATAGTCAAATTCTGTTGTTAGATATGTAATACAGAAATCAACTGTCAAGTGAAAGAAGAAACGACCAGAGAATGCTGACAAACCTGGGTAGAAAGCAAGAAAAGCAGAACTCCATTCAATTTCAAGGAGGAGAAAATTTTTTTTACCTAAAATATAAACATCAATCAATCAGGTGTTGTCTCCACAATGAAGTTGGCTGCAATGGATTTCCAACACTGTCTGTCTATTGCTTTGATTGCACATTCTATCAGACAGGTTCGTCCATCTCTTGATGTTATTTTCCCACTTGTATCGTAGTCTACCTCGTGATCGCTTGCCTTCAACCCTACCTTCCGGTATGGTTTTCTATAAGAGTATTATGTCTTATTAATTCGTGGCCGAAATATCTCACTTGCTTCTTTTTTATTTGTTTCATCAAATTATCTAGAACCTCAATATAAACATGCCAGCAAACAAACAAATGTTGAAGCCAAGACTAGGAAATGCAACATTCAAACAGGAGGAACCCATATCTCCACAGAATGCTAAGAAACAAATAATATAAATCACTTATTAAAACAAAACTGCCAACAATATGAAAAAGAAAGGCAGGACCTTTGGTGATATTTCCAAAGCAGAAATAATGCAGTGACAATAACGGAATTACAACATATAACCATTGAAAAAGAAATACAAAGATTCGCCTTAAAATACATGAGCAGAACTCAAATAAAAATGTACCCAGAACAAAAGCAGAGCTCGAATAATATTATAACAAAACATAATAGCAAATTGCGAAAGGACAATGTCAATATTAAGGTGGGGGACTTCTGCGGACTAGTTCTTGTCAACATTACCACCATATAAACACAACACTGACGAATGAAAGAAGAGTACCATAAAAGTTAGTTGCATATCCTTTACATAACATCCCAGTCAACCCCAGCATATTTTCTCTGTTTGTGATTTCTTGGCAAGTTTACGTTCAGTAGTTTGCCACTGCTTGATGAACCACCGGCACTCATACCATTATATGATAACCAACCCAAGGCTGTCTGCTGTCAAATCTCCCGCAGCTGCGTTTAGAACTTGGTATGCGGAATTATGAATTAGGCCTAGAAACCCTTCGCAACAGAGCCGGCTTGATACCTGAAATCCATCAGCTAAATAACCACCCAAAATATATCCGTTTTAAAGGTTGAACAGGATAACCTTATATAAGCAAAGTATAGTTTGTGTTCTGCGTATTATAACTTCGCTATAAAATCATTTTTGATCCTAACGTTCTACATTATATGCATAGTTGTTTAACCGACTCCTTACTTAAATCTGTCGATTATTTATGTGTCCAGAGCAAACTAACTTGCATTCACCCAAACTATTGCTAAGTAAAGGACCATGAGTACATTGGGAATAGGGAGCTAGCCTGATTTCTTTATCGACTAATCGCTATTGGACATATGATGTGGTCAATTCAATATCTGGCCGGCAGAATCTATTCTTGCTATGTAATGTCTGGTCGTTGTGGGCTGGGAGTTGTAGAGCAATAGCGTTTGCTGTTATAGCCTGTCAACCGGATATTATAGTATGTCCAGAAATGAATGCCGTCATTCACGATCAATTATTTTGAAAACTGTCAGTTGCATCATTATGAAAATTTCCCTGCCGTCTTATATTTACTCCCACCCAAGGAATATGTCTTTGATAGGTCCAAAAGCAACTTAAATCATGAAAAGCGGTGACATTTCTTTGATGTTTTGATGAAAAACTAGTGATTTCTCGCTAACAAACTTGTTTTACAGTAATGCCAATGCCCCCGCCAGTTCGGATGACAAACACAAGGTGTATCCAGATTCGTATGTGAGTGGGTGCATTGTCTGCTCTGCTGAGACGGAACATGATTACATGTTTTGCACGACGAATATAGCTGTGAATGTCTCTGTAGTGGGCTTCCTTCTTAACGGTCAAGATGTTGGTCCTCTTTTCATTGAATTTTATAGAATGATTCATATGTTCGTGTGTTGTCCCCTCATTTGACAACGTGTTTCTTCTCATGTTTCTTGTTATGCCACAATATGTCAGTTCCCACCGCAATATTACTCTTCGGTTGGTATTCGATGCGACTAGAGCTTTTTGGTTTTTCAATGTCAGTTGTTTGTCACCATTGAGGGCTCATGGAATTGAGAATTCATCACTGTGGAATACAAACTGTTGCCATTATAAGTTGTATTGTTTATGCCGATGCTGCAATGTTTAGGGCCTGCAATTCTTCTGAATATATGTAGCAAAATATCCCAGTTGGTGTGCACGTGGATTAAGGTCTGCGATCTGCTCAGACCTTAATCTGTGTCGGACAATTCCAGTAGGTTGATGACTGCTCTCGGTTGCATAAAATTCAATCCATCCTTTCTCCTATAATCCTCTTCCTCTTTCAACACATGGTCCTCACATTTTTCTAGTAACTTTTATCAATATTTAATAGCGTGGACTGGATTAGTATCTTGACGTCAGACAATTTGAATATAGTATTTTCAGCTGCCACCTGTCCTTTAATTTCTATAGGGTTAAAATGAGAATGGTACGGCGGAAGTCTCAAGCACCTATGACGATGCTCTTCTATCAACTTGTCGATTTGATATTTCTTGCTTTTTGGCTTCTGTTTTACAAGGGACAACAATTCTAGCTAGAAATACGTTTCTGGAAATGGTATGTTTTCCATTCGGAGCCATATCTTTATTGCTCCCTTTGTGCTCGATGCTCTAGGTATTTTGTATTCTTGGGCAACAACAATGATATCATGCATTGTCCATAATTGGACACGACGGTCTATCTACGGATGGAAGCACAGTATTCTCAAGCCAATCTCTAAATACATTACCATTCATCTTACTATGATAATTCCTATTGTCTGTATGCTTTGATAACAACACGAGCCCAGCATTCTGTTGTAAGCGTATTACCAGCATGGGCCATGACCAAAAACTGTCCTATACTACTGGACACATATCGCTTTATCTGTCCATCCACTGATTGCCATTCCTTATCACTTGTGTGGTGCGCATTGATCCACATTTCATCGAAATATACTATGCCATAATTTTCTGTGCGCATTTCCCTTATTTCACGTAGGTATCTGCTTCTCATGGCTCCTAAATGCGGTTGCTCGCAAAGAATATTTCTACCGCCCTTGTACTTTCTAAAAGTGAAGATAATGTCCTTATAATTTTCCACAAAGTTATTTTGGATAGCTGTATGTTATTGTTCTTTCACAACCAAACCCTCAGTTTTCTTACAGTCACTGTTTCTTTTGCATCCAGCATTTTTATAATGCTAGATAATTCTGGATATAAAATCCAAAAGTTTTATAATTTTAGGAGTCTCCGTGGCGAAGTGATCAAGCCTTTTGACTCGGGCTCCAAAGGTTGTGGGTTCGATTCCGGGCCGTATTCTTCGGTTCACGAGTTAAATTTTTCGGAGACTTCTGTGGGTCGTCGCTAGAGCTGCAGAGTTCGTATTTATGCGATGCATTCCGCGCTGCGGAAAGAAACCGAGCCATATGGGATAGAACCCGTTGCAATGAAGTCGACCCTGTCGACGTTTAAGCGACTTTTTAAAGCATTTTTATAATAGCTCGCTTTATGACATCTTTGTCAAAGCTGTCTACAATAACCTTTCTACCTACCGTTTGGTTATTGCGTGGTGGTTTAATTTCAGATTCTTGCACCCATCGATGAAATGACCGTTTACTCAAACCCAATGCTTGCACTGTTCTTTTTTCGGAATTTGTAATAGTATAAAACAGTTTCCTGCGATCAGCTTCTTGACAAAAATATGTGTACAACTTCATAGCGATGCGTTGAAGTGTATACACAATTTCGCCTTCAATCCCATTGAAAAATATTCACACATTTCAATGTTAACGATAAGTGGTAAGATTTAAAAAAAACCAAAAAAAACACATATTAATCAGGTTTCATGAAATAACCCACATTTTAAAACACCTCTGAACAGTCCCAGTTTAAACAACGCGACGTTCTTGGCATAAGGCCAATCCCGTGAAACACGGAAAATATTCAACATTGAACGCTGATTGTCTGGCTACGCTGTAATACATTTAAAATTATGAACGTCATCTCTGATCCGTAAATTATATACCGCATATAAACAAACTTTGAAATCTGCTGTAAAATCTCCAGAACAAAAATTGTTTTGTTGGGTGTACATAATGATAAGATTATATGCTAAATATCATCATTTTCGTATAGTTGGTTACTGAGATATGGAATTTTATATTGGGGTAGACAAAAGTAAACACACAATAGTGAGTAATCTCCGTGGGGTTTGTTCGTCAAAGCTATGTATTGTAAAATTATGTCGTTAGGTGGCTAGGTGTGTAAGTAGGCAGGCAGGAGGACATTTCAGTATGTGGGCAGGCAATGGGTTATAGGTTAAAAGGCGGTCATCAAACAGGTACTAGGTAAATAGGTAAGCACTTATGGCTGGCAGGTAGGTAGGTTGGTAAATAGGTGGATGGGCTGGCAGGTAAGTAAGTAAATAGGCAGCCAAGCAAGCAGGTATACAGGTTAATATATAGGCAGGCACACATGTAGAAAGCTAAGTAGGCAGGAAGGCAGGAAGACAGGTAGGTCAGTAGGTACGCAGGCAGGTATATATATATATATATATATATATATATAAATACGTTGATAGATAATGTGGGTAAGTCATTAGGCAGGCAGGTATATAGGTAGGAAGATGGATACGCAGGTATGTATGTAGACAAGTAGTTAAGTGACAGGTAAGTAGGCAGGCAGGAGGACATTTCAGTATGTGGGCAGGCAATGGGTTATAGGTTAAAAGGCGGTCGTCAAACAGGTACTAGGTAAATAGGTATGCACTTATGGCTGGCAGGCAGGTAGGTTGGTAAATAGGTGGATGGGCTGGCAGGTAAGTAAGTAAATAGGCAGCCAAGCAAGCAGGTATACAGGTTAATATATAGGCAGGCACACATGTAGAAAGCTAAGTAGGCAGGAAGGCAGGAAGACATGTAGGTCAGTAGGTACGCAGGCAAGTATATATATATATATATATATATATATATATATATATATATATATATATATATATATATATATATATATATATATATATACGTTGATAGATAATGTGGGTAAGTCATTAGGCAGGCAGGTATATAGGTAGGAAGATGGATACGCAGGTATGTATGTAGGCAAGTAGTTAAGTGATAGGTAAGCAGGCAGGCAGATACTGGTGAAAATATAAAGATGTTTATTTTGTGAACTATTTACTAAAATACGATAATATTGTTTCGTTTAGTTTGTCTTCGCAGTATAACTTCGAAAAGATATTTTGTACGTTCTAAATATTCAATAACCAAATAATAATAATATTAATAATAATAATAATAATAATAATAATAATAATAATAATAATAATAATAATAATAATAATAATTACCGATAAATAATCAAGCTGGAAATCACAAATGGTCTTCATTTGTTGTCGCATAAGACTTTACTACTCTCATAAATCAAATTACGGTTTTTATTGTGTTTTCTTCTCTGACAGTCTGTTTAATAAAACTTAGAATAGAACGAAAATACGATGTTCGATAGATTCATAAGAAAAACACTGGATGAGTAATGTGTTTGCGTTGGGGACATATGATTACTCGTCTTATGCATTATTAAACGGACAACTTTTACGTTACAAACACAATAATTTCTCATCACATTCCACTTTGCATGCACAACTTACAGACACCATCATATCTCATTATTATCCACTTTATAGACACAATCAATTCTCATCACTATCTCTTTGGAGATTGCAGTAGCTTGTTAGGGCAAGACGCTCACGTGCCGGTCCGGTGGTTATTGGTTCGAATCCGCTTCGAGACGGATTTATAAATTGACAAAAGCTACCAGGTCGGCCCAAATTACAATGGATACCATGAAATTTCTTAGGAAGTAAATGCTTCCGGCTTGATACCGACATCACTCATCAAGTGTCGATTAATCCATTTAAAATGGGTTTAGCACCATATACCCAATTCTTCTAGGTCCGCACTAATATGTCCTTAGTTAGTTAATCAGTTTTATTTTCCACTTCACATACACAATCGTTTCTGGTAGAAAGACCCACAGAAGCCACATAAACACAATTCTTTTTGATAACAAAAAAAAAAAAAAAAGAACCGTTAAAGCTTGGAATGTGAACTAACTGGAAAGATTGCATTGAATAATTAATATGGCGAATTTTTCAAGCATGACAGACCTTTCCACGTTCAGGAACGAAGAAGAAGAATACCTTTCCATAATATAAAAGCATAGTATATTAGAGCTATATAAATAATTGATTGACCGGGTTGTCATACACGGCCATGTTTCGGTCTTTGCGTGTTTGACATCGACCAGTGTAGATGATACCTCTGTGTAGAAGGGATTATGGACAAAATTAGTAATCCCGCATCATCATTATCATGTGTCATGCCGATAAGCATGGGCGGTCATGCTTTGCCATCTCACTCGATCACCAGAGTCGTGGATCAGCTAAGTGTTCTTGTCTCTACCAAACCACGTGGCCAAGCCATCCAGGTATTTACTTCTTTGCCTTCTCCTTGTTCTCTTCCACTCAATCTTGCCAATTGTCACCAAGTTGTCCAATTCATTTCTTCTCATAACTTGGAAAAAAAACCTGAGACAGTCTACGTATAATTTCTTTAATCAGTTTAATGTTTTCGTTTGTTTCTTGTAAGACGTGGTCATTGGTTTTTCTGTCTGCCCATGTTATTCTTCGCATTTTCCTTAGAAACCACCTTTCCACAGCCATCATATATTTTTCAACTCATCTGCTCATTGTCCACGCTTCACATCCATACAAAAGAACAGGTTCTACGTAGCACCTCAACTCTCTTTCTAGTTGCAAATGATATATTTGTATTGTTCAGTATATTTGCCATTTTGCAAAAGGCTACCTTCGCCATGGCCATTCTCGTTCTAATCTATTCAAGACATCTCCCATCATATGGTATACGTAACTGTTCCGAGATAATTGTACAGATTCATTTGCTTAAGAATATTCTCATTTACTTGTATATTACATTGTAGTATTTCCTTTTTCCTAGTGACAATTATAATCTGCCAAATTCCGTTCATATAAGCTCAATCAGTTCTCAATCAGATCTATCAGTTCAATATATAATGCCAAATTCCGTTCATCAGTACAAGACGTCAGAGCCTACAGAAGTGCAGATGCTGGCAGTGATCACAATCTCTGCATTGCCAAACTAAAAATAAAGCTCAAGACGCACAGATCACCCATAATTTAGAAAATAAACTCACAGTCACTACTGACTAAAGAACACCAACTCGCATTCAATTCAGAGGTACAAAGCATCTATGCTAACAAAGAAAGTATATCGAGCAATGCGAATATTAAAAACAACATTGAAGAAAATTGGAATTTCCTAAAAAAATACCTTGCTAAATGCTGCAAAAAACACAGTCGGCTACGTACAAAGACAGAAGAAGAAATGGCTAAGCGATAACACCTGGACGAAGATACAAGAAAGAAAACAAACAAAACTAATACTTCTTTCTGCAAATCTACATATGAAACCCATAAGCAAAAATACTCTATGTTGGATAAAGAGGTGAAATCAAGCGCACGAAAAGACAAACAGAACTTTATTCACAGCCTGGCCTCCGACACCGAAGCAGCTGCCAGAACCGGAAACAACAGAGCCGTATTCCATATCATGAAGCAACTATGCAATCACTCACCTACACCAAATATACCCATCAAAGACAAACAAGGCAATCAATTGTTATCCGACGACCTTCAAAAGCAACGATGGGCAGAACATTTCAAAGAAATATTAAATAGACCACAGCCTGACACTGTTCCAAATCTGGATGGAGAAATTACTATTCCCCCACTAGATGCCTCCTGCGAGTCATTCACCATGGAAGAGATTAAAGCAGCCATCAAAAAATTGAAGAACAACAAAGCTGTTGGTGAAGATGACATCTCAGGAGAAATGCTCAAAGCAGCAGATGAGAACACCTTACAACGTTTGTTACAGCTGATCAATGAAATCTGGCAAAGCGAATCACCACCACAACAGTGGAAAGATGGTGTAATTTTCAAACTGCCTAAAAAGGGCGATATGTCTGATTGCAACAATTGGCGTGGTATCACTCTATTGTCAATACCAGGAAACATTTTTGTAGCATGTTACTTGAGAGATTGAAAAAGGCTATAGATGAAAGGCTCGGAGAAGAACAAGCAGGCTTCAGACCAAAACGGTCGTGTATAGACCACATTTTCACCCTCAGAATAATCATTGAAGACTCCGTAGAATTCCAGTCGAAATTAATCACCAACTGTGTCGACTTTCAAAAAGCCTTCGACAGTATGCACCGTCCTTCACTTTGGAATCTACTTAACATCTATGGTTTTCCTACCGAATATACCAACGTCATAAAATCTTTCTACAAAGAGACACGTTGCTGCGTAAGAACAGAAACAGGCAACCCTGACTGGTTCTCAGTCGAAACAGGAGTGAAACAGGGTTGTGTCTTATCACCGATGCTCTTTGGAATAGCTATCGATTGGGTCATGCGCAAATGCACAAACAACACAAATATGGGTATCCATTCTTCTTCTTCTTCAGCTTTCCGAGCCATTGAGGTTCTTTGCTGCAAATACAATCCGTCTCCATTCGTCTCTCTGGTGGACCTTCTCTTGCCAGTCCTTGATTCCAAGTACTTGTAGGTCTGTATATGTATTATCTCTCCACTGCCTTCTTGGTCTACCTCGGGGTCTACGGTCATTTATTTCCTGAGTGTAAGCGAGTTTTGTTTCCCTATTATCTTCCATTCTTTCTATATGCCCCAGCCATTGTAGTCTATTAGCCTTCATGATACCAGTTATTAGCTGGGACTTAAACAGATCATAAATGTCTTTGTTACTTCTTCTTTTCCACTCTCCACTTTGTGTATCCCTAATGGGTCCAAAGATGCGTCTTAAAATTTTGTTCTCAAAGGTTTGTAACAAGACTTCGTCTCCTTTCGTTGTACTTTAGGTTTCAGAGCCATACAGCACAACTGGTCTGATCAGTGTTTTGTATATTGTGATTTTGGTGCTACGAGATAGCGCCTTTGATGTTAGTAGATGTTGTAGTGCATAGTATAGCTTATTTCCAGAGTTGATTCTAGTTTGTATTTCTTCCCTTATGATGTTGGAGCAGTTGAAGATTGTACCCAGGTATTTGTATGTTTCCGTTCTTTTAATGGTCATATTATCTATTTGTATGTGGCCAGAGTTTTTAGCCATTCCGTCTCTTGAAATTACCATATATTCTGTCTTATCTTGGTTGATAACCAGCCCCATCTGTTGGGCTTTTTCCTTTAAGTGAGTCAATATTTCCAATGTCTTTTGTTCACTTTGCCGTATAATATCTATATCATCTGCATAACCAAGCAGCTTGGATGTTCCTCCAATATCACATTCCTCCTTTATCTTCCTTACAACTTTCTCTAGAGCCAGATTGAAGAGTAGCGGCGATAGTGCATCACCCTGTTTCAAGCCAGATGTTATTTGGAAGGGGTCTGATTTCCTGCCTTTATATGTTACTATATTATAAGTATCTTCCATGCATAGTCTGGTCATGTTGATTAACTTCCTTGGTATTCCAAATTCCTGCATAGCATTCCATAGACTATTCCTATGGACACTATCATAAGCCTTTTTAAAATCCACAAAAATGTTATGGAGATCTCTTTTATATTCCTAATGTTTCTCGGCTATTTGTCGTAAGATAAATATCTGATCTATTGTTGATCTGTTTTGTCTAAAACCCGCCTGGTAGTCACCTAATATGTGACAATGGGTATCCATTGGGTTGACAAAATTCTAGAAGACCTGGACTTTGCCGACCACATAGTGCTTTTGAGTTCAACACACCCGGATGCTCAAGAGAAAATAAACCCCTCCAAAATGTTTCAGGGCAAATTGGTCTCCAAATTAACACCAAAAAATGACATCTACAGGGGACTCAACACCAGAAATATCATCTAGAATCGCACTGGCATCTGGTGTCTTCAATAAACTGTCAAACATCTGGAAGTCAAAGACACTCAGCAAACACACAAAACTTAAAATCTTCAACTCTTGTGTGATTCCAGTGTTAACGTATGGATGTGAAAGTTGGAAATCAACGGTAGCTTTAGATAAAAAATTAGATAATTTTGAGAACAAATGTCTTAGAAGACTTCTAAACATCCACTGGGCAGACTTCAGAACCAATACGCAAATAAGACAAGAGACTAAGCAAGATACAGTATCCAATTTCATAAGAAGACGCCGTTGGAACTACATCGGCCATGTACTCAGAATGGACAAGACAAGACTCCCCTACCAAGCCCTCATATGGTCACCGGTAGGGAAAAGAAATCGGGGAAGACCAAGAGAGACCCTGCGTAGAACCATCATTAGAGAAGGCTCATTCAATGGCCAAGTAAATATCCAAGATCTACAACAGGTAGCAGCGAACCGCCAAGCATGGAGAGTCAGGACTTCTGCCCTATGCGCCGCCTTAGGCTCAAGAGGAAAGACTAAGACTTAAATATAATCTGCGTCCTCTTAAAATGTAATTCTAACCCTAGTTGTTCACTATGTGCAGCAACCGTATCTACTAAATGTTGCAGATCCTGCTCCTTGTTCGATACACATCTGCGATGTGGCAAAAGACCACCTCGTGTTGGTCTTCATACAATGGTATGTGCGAGTGCCGATCGTTTACAAAGCAATGGTAAACTACTGAAAGTAAACTTGTCGAGAAATCACAAATAGCCAAACAATTGCATGTGTTAAATGGAACGTCTTATAAAGGATATACAACAAACCTTTTTTGTTGTTGGAACATTAGATCTACAGATTCGAACCCAAGATTACCGGACCAGTAAGTGATCATGTAATCACTACACTATCGCAATTCCCACAGTATAGTTAGCTAAATCAAGAGAACACTCCATGAAAGATACATAACAATGTCACTGGTATAAAAACTGATGCAGATGACAATAAACTCGTCCGTATACAACTGAATAAAGACAACATTTGCCGTAACAGGACTGGAAAAAAAAAATGCGAATGAGAATCCATCAGAAACATTGCATTGAATAATTTATTTAGCTGCTTTTCATTCGTGGCAGAGTTTCAGCGTTAGAGCTCGGATAATCTAGAAATATAGTATACTAGATCCAGAAAATAATAGAATAGAAAAACAAAGACACCGTGTCTTGTGTAACACATGATGAAGATGTTAACAAATCCATTGAAACTATTGTAAACAGAACAGTTCTTGTAAAATGACCATAACAGAGAAGAGAAATCAACGCCTGCAGCAGGATATCCCAACACATCTATTCTGGAAAACTTCTAGTTCATAAGCAAGATGTCCCGCGTCCGATACAGCCATCTGGAGATCATCTGCCACATCCTGCACTCTTCTTCTCTTTGGCCGTCCCCTTCCTCTCTTTCTGGACATATACACCTCCGCTATTGTTCTCTCCAAACTTTCGTGACGTTTCGAGTAACCAAAATATTTAAATTTTCTTTGTTTTATCGTCTTTAGTAGCCAACCTTCTTCAATATTCACCTCTTTTCGTATAGATGCAATGTTATTTTCTGTAACCAAGATATTTTTGGAATTCGTCTAAAACATTTATATTCAATGGCATTTATGCCCTGTTCAGCTTGCTCAGGTCTCACAGGACTAAACACAGCGAACGGAAAATTCCATAGGAAATCCAAACCACGGTTTCTTATATAAAATCTATTGAGAAAAATGTCACAATTATAATTATTATAAAAATAAATAATAAAATCAGCATTTCAACAAAAACAAAATACTGAAAACTATAAGCTAGAAAATTAATCGGGAAAGCTACATTGAATAATTTATTTATGAATTTTTCATTTATGCAACGATACGGTTTTACAGCTGGCGCATTTCACAAATTAGTAAACTAGACCTCAACAGGATCCCAATAAAAGATACAGAACACCATTTGCGTCAGAAAACACGACTGATGAAAGTCATTGTTTATTCAACAGACGCGTGACACGGCGTAATATTCTCGGTCACTTCCCGCCAACAGAGATCAACTGCAGAAAAATCACACGACAAACCCATTATTGTCGAAAACGGTTGTAGAACGAACGCCAGCCACTGTCCGTCACTGCTGGGAACCTGACTCGGGGAGCCGGATCGATTCCAGTCTGCAGACATGTAACTTTGACACGAGGAGTTTCCTTTTTCACATACATTGTCACCCCGTTGAGTTGTACACGTTGCTGGATCAGATTTATTTGTTTCAACGATCGTGCCAAAATATCTGTAATGGCTTGGTTTTCCGATGTTTTGAATTTAGGAAGGAAAAGAACATAGAAATATGTTCATGTCTCCTTGACAGGTTCTCTCTCTCTCTCTCTCTCTCTCTCTCTCTCTCTCTCTCTCTCTCTCTCTCTCTCTCTCTCTCTCTCTCTCTCTCTCTCTCTCTCTCTCTCAAATACGCGCTGGCACAAACACATACTCACACAACGATTGTATGTGTCTACACAAGGCTAAATTAATCACATGATAATTTATTGCCACACAAAGGTAATCTCAAAGCAGTTCTGCGATAATAGAAAATGCTAAGGATATCACATAAACATATGTTAATTAGGTATGGCAGATCTAATGTGAAAATAAATATACACTGAATAATAACAGTGTCGCACATATAAAGTGTATATGAATGAATCACTGAAAAACGAGAAGTAGGTTGAGAGTTTTACCAAAGTACAACTACAAAAAACAATGGACGTTGCGGCCAAAGCCTTCGTCAGCACAGAACAAACAAACAAAAATAGATTAACTAATACACGATCGACACATAAAGTGTATAGACTGACACACAACTACAATGCTGGGAAAATATGTCACATACATACACGAAATATGAAGTATGGCACATACACAGAATGTTAAGATTGTCACACACATACAAACAAATCAAGAAAAAAAAAAGATATAAGATGCATGAAGAGCTAAGAATGTCACATACAGCAATGGTATCCAGTAGGACAATACATATATAGAAATGGGGTTCATGAAACAGATGATCACCGGCCACTGTTTGACACAAACGTTCAGAACTTAGACTTTATGGAAACACAAGAAACATGGACGGATCATTACTTAATTTTCAACAGCCTTGCAAAAAGTCAAATACAATCACGGCCCAGTTCGTACCTTTTCGACCGAGCTAGAAAGATATGTTGCCATGATACACTTTTTCGTCTTAATCTTGTTTTATGAAACGTCTCAAAGAAGAGGTTGATGCAATATTCTATAATATTTGTCGCGTATCATGTTGCTTATGCTAATGTCAATGTTTGATTTCTTCAATGCATGTTTATCTAGCCGTCACTTCCTGGGCCACCCTCTCGCCTGCTATCCCGATGTTCTCATACAGAACAACTCTCTAGCATATTGCCGGTTTTGTTCCATTCTAACTAAATCTATCCACCCATCATGTGCTATGCCGAAAAGCTTGCGCGCTCATGTTTTGTTATCTCACTCGATCACCAGAGTCATCAATCAGCTCCATGTTTCTGCCTCGACCATGCCATGTGGCCAAGCCATTCATGTATTTATTTTTCTGTCTTCCCCTTGGTCTCTTCCCTTCGATCTCGCCAGTTGTTACCGACTTCTCCAATTAATTTATTCTCATAACATGCCCAAAAATTATTGACTGTCTACGTCTACTGTCTCTAATCAGTTTACGATCTTAATTTCTTTCTTGAAGGACCTGTTCGTTGGTTTTTCTGTCTGTCCATGATATTCTTTGCATTTTCTTCAGAAACAACATTTCCACAGCCATCAGATGTTTTTCAGCTTGTCTGCTCATTGTTCACGCTTCACATTCATAAAAAAGTGCAGGTTCTCTGTATCACTTTAACACACTTTTCTCGTTTCAACTGATATCTTTTTATTGATCAGTATGATTTTCATCTTGCAAAAGGCTACCTTCGCAATGGCAATTTTTGTTTTAATTTCTTCAAGGCATCTCCCATCAGATGTTATGACTGTTCCGAGATAACTGTACCGATTCACTTGTTGAAGAATATTCCCATTTACTTGTAAATTACATTGAGGTGCTCCTTTCTCCCTTATCCTTACTGAGCTTTATACGTATTTTTTTTTTGTATATTGACAGAGATATTACTGTTTCTCTGTACTTTAGAGTGTGCATTGTTATAAGGGACGTAAGTTGTATTCATTGTGTGTTAAAAAAATGATTACGAATATGATTACGATTATGACTGCTCCGAGATAACTGTACCAATTCACATGTTTAAGAATTTGCCCATTTACTTGTATATTACATTGTGGTATTTCCTTCTTCCCAGTGACGACCATAATCTGTGTCTTCTTACTATTCAGTTCTAACACTAGTTGTTCACTGTGGGCAACAACCGCATCTGCTAAATGTTGCAGATCCTGGTCATTGTCTGCAATCAAGACTGTATCATCTGCATATCTAATGTTATGAATGCATCGTCCCTCAATATTGATTTCTTTTATATCATCTATATTTCTGAAAATATTTTCACTGTACAGGGACAAAAATCTGGAGACATTACACATCCCTGTCTCACACCTCTCTTAATAGGCTGATATTGAACTACTTTATTATCAATTCTTATGACAGTTTGTTGTTTCCAATATATGTTCTTACAAGTCTAAGGTCTTTTCCATCAATTTGTAGATCTTCAAGCATCCTTATCATATCGACATGTCTCACTTTATCGAAAGCCTTTGTGTAGTCAATAAGGCAAAGATATAGATCTATGTTTACTTCCATAGATTAGTTAGTTAGTTTGTCGAGGTTCCAACTTCACGGCAACGGGTCATCCCCATTATGCTCCGTTCCTGTGCCAGTGAATATCACACAAAATGCTCCCCACTGTCCAATGTGAAAAGTGGAATAGGCAGGAGTCTCGTCAATCCAACAGTCCGCACAGGTACACTGTGCATAATGCCGCCGCTAGACTGCCAACACAAAATTAATCCACGAAAACCACACATCATCGTCGATGGAGTCGACAGTCACCAGAAAGACCTCATTGACCCGGGTTTTCTCACATGACTCGGTCTTTTATCGCAGGGCGACCCACCGAAAGTGTCGCATAAAGCACGAACTCCGCAGCTTCAGCGCCGACTCCCGGGAGTCTCCTGAAAAATGCACTCGTGAACCGAAAAGGCAAATCAGTCACTTCAGCAACAGCCGGTAGACATTGTTCCGAACATGCAGGTCACTGTACAGGACAGATGTAAAAGCATTCCCCGCGAATTTCACAGCTCACAGTGTCGCCCACGCACTCACTTAGTAGCAGGGCGACGTAACCATACGCTACCAGTCCAACATGAGGAAAATGCTATTGCTAACCGTAGCTGCAAGCATAAACACGCCACAGGCCTTAACGGTTTAACGCCTAACCGCCATGTTGGCGACCGGAAGAACCATAGAACGTTTAATTACTGTTCTCAGTATATACACAGCATTTACTGTACCCTTGCCTTTTACAAACCCACATTGTTCTTCTCGTATTTCAGGTTGCATTTTCTTCCTAATTCTTTGCATGATAATTCTTAGCAAAATCTTCGTGATGAGACTCATTATACTAATTGTTCGATGTTGATTACTTCCAAGGCTCCTGATTTCTTTGGGATTGCAATAAATACAGAGTTACATAGTTAATGAGGTATAGTTCCAGTATCATATATTGTATTCGGCAGTCTGGTAACTTTATCTATACCATATTCTTCTAAAGCATTAATCATTTCTGTTGTGATGCTGTCTGGACCGGGGGTCTCGCCAGATCTTATATGGTTAAGAGCATTCTGAACCCATCTTCAAATTTAATGGCCTTCATTATTATTTTGAACATTATACTGAAGGTGTTTCAAATAATCTGTCCATACATGTAAAATCTGATCTTTTTCTATTATGATTTTGTCCGAACTATTTAATTATTTGGTGTTCTGTAAAGGCAGTAATTGATGGCATTCCTACATTCGTTCTTGGTTTCTTAGTTGTCTGTCTTTACTTTTTGTTTTACCGGCATTTTTTCCTTTGCACCGCATCTCACATGATCTGATTTAATGCCTGTGTGTTTCTGAAACTGTCCATGTCTGACATTTGTAACACAGTACTGGGACGAATAATGCTTGTTTTTGATACACTGACAGAGGCATCTGTACTTTTTGATACACTGACAGAGGCATCTGTACTTTTTGATATACTGACAGGGGCATCTGTACTTTTTGATATACTGACAGGGGCATCTGTACTTTTTGATACATTGACAGAGGCATCTGCACTTTTTGATACACTGATAGAGGCATCTGTACTCCCAAGTAGACTTTGCAATCCAGTGGGTATCCATCTGACTTCATGAGGCGTCACTGCCATCCACTGAAACCAACTCCTACGGAAATATCAGTCGTTAAACTTCAGACCTCTGGAAATCACTACTGGTAACTTGACTCGGGGAGCCTGATCGAAACTATTATAAAAATAAATGTTCTTGTGAAATGACTACAAAAGATAAAATAAACCACAACGGCAGCGGGAGATCACAACATAACTTTGTAAACATGATCATATTTCTATAAAACAGGGTCATATTTCTATATTCTCGTTTACTTCCTAAATCGAAAACGTCGGAAAGACAAGGCATTAAACATATGTTTGCAAGCTCGTGGAAACAAATAAATCTGATCAAGTAACGTTTACAATTCCATGAGGTGACACCTTACGTAAAAAAGGAAACCTCACGTGCCAAAGCTATATATCTGCAGGGTAAGATTGAAGGCAAGCGAACAAGAGGTAGACAACGATGCAAGTGGGAAAATAAGATCAGGAGATGGACGTGCATAAATCTGGCAGAATGTAAGGCCTAGGCAAAAAACAGAAAGTGTTTGAGATCGATTGTAGCCAACCTTCACTGTAGATTGACTGATTGAAACTTCGAAAATCTATTTAATTAGCCTATCGAAAAGATGATGTAAAGCAACATTTAACAACTACCTCAAACCAGCGAAAAATTAAACATTCTTTGCTGCTGCACCAATTATCAGTTATAGAACCACCCTAATTCTTAATCCACCAAAGAAGGAACCATTAGCACATGTTGACAAATCAAGTAGTGTGTATCAATTTAGCCTTGGGTACTATCTACCTAAATAGTCATACAGGAAAGATAATTAGCAATACAAAAGCAGAACTCATACACATGTGTGAACAAAAAAGTGAATGAATATTCTGGAAACCTTATGTAGTAGATGAGCTATACAAATCTCGCTTCATACATCATTCAGCACCTGCTAAATTTATGTCTCATAAACAGTTTCAGAACTAAGAGCGGATGGAAACAGAATTAGAGGCCGCTCTAGTAAAAGATGGATTTAACGGAATATCAGAAGCCGCAAGACCCATGTATGAATCACATATATAAGGTTATATTCAGATGTCTAGTCTTAATCTGCCGGTCTCCCTGACGATGGAGTTAACGACTTTCTCCGCATTCCCGTATATCCATGTAGTGGAACACAGTTGCATGAGATTTAGTAGCGGATCACGTCGTGTTGGTTACTTACGGGGGGTATTTGAGCCGGTCGCTCATAAATCAATGGCAAACTACTGAGCGTAATCTTGCTAAGACATCAACAAGAGCGGTAAAATGCTGGTGTTGTTAACAGCGATGTGCTGTAAATAGGATATTAAAAATAAAAAAAAGTCTTAATCTAACCAATAAAATAAGAGTAATCAAAAGAAGAAGAAGAAGAAGAAGAAGAAGAAGAAGAAGAAGAAGAAGAAGAAGAAGAAGAAGAAGAAGAAGCAGAAGAAGAAGAAGAAGAAGAAGAAGAAGAAGAAGAAGAAGAAGAAGAAGAAGAAGAAGAAGAAGAAGAAGAAGAAGAAGAAGAAGAAGAAGAAGAAGAAGAAGAAGAAGAAGAAGAAGAAGAAGGAAGAAGAAGAAGAAGAAGAAGAAGAAGAAGAAGAAGAAGAAGAAGAAGAAGAAGAAGAAGAAGAAGAAGAAGAAGAAGAAGAAGAAAAATACAATGTGCCAAAAGAGTAAAGGACGGCTTCGATGCGGATTCGAAACTATAGAAGACTCGAACCTATACTGGTAGACAAGTAGCTAGCAGTTACACTATCGCAACACCCTTTATCGAGACATGAAACTGTTTATCACACGCTAAAGAAATGTATATAACCCCAATGTTAAGGAGTTATTATACAAGCTGAAACATGTATGTGAAATTTATATAATCTGAAACCTATGAATATTCATTGAGGCGCTTCGTGTAGATAATGTAAAGCCGGAGAAACATACGGTGTCTGCCAGATAGACATGTAACATTTCCGCTTCCTGTTGTGGGTTACATTCATGTGGAAAGGGGAGTGGGGAGGGGGAAGCATAAGTGCTTAAGATGTTACGGTGTCCGTCTTAGTATCATAAGGTACATTGTTCCATCCCTGCATGGGGCTGGGAACTTCTAAACAAACCATAGGTATGTAATGATATTAGTTGTCCCTCCGATGGCTTGAGTGTCTAGTTGGTCATGCGTTGAAGTACACCTGTTCCTGCAGCGAGGAACTGTCGCCATTTGGAGGTGACAGGTTCAAATCCCGGTCGGTAACTATAGCTTTCAAATTTTATGTTGTCTAGTGCGTCCTCTAGTCTTTACTTATTTATTCTCCTTCTGTGAGCGCCAAAAAATACTACGTGGGTTTGTTTGTTTCAACCGATGGCTTCAGTAGTGAGATCGGATCCCATACCTTCCCGGACAAGTGCGAAAAGCTGGACATCCCATGAGCAAGTTGTACGCGTTAAAATTTCCCCGGCAGTTGGAAGTCGCAAAAGGTAGGCCCTCAAGTCGCCACCCTGGCAAACATTGTTAGGAAATGTCAACCAACTCACGAGTAAATAGAGCCCCTTACCTTTGATAGGATTTCTCTCGAG
>JACEFZ010017944.1:77500-172500 GCA_014155875.1 Cepaea nemoralis | reverse complement strand
AATGTGTAGAAGCCGAACTGGTCGGTATTCTAAGGAGAAGCGGAGTTAGAGATCTCCGTGTTGTGTTGTTCTCCTAGTTGTGAAGACAGGCCTGAACCAGAGTGGGTTCTATAGGGAGTGAGGGCCAAAACCCAGAGTGGGTTGCATAGTTGAGCAGTGGCTCCGACCCAATGTGTGGGTTGTATTGTAGGAGATCCAGCCGTGGATAGTAGCTGGACTAAATGTCTTGTGGATTTGATATGAAGCAGGCTTGAGAAGGCATTGATGTTTGCTGGTTAAAATTGTGAGGAGGATATTATATTCTATGGATTACATTATTTCTGGATGTATAAACATGTTCCGTCTGTCCGTCTTATTTCTGTAATAAAGGATTATGTGCGCCAACGGAATCTTGTTTAATGACTGGTGAACATGCACTGCGGGGGTGAGTTATATTGCAAGACAGTTAGATATCTCCATGGACACACCATGAGTATCGTTACCTAGACAAAGACCAACACACGACAATATCATGAACATATCATCGTAAGAACTTCGTGATATTATCATCAAGAACGACGTGTGACAGTATAGACTAGACCAAATGTTGCAGTTACATTGTGTAGACTGGACCAAATGTTGCAGTTACATAGTGTAGACTAGACCAAATGTTGCAGTTACATTGTTTAGACGACCAAATGTTGCAGTTACATAGTGTAGAATAGACTAAATGTTGCAGTTACATAGTGTAGACTAGACCAAGTGTTGCAGTTACATTGTGTAGACTAGACCAAATGTTGCAGTTACATAGTGTAGACTAGACCAAATGTTGCAGTTACATAGTGTAGACTAGACCAAATGTTGCAGTTACATTGTTTAGACGACCAAATGTTGCAGTTACATAGTGTAGAATAGACCAAATGTTGCAGTTACATAGTGTAGACTAGACCAAAAGTCCACCAACTGTGTATCGGAAGGCCATGCAAGTCTAACGTTATCCGGCGGAAGTCATTTAATTTTCGAAGGCAAAGTTAGATATTAATTATGCACTCCAAACAGGAAACAAAAAGGGTTAATTCTAAACATGTAAGATCGACATCATATGTACCTATCCAGGAGAAATCGGCGATAGTGTTTTTCCACAACTACCTGTTTTCAATGTTCTTTATGAGCTCTTCAGCTTAACGCCCCTGCAGAGTCACTCTGAACTGAACTGACAATAAACATAATTACAAGTATCCACCACTTTATACACGTTTAAAGTAACATGTGTGTGTCTGCCTGCCTGCCTGCCTTTCTCATAACATAGTAATGTGCTATGTTTATGTTCGCAACATTCATTTGACAATGTTTTTAACTTTGTGAATGCAATATAACTGATATAAAAAATATAAAGATGAGTGATTGGAAGGGCCAAATGTAAATGGGCTTGCGTGTTCAGTTTGTTACCCTTTGACTGACAAATTGATATATTTTTTGGGAGTCTCTGTCGCGAAGTGGTCAAGCCGTCTGACTCGGGCTTCGAAGGGTGGGAGTTCGATTCTAGGCCGCGTACTTCAGTTCACGAGTGCATTTTTTTCTGAGACTTCAAGGGGTCGTCGCTGGAGCTACGGAGTTTGTGCTTTATGCGATGCTTTCCGCGCTGTGGAAAGAGACTGAGCCATATTGAATAAAAACCCAGTGCAATGAAGTCGACCTTTTAAGCGGCATTTTTTAGAACCTTTGAAAATAAAGTTCGTTCGTTCTTCTACTTCATATTATTTGAGTCTTTCTATTCAGCTCATTCATAAATTAATGCATTTTTGTAGTTTGTTAATAAGTGTGTTAGTCGTTGTTCGTGTTTCTGATCCATACTCTAGTAGTGATTTCACGTTAGAGATTAAAATTCTAATACTGATTCCAGATTTAATTTCTGTTGACTTCCGCACATTCCATAGTTCTATAAAAGCTCCGTTTACTTTGTGTAATTTGATTGAAATAAGTCTATCTGGAATCTCAACTATGTCTACATTGCTGCATAGATATCTGTATGATTCAAAATTGTGGAGAGAAGTTCGCTCAAGGAGATCGGGTTATCATTAGCTTGATTTGTTCTCATTCTTGTTTTTTCCTTGTGAATCATTAGACCTATATGACTTGATCGCTTATCAGATATGTTCAGTATATCTTGCATTGCATTTTGTGTGTGTGTGTTCGGGGTGGGGGAAAGGGGGGAGGGGAGTAGGACGAAGAGAAAAAAGGAAAAAGATGTAATCTGAAACGTGAAAGACCGGCATCATATGTAGCATCAGTCTCACAGTTTGACAAGATGGTAGAGTTCTGGTGTCTGCAGAAGCAAGTGTTGCTGCTATATTTACACTTCTATTTGATACTGCGTGAGCTTGACAGCAACATCTTTTCTCCTTCTGGTGGTCCGTCACACCATGACAGACAGACAGACAGACAGACAGACAGACAGACAGACCGACAGACAGACAGACAGACAGACAGGCAGGCAGACAGACAGACAGACAGACAGACAGACAGACAGACAGACAGACAGACAGACAGACAGACCGACAGACCGACAGACCGACAAACAGGCAGGCAGACAGACAGACAGACAGACAGACAGACAGACAGACAGACAGACAGACAGACAGACAGACAGACAGACATACAGACAGACAGACAGACAATGTCGTCAGCTGGGTCCAGTTCATGATGCTTATCTGTCCCATTGAATTGCTTTTCTGATGTCAGTTATTATTGTCCTAATAATCCAGTCTATGGTCTGTAAAATAATGAAGGTATGTAATAATATAATAATAATAATAATAATTAATAATAATAATAATAATAATAATAATAATAATAATAATAATAATAATAATAATGTAAGGAATGCATGTCTTCAAATGCTGCATTTATTCAGTTAATGATCTTCAGAGGTTTATTTAATGCCTCATGAGTAAAACAATTAATCCTATAATTTCTCTTACATATATCATTTCATAGGACACAAAACCAATACAACGTTGCGAATTTATTTAATTGCTTTCCTTTATTATTATGCGCACTGTGGCTATATGGTTAGTGGTCAGGAGCTGTTTGGTCGGAACCCTGTGTGTTCATCTAGTAGTTTATCAGTGGCATCCCTTAATTTTTCCATATTGATCTTGCTTAATATTTCCCCAGGAGCTGACAATAACTGTGTTTTTCAATAATTGTCAAACTTCTGCAGGTCTCCTTTCTTAGGCTGCATCATCAGATGTCCTTCGCTCCACTCTGCTGGCATTTCTTAAGTCTACCAGACTCTGCTAAATCATATTTGCGGTGGGTCAGTTGAGCATTTCTATTGCTCCTTTTCAATGTTCTGGTAGCTTTTGCATGTTCCGGCGTCATAAAATGGAGTAATTAAAATACCCGTGGTGAAATTGTGGTGGGCACACGCGACAGGGAATCCGGCCGCTATATTGCTCTAGGACGCACTGTTGTGAACCAAAACACTAAAACTGCAGGACATAAGACACGTAAAAAAACACAGAAGACTCTTCTGGCGTACTCAAAGCAACAGCAGCAGCCTTGATAAAAGCAAGAATTATGTTAATATGCTCGACCAGGAACCCATAACACGAAAGGCATTGTTGCTAGTTAAGCTGAAACTACATCTTAAAACACTTGTTTTCTTTCACAACCGGCTCGGTGGCGTAGGAGTTACGAATGCAATTCGTAAACACGCATACCGCGTTCGAAACACAGTTGCGGGTGATTTGGAAGCAGATCGCCTTGCGTTGGTTTCCCATACAAAGGTATGCTTGCCGGTCGTTCAGAAAGCAATGGCACACTACTGAATGCAAACTTGCCAAGAAATCACCAAACAAATTATCGAAAAAGCTAGAGTTGACTGTCATATTCTGTAAAGGATATACAACTACCTTATTTTTTCTTCAATTGGCTATGATGATGTTTTAGAAAGTTAATTAGTTACATATTCTTTTAAGGACGTCACAATTAACCCAATGATTTATTAGCTGCTTGGGATTTTCTAGGTAATTTTATGTACAGTGCCATGCCATCGCTCTTAGCATTATGTAAAGTAACCCCAAGCTATTTGCTCCCAAATCGACTGTTGCTTTCTTCGAACCATGTATGTAAGGATTGTGCAGCTGCATTCCCTTTGGTTAGTTTAAAATACTAGTATTCTCATGGCTATCAAAGATGTACTTTGTAAAATGTGCTCTTTCAATTTTAATTCATTACCGTTCTTTCTTTCCAGTCTCAAAATGTGTGCGTCAGAACGAACTATTGTATGTATACATTGATTTTAGTCTCGTTAAGTGTTTCTCATAAATTCTGTGATCCGTAGACTGACCCGCAGACCGACTGGCGCCATTTGTAAAAAATAAACACGGACGTACGGGAATTACATGCAGATTCCCAATGTGGGTGGTATCGCCCTCTGGACGCGTTGTATAAATCCAGGGAGCACTGGTGCACGCACACAAATACACACGCTTACGCACACATACACATATATATGGTGTTTTTCCTTCAACATTGATGATTACCATTCATTTCATCCAGTGGGGTTGAAAGTTTTGAGCCGTAAATTCTTAGATGGTTGATAAGGTCTAGTTTGGCTCGACGTGTTCTTCGAAAATATTTGCAAAACGGCCGGCCGGCCGGCCGAGCGAGCGAGCGACCTACCGACCGACTGACCAACCGACCGACTGACCAACCGACCGACTGACCAACCGACCGACTGACCGACAGACGGACGGATACACAGATAGACAGAATGACAGACAGACAGACAGACAGACAGACAGACAGACAGACAGACAGACAGACAGACAGACAGACAGACAGACAGACAGACAGGAGAAAGATGCATCGGTCGACCAGGATGAAGATACAGGGGCCGACTTGGACAAAGAAGCAGGGATCACCAGGACAAAAAAAGCAGGGATCACCAGCACAAAGACGCAGGGGTGGGAGCCTTCGTGGCGAAGTGGTCAAGCCGTTTGACTCGAGCTCCGAAGGTTGTGGGTTCGATCCGAGCCGCGTCCTTTGGTCCATGAGTGAAATTTTTCGAAGGCTCCTGTGGGTCGTCGCTAGACCTACGGAGTTCGTGCTTTGTGCGACGCTTTCCGCGCTGCGGAAAGAGACCGAGCCATATGGGATAAAAACCCGGTGCAATGAAGTCGACCCTCTCGACTTTTAAGCGACTTTTAAGACGCGGGGGTAACCAGGACAAAGACGCAGTGGTCGACCAAGACAAAGATGCAGGGGTAACCAGGACAAAGATGCAGGGGTCGACCAGGATGAAGACACAGGGGCCAACTTGGACAAAAAAGCAGGGGTCACCAGGACAAAGTCGCAGGGGTAACCAGGACAAAGATGCAGGGGTCGACCAGGATGAAGATACAGGGGCCGACTTGGACAAAAAAGCAGGGGTCACCAGGACAAAGACGCAGGGGTCGACCAGGACAAAGATTCAGGGGTCACAGGATAAAGACGCAGGGGTCGACCAGGACAAAGATTCAGGGGTCGGCCAGGAAAAAGATTCAAGGGTCACCAGGATAAAGATGCAGGGGTCGACCAGGACAAAGATGGCACAGAACATTGCAGACACCTTCGGAATGAGGAGCCTAAGTGAGTAGAACTGCCAAGGGTTGTGAAACTTCCATAAAGCAAAGAATCGAGCTGGTCACCTCACTCTGATCATGTCATGACCTAGTAAATGCGAAATGTTCAGCCCATGCGGCAGAATCTACTTTCCTGTTTCCTGTACCTGTATAAAGATCAATACAGCGCATGGATAATTACACACTGACATGCTCGATGACTGATCTGCAGCTATCATAAAAATAAAATAACGAGCGTTATAATGAGTCTCCGTGTACAGTCATTCTCACAACCGTACGAAAAGACACATCCACACATTCCACAACCTCTCAATTATCTAACTGAAGAAAAAAAAAAGGCCGATGGCTATACGTAACAAGGATCTGCAATCTACAATAACGACACTAGCAAAAAGCAAACACGTTTGATCTTGTACATGTTTTGAAGATTCACCATGGCAACTGCTTCGATTTTTATCGGCATGATGACGATTCTTGCCAGTCAGTGAAGCGACAAAAACTCTTTCATTCAGGATAACAAAAAAATAAATAAATAAATAAAAAGAACAGGAAAAGAATCCACGATAGTTTTGTGTGCGGTTTATAACAGAATACCATACTAAACAGTAATAAACAATGGGAAATGTTTAAAATTTAAAGACGCAAGTGAAAGCTGTGTGGTAAATACACGGAATAATAAATGGACGTGACAGAGTGACTGGTAACAAATCAAAAACATGTCCGGTGGGTTGAGATAAGACAAAATGAGTTGAAAAGGCAAGAAGACCGACTTAATTGCACGGGTGTTATACCATATGGCTCGACATCTTTCCGCAGGGCGTTCTGAGGAAAGCGTCGCACAAAGCATGAATTCCATAGCTCCAAAAGGAGGGCCTCCCCAGAGGAACTCCAAACAATTACATGTCCGTGAACGAACGACATGACCTGGAATCGAACCTGCACACTTTGGAGCGCAAGGCAGACAGCGCAACCACTTGGCCACGGAGACTGCCTTGTGATAAGAGGTACGTTCTGTAAAGGACCTGCCACATGATGATGATGATTATTGCGACATGGAACAATGTACAGCTACGGGACAAATGTCCATGACTTTGTTAACAAATTCTAATGCCAGGAGGCAGCTTCTGTAATGTTTTATATGTCCAAACTTAACTAGCTTAGGAACATGTAGACAGCTTGGGGATGACACAGAATGAGGCAGTAAAACTGCCAACGGTTGTGGTACGTCCTTGTAGCTGAGAAGCAAGCTGGTCACCTTATTCTTATCACATCTTGACCTAATACATGTGAAAATTTCCAACCATAGTTGGAGCACTATACCCGGACAATGGGCATTCTTATATAAGTGAAGGTCCCATTTACACGTCTCAATGTGCAGTTGGTTTATATTGCTAGAACCATTTTGTTTATAGACCAACCGCCACTCAGTGGCTGATGTGGTCCATGTCACACAGGCCACCTTCACTTCCTTTTCTTGGTTCTCACGTTAGGCTGGGTGGACCTGGAAGCCAAGTTCATTTAAACAAATTGGAATCCATCTTAATGCGCACCGAACCCCCGACCACGGGACGGTAGGCGAGTGGCTAGCCACTACGCCACCGCGGCTCCCCTATGTAAGCAGTCATGCGGGTACAGAAAAGGGACGCATCTTGTTTATTCACGCCGTGAGGCGTTAATGAGTATGTTCTGCTAGATCCATATTGTTAGTCTTATCAGAACCGGATGGGTGTTGTGAAATATGACGCCGCCATTTTTCTCGCATGAGAACCCAGGTCAATTAAAACAATCCTAAAATGAGAGAAGTAAAAATGTTACTTGCGTGTCCCTTACAGGGAGTTGCAGTCACAGCCAGCATGTATTTGCTGTTTGTGATTTACTGGGAAATTTTAGTTCATTAGTTTGCCATAAAAAGAATGTTGATGTGCTACATAGAACCTATGCTTTAATATGGATGTGAAGCGTGGACAATGAGCAAACAGGCTGAAAAACATCTGATGGCTAAGAAAATATGGTTTCTGAGGAAAATGCAAAGAATATCATGGACAGACAGAAAAACCAATGACCAAGTCCTACAAGAAACAAATGAAAATCGTAAACTGATTAGAGAAATTTGACGTAGACAGTCACAATTATTTGGGCATGTTATGACAAGAAGTAAATCAGAGAACTTGGTAACAGTTGGCAAGATCCAGGGGAAGAGAAAGCGGGGAATAAATAGAAGTAACTACCTGGATGGCTTGGCCAAGTGGCATGGTCGAGACAAGAACTGATCCAAGACTCTGATGATCGAGTGAAATGGCGAATCATGACTGCCCACGCTTATCTGCATGACACATAATGGAAGGGGTTTGCCATTACTTACTGACAGACTGACGCCTCATACCATGAAAATCAACGCAAAATGGATGAAGTGGTCAGTATCATACCAGCCGACTTTACTTGCTAGAACATTACCCCATGTCCAGTTTAAGCTGATTGTTAGGTCAACAAAGTTAGTAGCATATTCTTTACTAGCATATTTATGTTCATTAGTTTACCATTGCTCTCTCAACTACGAGCATTCATACCAATATATGAAAATCAACAGAAGGCGGTCTGCTTCTAAATCGCCCGCAGCCGTGTTTCCAACGCGGAATGCGAGATTACGCATTAGGTTGATAACCCATTCATCACATTACCGGCAGCCTAAGTAGAATAAACAAACAAACAACTCCGACTAGATGAGGATCCGAATAAAAGACAACCGGACCGGCAGGCAAGCATGATAGCCTCTGCGATACATATATTCCCGCTCTACACGCGAGCACACACACACACACACACACACATATATATATATATATATATATATATATATATATATATATACATACATACACACACACACACGTGCGTGTGCGCGCGCTCACAATAGCAAATAGTGTGTGGTTTGCTTGTGAATTTGTAATGATATTCACAACTGCTGTCTTTCAATGAGTCGTGTGAGAAATGAAAACCGTGAGCTAGATACGCGAGCTAGTCGATACGTCTATAACAGCTTAGCTCTACAGGATGTCAGTTATGTATTGAGCTAATGTGATTCACATCAAATAAGCTTACTCTCATTTCTCATACGCCAGGAGTCTTTAATGAGAAGAAGTGCTATGGATAAGAATGGAAAATACCAAACGTTCAAAATCTGCTTACCCAAAGGTTATGCGCAGCCAATTGCTCATTGTAAGACGTCAGTGTTGGATAATAAGAAAATAAAAGCGAAACAAACCAATTTTATTTTCAAACGTCTAAAATCTTGACACGTGGGCCTATCATTCAGCCCTTCTTATCTTCCTTTACAATTACATTATTGCATTGACACACATCTTTATATGCTAATTTTAATCAACAACAACAATAAAATAGCGGACGAATGACGAAAAAGAAGAAGAATCTCTGTTGATAGCCGTGCTGGCTCTTCTAGCCATTTCCTTTCCAATAAATCGACTAGCCCTTTGCCGTCTTGACAGACGATAGTTTCTTGCATTGCGCTTCAAACAAAACATATTAATTACAACCCATGGCGGTAGCTAATGTGACTGATCAGACCAATTCGTACGGTAAATTTTCACTATTCCCAATCAATCAAAGCGGAAATATTTAACCGAGAAAGACATATTCGCAATCAATCAAAGCGGTGATATTTAACCGAGAAAGACATATTCATTAGTTTCAGTTTTTTTTTTTTTTCAGACGCCATGTAGACATGTGTAAACAAGGCTGTGGATTTCTCCCGCTCCCCTTATCTAACATCTCATCTTGCCAATATAGTTATCACATCCGTGGCAAAGATGCTGACGTAATACTATTATGACAACCATTAGTCCAGCAATCTATCTCGGTTATCAGTCACCACTCATATATCAATCACCATTCCTACAGCCGCCAAGTCCATAAACATAGATTTACAATGTACCCAGTTAATACCACAGACCAGACAGCGCAGTCGCCCGTGTTTACAGAGGCACACCAGGGAAGCGAAGAGAAGTAACGATGTAACCTGCCATGCATGTCATAAGAGGCAGCTAAGGATGTAGGCTTGACACTGGCTAATAAAACAAAAAGAAAACGAAGTCCCGTTGCAGGAACATGGTCTGGGTGTGTAAAGTGTTGCGACAATCATGTTTCTAGGTCTGAGTGCACGGTGAAAAAAACCAAAAACCAAATCACCAGTCTTTCTTTCCCGTAGCGAAATACATAATCAGGCATCGAACCCATATCCAACCGCGTCTACATCATTGCCAGCATAACGTTCTAACCGTTGCACCAACGCGTGGACCCATGCATATTCTACTACAAGAAACAGAAAGCTACGAAGCTAAACTAGCTAAACCCAAAAGGTTTCCTCAGTAGAAAAACAAAGACATCCATTTGGTCGCATATTTACTTATTTACTGCAGTGTGTCGACAGCAATGTATTTCATCTGCTGAAACGTAGTCACTCTATTGTTTGCTTCGCAGCATGCCCCACTTACTTGGTATCTGTTCCATTAGTTAAACAAACATGGACGAATTATGCGAGGTTTATGGCAGCGACAGCAGGAAGGTGAAGATTTGAAAAACGTTTTAACGAATGAGGTTGCAAATGAGGCTTGAGCGGTTTGCAAACCAGTGTTTATAAACGTCGGCTTGTTCAGTCAAAATGCCATAAAGAGGTAAAAGTCAGGTATACTGCTGTTCCATGATGGTTTGACACGCGCCTGCCTGTCCGGTGTTCGTCTGTTCGATCCGCAGCGGTACCGATTCGAATTTTAAAACATTGACCTGGACTCCCAGGTCGACCCTAGCCTAAAATGTGTACCAGCAAATGTCTTGGAAAATAAAGGCGGCTGGGGTTATACTGACCACACCCCTCACCGAGTACGGAAAGGTCTATACTAATATGTGTCAGGGACCCTATGTCCAATGCGCCTAAGGATTGCAAACGGGACCTTAACTTTTGAGCTTATAACGATTTTCGTTGTAATCAAACGAATCTTCGTCAATGAAAAAGCACATAAAATTATGAAGTAAGAACAGGGTGCTTGTAAAGTCTCACTACACTTTGTATGTAGATCGAAAATGAAAAATTAAATGATTTCTTTGGTTTCTTTGGTGTCATTCTGTTTGGAGTGCAAAGAATTACTCCAGCACATGACAGCCATTCCCTGCATATTGCTTCACGATGGGCTGTGTAGCATAGTTTTTGATGGCATCATGTACTTAATTTTTGAAATTTGTTCTACACACAAAGTTTAATGCAACTTTACAAACACCCATTTCGGGTGTATTGAGCATATGATGAGAGACTCTTATTTTATAGATTAATGTAAGGTGTATTGAGCATATGGTGAGAGACTCTTATTTTATATACCAATGTAATATGTATTGAGCATATGGTGAGAGACTCATATTTTATATACCAATGTAAGGTGTATTGAGCATTTGATGAGAGACTCATATTTTATATACCAATGTAAGGTGTATTGAGCATATGATGAGAGACTCATATTTTATATACCAATGTAAGGTGTATTGAGCATATGGTGAGAGACTCATATTTTATAGACCAATGTAAGGTGTATTGAGCATATGGTGAGAGACTCATATTTTATAGACCAAGAGGCACTCCTTGGGTGATGTGGTCAGTATTGCACTGGCCGCCTTTACTTCCCTGGACATGTCCAGGCATCTGTGTTCACCTAGACCAGGGGTGTCAAACTCAATCGCTCAGCGGGCCAAAACTCAAATCACACGTAAGGTTGCGGGCTGAATAGGATAAACATTCAATAAGCCGAAAATTAAACCTTTTTTAAACATTAATACAAATTAAAACAGAAACAAGTTATAATATTTAAAACAAATCATTGGTATACACATTTTCACTCTTATGAAATAATTGAGATGAGTGGCTATATCAGACAGAAACGCCAACTCACATTTCCACGTTTTATCCCTAAAAACTGGAATTTTTTTCCTTTACTGTCCATGAATTGAGAGATTTTCTCGATCAGCTGGAAAAAATCTACTGAGAATTTTCCCATGACTTCGCCATCACACCTCAGTAGCGTATCATTCGACAAGACTGCTAATTAGGCAATTTGATTTGCACCTTATATCGTGGCCATTAAAAATATTTTTGCCTAAAATTCTCTCTCAGGCCGAATATATTTGGACGTCGGTTCAGACCGCTCAGGCCTGATATGATTGTACGCCGGGCCTGATGTGGCCTGCGGGCCTTGAGTTTGACACATATGACCTAGGAGCTCAGGGCAGCTGAAAAACTGCGCCTCGTGTAGATATTAACCCATGACTACCGGACCGGAGGGTGAATATCCAGCCACTACGCCACGTTGGGCTAAAATCATAACGTAACCGGGAATCGTAGAGTCTCGGACTGTATAAACTTAACATTTCCTGATAGAGCATGCAGGTCTGCGGGGCAATGAACAGCCTGATATGTTGGATGTTGCTGCACCTCTAGGCAGAGAGGTACTACACGTTTACGGTGATGGGGTGAAATCTGTCTAGAATCGGGTGGAGAGGGAGGGTGAATAGACGGAGTATCAATATCTGGAAAGACTGGCGCAGAAGGGAGTGAGTAGAGGGACAGGACGATACTTAAAGCGTAGAGAAAACATCACACGGGTGTTTAATCAAATTTCTACTCGAATAATCAGCAACAGAACTCTTCAGGGGCCTTTGAAGGGGGATCGGGGCATATGCGAGAATGTCCCGTGTGCAATAATGACGATCCTTAAACTCAGTATTCGGAGGTCAGCATAACCGAGTGGATAGGAACGCGCGTTCTTAAACATCCGGTGTGCTGATACCGAAGTAAGGGGGCTGAACCCCCTACACCGGACCGTTAATTAAAATGTGGGCCTCTCGTCCTTGACTTGAGGACGTAAATTACATGTACCTCTGAAGTCAGAGTGGATTCGCGTGATGGCGAGAGACACTGGTAATAATCAAAGTTATTCCACACGCAACATTCAGGTCATTGCTACCAGAAGCAGTATGCATGGACTACGCTTGGGTTAAAAGCGAGCGAGCGCAAAAAAGAAATAACAACTCAGTATTCAATATTCAGTAACATTAACATGTGAATCCTCATGTTGTGTTTTATACCTAGTGAGGTTGACTAGAGTTATAGCTCATTCGTTGGATGAAGAATGACTTGCGCGATGAATTGGATTAACGTGAGGAAGAGCTGAGCAATTCGTCGAACTCACTCTCTCACCTGAGTCCATCTGAGTCCAGTGACAAGACAAGTCAAGACGACTGGAGACGAATACAGGTGCAGTGGATGACCAGGGCGCTCTACGTACCTTGCCGTGCCCATTACGTTCCATAACGCTTTGCAGATAAACGCCGTCTTACCCGTTGGATCATCAGTGATTTCATCCGCGCGTAATAAGTAAATATGTAAGCTAGGCTCCATTTGGCTGTCCTCATGGCAGGTGCTTGTAATTCAAACTTTGGAAGTCAAACAATCATCATCAATTAGACATCACGTGTGATCGCATTAAGAAGAAGAAGAAGAAGAGGAACTGGACGCCATACTATATTCTTGTACATAAACGGACGGCGTGATATTTACCACATCACACCCCTAGGCACGTTGGTCATGAAAATATGTTGTATCCAGCAACGTATCCCTGATATGCCACCATGGAATGGAAACGGATTAATCGCCTTTACCATTGACTGTAACTAAATGCATCCATATATATACGATTGGAACAGTTCTCCTTCTGGCATAGTGTTAAAAAATGTTAGTTGCATATACTCTACAGGACGTTTGCAGTCAACACCAGAATTTTATGCTGTTGTTGATGTCATGGCAAGTTTACGTTCAGTAGATTGCCATTGCTTTCTGAACAACCGGCACCCTTACTATTTCGTTAAAAAAAATCCAGCGTAACGCGGTCTGCAGCCAAATCGCACGCAATTGTGTTTCGAACACGGGTATACGGGATCACAAACCGCGTTCGTAATGCCTTCGCCACTGACACCGGCCTAGTGTAGTGGACAATTATAAATCTGGCAACTCTGCTGATAAAAGTTGTCACTGAGACAGGCGTGAGTACAATACAAATATAAAATACTGGATGTCAGAAATGCCGGAATAAAATAAATTAATAATGCCCCCTTAACGCGTCTTGAGGTTATTATATATATATGGTGCTACCCTCATATTTGTATAGACTACCCGGCACTGCATGGGTGGAGTGGTCAGTATCATTCCCAAGACTGGTACCCAATTAAGGCTGCTTTGGCCTGGGAGCACAGGGATATAAAAAAAATTATGTCTCGATGAGGATTCGAAATATGATCACTGGACTTGAAGGTATGTGACTATAGATGTGGTGATAGTTACATGTGAAGGACCTATTTTCACGCGATGAGACGTATTGGGTATAAGGTGGTAGCTCCATATGGTTAAACCAATCGTCACATGCTGAATTATGTGGTCGGTGTCGCTTCGACCGCCTTTACTTCCAAGAATATTTCCTAGTACAAATTAGAAGTCCAGGTCATGGGCAAACAACCATCTTGTCGAAGGGGATTCAGACACGTGACAGCCGCGAGGCGGTACTGAAGTGAGCTGCCGCCTAGCCACATGTGGGGTCGACGCCTCCTTATCAGTATCAGTTTTCAAAATATTTGCGACAGAAAGGCCACCAGGACCCGTATGTGAGCCGGTATGTGCACCGGTCGCTCAGAAAGCAATGGCAAACTACTGAGCGTAATCTTGTCAAGAAATCAACAATCAGCTGAAAGATGCTGATGTTGACAGCGATGTCCTGTAAAGTATATGCAAACATTTTCTTTATCCGACCCGGTGTTATTTTTGCAGCAGCAAGAGACCACTCCTAGATTCAGGGAGGGGAGAATAAAAGAACCATTTCACATTTTTTATTATAGCGATATGATAAATCAGTTTATAATTCTTAATACTTCAGATACGAAGACAGAAATTAAAGGGATGTATAGACAGCGGACAAGCAGCGTTCTTTGGCCAGATAATGAGAAGAGATGCATTGCAAAACACCATGACGACTGCAAGTTCATGGACTTAAAATAATTTGCCCGCGTTTAGCATGTAGACTAATCATAAATAATGGTGCAATTAAATGTGCACAGCAACATTATTGACAATTCGAGCAACTATACAAAGATGGCAACCATGCAATTCTTTTAGGTATTGATTGTTCATTTTTATTTTCTAATCCTGTGTTCTTGTCCACAATGTTTTTAGTGAACGTCTAGAAGACATTGTGCATAAGAGGTTTTACCAATATAAAATGTCTAATTCATTTGGAGATCGGTCTTTGTTTAATCTGAAGTAGCCATTAAATGCAGCAGCAAAAGGCGACATCAGAAACTTTTACATCTACAAAAGGAAAATAATAGCAACATAAGAAATTTGAAAAGAAATGAAAATAATACATGATAGAAAACCTGCTGGTCCTGATGGTAATGGAGACAAAGACAAGGGGGCAACAAATATATTTAAATAAGAATACACAAGTCAAGAAAAGCTTCCACAGCCCAGTGAAATGTATGAAAATCAAAAGAACATAAGCTTGGCATCGAACTTAGAATATTTAATTGCAATGTTGATGCAGTGCTGCCGTTTGAATAAGAAACATAGAAAGAATTACTAACAAACTACAGGGTGTATTTTTAATGATTGTGGAGTGTTTTAAAATATTGCCGTTCCAAGTTTTGTATTTACCTATTATGTTGCATTGTGTTGTATTAACTCCACAGTAGGTAAATACAAAACGTGTAACAGCAATATTTTCAAAAACTGCACAGTCATTAAAAATACACCCTATACATAAATTCTTGAATTGGTGACTACAGAAGAGAAGATATAAGATGATATGACCAAATCACCAACGTTGAGCTCATGGAGAAAACTAAACACGAAAATATAACTAGGCACTCCTTTGTCTAGCCGTCTCCCTGGCGAAGAGGTTAAGGACGTTGTTCGTAATCCCGTATACTCTCGTACGAAACATAGCTGCGCGAGATTCGGCAGCTGATCCCGTCGCGCTGGTTACTTATGGAGGTATGTGAGCTGGTCGCTCAGAAAGCAGTGGCAAACTATTGAACGTAAAACTTGCCAAGACAACAACAGCAGTTGAAAAATGTAAAGGATGTAAAAAATGTAAACACATAGAGGAAATGTCCTGTAAAGGATATGCGAAAAAAAAAGAAAAGAAAAAAAAACCACTCCCTTGTCTGGAATCTAAAAGGCGGACGAAAGGGTGGGGGGTAAAACCACAGAAAGAAGAGAATAAAAGCATAGATGCATAATGCAGGATACATAGATGGAGCTGCAGCAGATAACAAAAGACAGGAAGGCATGGCGATAGCTGGTTGAGAGAGCATGCACACATAGGAATAACAGGCGAAAGAAGAAAGAAAGAAGAATCGAGACTAGGGGTGAGATATGGCCAATATCACACCCGTCAGCTCTACTTCCCGACTGGAAGCGCAGGTAAGTTTAAATAACATACCCAGGTGAACGGAGATTTGAACACATGACCACCAGCCCAGAAGTGAAGCGAGTTAGCCACTGCACTTTCTCGCTCCATTACCGAGAGAGTAATGCACTAACATGGCATTTACTTTCTTCATGCTATCAATATGGAACATACGACATATGGCAGAGAGACATTATGCAGATCTTGCTATACATACTTACGCATGTATTGTGACCCTAGATAAAATTGAGAGAGGCATACACAATTCATCATCATCATAATCATGTGCTATGCCGATAAACGTGGGCGGTCATCTTTTGCCGTCACACACGATCACCAGAGTCGTGGATCAACTCTGTGTTCTTGAGAAATTAGGCGTAGGCAGTTAAAATGTTTTGAACACATACAAGAAGAAATAAATTAGAGAACTTTGTGACAACTGGAAAGATTAATGGGGAAAGAAGAACAAGGGGAAGGCAGAGAAGTAAATATCTGGATGGCCCAGCCACGTGGTATGGTCGAGACAAGAATACGAAACTGATCCCCGACTCTGGTGATCGTGCGAGATGGCGAAACATGACCACCCTCGCTTATCGGCACGGCACATGATGATGATTATTGGGCTGAAAATTCATCTGCATTTGTTTGAGGGGATTTCCCCTGTGTCAGGAACTTCGCTATTTCCACTATGACATTCGCATACACTCTAAATTGCAACAGGAAGGTAGATGACAGGCCTGCAAGAGATAGGAATGGATATAAATGGAAAGATAATACCTAAAGATATATTTATAGCAATTAAAGTGAATAACCAAAGCTTGAGAAAGAAAGTGTTGGAGGTTTATTGCAGCTAACCTACATTTCGGAGACGACACTTGATTGACTGATTGTTGGATTCTTCTTCTTCACTGCACCATTTTGAAAACATCTTTACCCAACTATGAATCAAAGCATTATGTTTATCACACTTCGAAAACAGAGTGTTTGAACAAAGAAAAGTCCCAAAAGCACATGATTAAAGAAGAAAACAGAGAACTAGTAGACCCATAAAGAGAGCAACATTATATTTCAACAGATTACACAACGTCCTATGTTTACCGACCGCAACACAAACTGGACATCCGCTGGGAACACTTAAGATGTAAAGATTAGTGAACGACCGGAAAAAAATAAGGTTGACAGTCAGTCAGTAGAAGAACGATTGGCGATCAATAACTCCGTAGATTTAAAGGATATGAGTGACGCAGATTGTAAGACGATCAAGAGGGTCAAACTAAAGTTAAAAAGAAGAAAAAGGGGGAATGGTGGGGGAGAAGAAGAAGGGAGAAGAGAAAGAAGAAGGAGGAGAAGAAAATAAGAAAAAAGAATAAAGTTCTGACAAAGCTTAGTATTGAAGACTATAGCATCAACACTATGGATAACTAAGAATGAAAAAAAAAAAAAAACAACTCTCTTGCAAAATAAAGAAAGATGGCCCATTCTTGAAGTAAATGAAAACGACGAATTGTGCCTTGATACATAACAGAGTGTACATGCTGTCCTCCAGTACACGGGTAATTGCCATAAAAAAATATTTCTTTGGGTATTATATTCCAAAATGAGGTAACAAGGGTTATAAAACGCACTTGTATGACCAAGTGGAAATCAGAGCACCCAGGCCACCAAGAAAATGATGCGTATTATCAACTGGATCGAAGTGAACAAATAGCAAACTCCAGAAAGTCGTAGTAATTATTAACTAATAATAATACCATACCAAAGTTGTTAAGTGACACAAACTCTTGGCAATGCTCATTATTAACTATTCTACGTTCAGATATCATACCTGGCTATCTATTTTCCAACTCCTGAATACAGCCTCCTGTATATGCCTTGTACTAGAGCAGTGGTTCTCAACCGTCCGGGGAGGGAATGACATTTTATGGCTTTCGGGGGGGGGGGGGGGGGGGGGTTAAGATAATTTCAAGAACGCGTTAAAACAAGAACCGATTACTTTATATTGGTTTCTCCTCCATACTTTATGGTTCTGTACTTCTCGCCCTTCTGAAATTCGCTTTATAACGTAAACAGACCCGCAAATCACGTTTTATGTGGACGTCTAGACGTGTTCTAGTATGTGTTATTAAATTTAACTTCCATTTTTACCTATACTTATGGAAAAAAAGAGGGGGGGGGGGGGTTATAAGGAGGAAATACGAAAAGGGGGAATGACATTCTGAACACTTCGCGAAGGGGTGCATGGGCCAACAAAGGTTGAGAACCAATGAACTTGCGTATTTATTTCTACAATAATGACAGTCTCCAGATATGAGTGCATGTAAAGTATCAAAGCTCAAGTAAGTAATGGATCCTTTTATAGAGTGTATTTTATTGACTGTACAGTGCTCGAAAATATTGCAGGTCCAAGTTTTATTTTCACCTTCGGTAAAGTTCATGCAACATAATAGGTAAATACAAAATTTGGACCGGCACTATTTTCAAATATTGCACAGTCATTAAAATTACACATTGCTTTGAGACATATTGTGTATATGGCGCTAGCGCCATATTCATATAGACCCTTCGGCAGTCAGTTGATAATGTGAAACATATTTTAGGCTGAGTCGCCCTCGTCGCCCATATTAATAATTTATCATTCTTGTTCACGACCAATCAGCCGGTAGGTGATCGTGCTAGCTACAGAGCTACTGTGGTTCCCTATTCTTGTACAGTTATTACGTGTAGCTAATTAAGATGGTAAGTACCGTAGGTCGGTATTTACGGTCGATATTCCATAGTGAACATCTAAACAATCAGAGCTCGTATGAACGATCAGAGGTCTTGAATAATACATTGTTTGTTTAGTTATATTCTACTTTTAAATTCCATTTACTCCGTTGAAAACTTATTATAACATCAGTATGGTCCTAGGAAAATAGTCGGAATTAATTGTACATTAATGTTTTATATAAGGTCAATGAAGCAGAACATTCTCAAGGCCTACAAACGTTGAAGCAATAAGTATGCATATATCTTCTGTTGCACAAATTGTCCTTTAAACGGAGATTGCGATAATTATTTCACACAGATCACTCACCCCCCCCCCCCCCCAAATTTAAAACTGTCTTAAGTGTCATTAAAAGTATGAAGATCTGTCCTTGCCAAGTGTTCAACTATGTAATATTCGAAAGAGTCGAGTCAGACACTGGTTTCCACCATCATAAACAGTGTATCCTTGGCAGCAGGAGTTTCCCCATTGATTTTCTAGGGGAAAGCTTGCCTGAACAACAACACACATGACTGTTTGCTCTGCTTTCTTGATACGTTCGCTGATAACTTGAGACACAATTAAACAAAGACCACAACGTTGTCCAGGATCCGTTTCCAAGTAGCGTGCATTTAAGGCAAGCAAAACGGAAATCCCATAATGGCTAACTGTACCAATACCAGATAATGTCCAGCCATTGTTCCCAAAGAAACGCATGTATTGTGTGGTATGGCGTGGTTATGCTTCACACAAATCATTTTATATTCAAATAGGATCAATGTCTTTGTTTCTAAAAGTGTAAAGGAAATCAGAGTAGGGTCTCTTATTGATTGATTCATTATGCTCGTTGAAACAGCACTCATGGCAGATCTAGATGTGTTGTTTTAATAATCGCAATAGCAGTAGTAGTAGTAGTAGTAGTAGTAGTAGTAGTAGTAGTAGTAGTAGTAGTAGTAGTAGTAGTAGTAGTAGTAGTAGTGGTGGTGGTGGTAACAACAACAGCAATAATAATAATAATAATAATAATAATAATAATAATAATAATAATAATAATACAACCCATGTATAACTGCCAGTCTCCTATTTGTAGTACAGTATGTTTCCTTTAGCATATGCCAATTTTACCATCAATAATTAATATTAGTGACTCATGTAGCAATGGTTGTTTGAACATTTCCCATGTTTTTATAATACATGTATTCATATTGTTGTTGTTGTTTTCGATTAGCCTCATAAGTGATATATAGATGAAATAATGTATGAAAGAAAACCATAAGAAAAGCAGAATGTTAGACAGGCCTGCTTGCCCAATTCTGAACCATTTGAAAATAAACTTTGTACGTATTTCTTAGTTAATTACAAGCAATATGAACTAACGTTAGTGTGCATGGAGCCTGCTGGCTATGGACATGCATATATTGTCCCTCAATGCGATGTCATGATTTAGTGCCTCAAACTGCCGCTATAGCCAATAGTTTGTTACTTGTTGATTCAACAATCCGTGTCGGTGTGCAACTTAAAGTTACATAGATAATACATTCATATCACCCGCAATGTCTTTCTAACTGGCGCCTTAAAGGCCGTGAATCCAATGTCTCATTACATTAGCCGCTTGCGTTACCAGGAATTAAAACAATTACAAAAAACCATAAACCAATCACGAGTGTTAGGGACACTGTACCATCTTCTCTTTTGCCTTTTTTTCCTGACTTTCATCTCCGAACGGAGCATAAACCCTCAATCAATTCTCACAAAACTACTAGTATTTGTAAACTTGCTCATAATTGGTTACATTTTACAGCTAAATTTTTAAAGCGGTGATATATGCAGTTTCAATCCGACCCTCCTTAGACACCTCTTGCAACGTGCTCGTTGAGGACAGGATTATTTTAAAAATATGTTGCATATCCCTTACAAGACATTGCACTCAACACTAGCATACCGTTATTATACTTTGATTAACGTATGGGCCACGATAACACGCGCAGTCCTCGTATTATGGTTAACATGTATATGATTTCGATATTTGCTTGACGGTCCTCATCTTATAATATGTCTAATTTGTTAACATTAACGCTGACAGTTTGATAACTGCCAAGAAGGAAAGCCATGGCAAACCACCACCTTTACAGATGCTTAGCATATCATGTCTGTTAACATAGTCAGCCTTGTGTCATGTCACGGACGGGAATCAACAGAAGAATTGATCCATGCCGTCAGAGATCGCAATTTGTGGAGAAGCATGATCGCCCACGCCAGCCGGCAAGGCACTGCATGATGATGATGATGACACAAAGACAACATGTATACCCAAATACAACATCAGAGTGAATGGAACCAATCTGAAAATTAGTCAATATAATTAGGTATGTGGATATTTTAATAATATGAGATGGAAGATGTATTAAGGAAGTTAAATGAGGAATAGTCCAAGAAAAAGCATAATGTCCCAAGATGCAGATTATTCTCTGCAATTTATCTTTGGCAATGGAGTTGAGGGACATTGTTCTTAAGAGCTAAATTGGGTTAGTATTGATGTATGGAAGCTAATCGTGGGCAGTTAACAACAAGCGAGGAATTCTGTGGAGCTGCGAAGATGTGGTTTTATGGAAGAGAACATCGTGGACGGATTGAGCGAGTAAAGAAGATATCTTGAAAGAAGATAACTCACAAAGAGAACTGGATACTCACAACAGAAGAGGACAGTCCACATTCTGTGGACATGTCATGATGTAAGTTAAAGGGAGGTAAGCAGGAGGGAGAGGCAAAGAGACGATGCTGAACAGTTTGAAATCGTAGCATTGAAGAATATAAGTATCAGAAGTGATTATCATTACACGAGACAGAAGGTTCTGGACAGACATGATCACCGACGCCACGCGGGCATGGACTATAAGAAGAAGAACTACGACACCGGTGTTGTTTCACATGCTCATTATTGGTTTTAATTGACAATGAAAATTAAGGTGGACATTATGCACACTGACACATATGTCTTATCCTAAAAATAAAAAAAAAAATAAAAAAAAAAGGCGCTCGATGCACTACCCATGGGTTAGGAGGGTGTATGACAATCTTGGATTGTTTGCAAAATGTTCCGTCAAACGAGTATGCATGTACACGTAATACCTTTAGAGTCAGAAGTGCTTAATATGTGAGATATGTATATAACACGCAGTTATATATGTATATACTCACCAGCCATAAATGTATACACCAACCAGTCATATATGTGCATACCAGACAGTCACATATGTATATATCAACCAGTTATTTATGTGTATAACAACCAGTCATACATCAATCAAATCATTCGTGCTGTAACTGCTTAGGTTCAGTCAAATCATTCATGATGGATCTTCTGAAGCAAAGTCGGACACACATGTACCACTTGAGTCCCAGACATACACCTTAAGCTGTAGTGGCCTTTTCTATCAACTTCTCATGACTCATACATTTGTATTCTATGCCCAATCTGCTTGACATGGCTATGTCTTCTGGTTGATTTGTTGATTTTGAATCCTCTTGAAGACTTTCTAGTTTAATGACATTTCAAGTACATCGTTTGAGATAATATCAGCTGTATGTTTTGTCAGTAAGTTTGGTTTTAAAAAAAAGAGCAGGTTAAGACAGAATAAATTCTCGCTTTTCATACATTTTCAAAAGACCATTCTACCGGGTGTTTGTAAGGTCTGACTACAGTTTGTATGTAGAACAAATTTGAAAAATGCTTTCTTCTGTTGATTTCTTTTTGTTTGGTGTGAAAAGAATTACTCCAGCAGACGACAGTCATTAGCTACACATTTTTCTATGACATCATGTACTTCATTTTTCAGATTTGTTCTACATACAAAGTGTAGTGAGACTTTACAAACACCCGGTGTTTTACATTAACGAAATAACTAGGGGCTAAGCTGATAATGTCATGAGCACGGTGGAACGACGGATTGACACATGCGTTAGTCGTCTCGCTAAGTGACGCAAATACAGGCCGTTCAAGCCCACACAATGGCATGGCCCAATTACATCACAGATCCATGGCAGATTCTGCTTGGAGACATTTTAAAAGTAATCAGCTGGTCTGTTTTGTATCTGCACTAACACTGATTTATTGTCCGGGGAAAATAAAACATAATAAATATAGATTATTGAAATACAATTATAACCAGATATTTATCTAACTTAATATTTTCTGCTAAGGTTGTACCAGCTTTCAAATCTCTCGGCTGACGTTTTGTTGAAAACTAACATCGTGTCATCCTCACCAATCCGTTTGTGTTATGTTATGAAATAGCGACGAGAATCCCCTCTCGTAAGAATAGGCAACGACAAATGGAAGTAACCATCGAAAGGCAGTCTTCGTGACATTGTGTATGACTGAGACATATCACTCTATAATCCAGTTAGTAATTTTATAAAACAAATTACATGTCAACATGACCGAATGAGTACGAACGCTAGATCTTAAACTTCTGGTGTGCCGATGCCGAGGTAGCGGGTTCATTCCCTACACCGTTGGACTAAAATGTTGACTTCTCGTCTTTGACAAGGATACGTAAATTACAAGTACCTTAGAAGGTGAAGTGGCTACGCCCGATAGCTAGGGACATTGGTAATAGAGAAAGCAAATATCAATTCAGAGCTACAAAAGTAGTTCTTTACCTTAAAAAAATAATTACGTGCCGAGAAATCGTTCCGCAGATCTCTGAATCAATTCTGTAGTTCATCGGCAATGCAGGATGCATTCGGGGAAGCAGATAATGCGTTTCAATGGGAGTGAATTAAGGTCCACTGAGAGGGACATTTGAAAAATAAACGTAACGGCCTGCCATAGCAAATAATTAAATTAATAATGAAACCTGCACGATGTATACGCTAGGCAGATTATAACACACACACACACTTTGTGAATACATAAATCACACATGTTTCAAAGATCAGGATGGATTTAATATTCTGTGGAGACCTCAGTATTGGTCCACACAAGTCATTTTGTCCCAGCAACCATGTTTTTCATTACATTTCCTGATAAACGTATGCGTTGTGTAATATGGCCAAAGTTTGTCATTTCCCGAGATATAATGTCTATTATGAGCCATTTTTCTTCTAGTTTAAATGCGTTTTTTAAAACTCTTCTTGACCAAAAATATCATAAGAATTGCTTTCAATATTTACCATAACCAACCCGGACTCTCTTCTTTAGTAATTGCAAAACAGTCAATGACTGGCAGCTCTTTGTTACCACATGAAAGATGCATATTCTCAAATATTGACTGAACGGAGGTTAGCACAACCGAATTGATAAGAGCTTTCGTTCTTAAACATCCGGTTTGCTGAGGCCAATGTAGCGGGTTCAACCCCTAAACCCGTCAGTTGGAATAACATGTTGACTTCTCATCCTTGACTTGGGGACTGTCATTACAAGAACCTCTGAAGTCGGACTGGGTTCTCTTGATAGCGAGGGAAGCTGGTAATGCGAAAAGCTAATCCACACGCAAAATGAAGCCCAGTGCACTATAAATAGTAGCACTTGTATGGACTATGCTTAAGTTCAATGCAGGTAAACAAAAATAATCTTTACTGTAATATCTTTTCTTATTAAGGGCTTGCAAACGCGGTTTGTGAGCTCGTTTACCCGGGTTCGAAACACAGCGGTACTGGTTTTTTCGAGAAAGGTTTAGGAACCGGTCGTTCAGAAAGAAATGGCAAACTACTGAACGTAAAATTTGCACAGGAATCACGAACAGCGAAAATGCTGGGGTTGACTGCTACGTCCTGTGAAGGACATGCAACTTAATTTTAATTAAAAATAGTGTGTTACAAGCTCTTAATTCTAATTAGCCTCTGTATTGCTATAGTCAGTCTCCTTTGACATTAATGAACAATCTCCATTTGTCTTAACTTTAGTATCTCATCTCATCAAGTTCCTCTTGTACCTTGCGGTGTCGAGGTGAAGTATAAACATCGTGAGAGTGTCCGATTATGGGCTTCATGTATCGATATTCCCATGGACTCTGCTATTCCCTCCGTCCAACGTTTACGTGGTCGGCCTCTTCCTCTGTTTCCATCTGGTCTGTACATCCTTGCTTGTTGGGTATGCTGTTTAATGGTAACCTACTTACATAGCCAATCCATTTGACTTTCTAATAAAATCTAGTGCTGCTATAACCCCCACTTTAGTCCTGATTTCTTCATTTCTGATCTTATCTCTTCTTGATACGTTGAGTATTCTTCTCAGGAATCTCATTTCTGTTGTTGTGATTTTTCTTTTCTCTTTTTCTGTCATTGTCCAGGTTTGGCATTGGTAACATATAGTTGGTAGGAAGATTGTGTTATAAAGTGCTTTATTAGTAGTTATTGATACAAGTTTGTTCTATAGTATTGGTGCCATTTGTCAAATGAGTTGGTTTGCCTTATTGCATCTATTTTCGATCTCGTCTTCTGATCTGCCATTTGATGATATTATACTTCCTAGGTACTTGAAACTCTTTACTTGTTTCAAGGGATGTTCGTTTAGGTGAATTGTTGTTGTTTTTTCTTCTTTAGTTATAGTCATTACCTCTGTTTTACTTGTGCTAATTTTCATGTTATGTTCCCTACACATTTCGTTTAGACTATTCATGTGGTCTTGTAATTCAGCTTCTGATTTTGCTATTAGTGCTTGGTCGTCCGCAAACAGGAGTTCTCTAATGGTTAGATATGCAGATGGTTCTTCTTCTGTGTTCTCGTCATGCGGTATTCTTGCTGGTCTCTGTTTGGCTGGTTTCTTTACACATGTTGTCTATATATGTTATGTACAAGAGAGGGGACAGGACACAACCTTGTCGTACTCCAGATCTTATGGTGAAGGGTTCTGAGTGTCCTCCAGTTGCTCTCACTATGCATTCACTGTTGTTGTATAAGCTTCTACATAGGTTTGTTAGATGTGAACTCACTCCATATTGTTTAAGGATTTCCCAAAGCTTGTTTCTATCTACTCTATCAAATGCCTTTTCTTTATCGACAAAGGTTAAGTAGAGTGTTTCATTGAATTCGATTGATTTTTCTATAAGTTGTCTAAGAGCAAAAATGGCGCTGTGCATCCTTTGTTTATCCTAAATCCAAGTTGTGTTTCGCTTAGCTGAAGTTCTATAATAATTCGTAATCTCTTCTCAAAAATTTTGCAAAATATTTTCCCATTATGACTCAACAGTGAAATGCCTCTGTATTGTGTGCAATCTCTTTTGCTGCCTTGCTTTTCCAAATTGGAATAATTATGGCGTTTCCCCAGTCTCGTGGTGTCTGTTGTTATGTCCAAACATTGTTAAATAGTCTATGTAGCCATGCTGTTCCTACTTCTCTTGCTGCTTTAATTAGTTCTTTTGGTATTTCATCTTGTCCCGGTGATTTGTTCTTTAGATTTAATCTGATGGCTTCTATAATTTCTTCTTTTAGTATGTCTGGTTCTAGTTCTTCTGTGGCATCCGTATAGGTTCCTTGAATTCCTGTGACATCTGATGGGATGTTGTGAAGTTGTTCGAAATACTGCTTCCATCTTGCTAGGATTTGTTTTTGTTCACTTATTGGTTCTCGATTTTCGCTGTTTATTATTTCTGTTTATAGTTCTCCTCTGGTTCGCATTGCACTTATCTTTTTGTAGAAGTTTCTAGTTGCCTCCTTGTAGTTTTTATTTAGGGTTTCTCCATACTCTTCCCAGCCTTTTTGTTTTTCCCTCTTTACTATTCTATTCACATGTCTTCTAATTATTCTATATTCTATGTAATCACATTCCTGTTTGCTCTTCAACCACTTTTTATATTTTTGCTTTTTTGTCTTTTACCGCTTTCTTTACCTCTGTGTTCCAACAACTTGTTATTTTCTTTTTCCGTGTTTTGCGTTTTTTCGTGGTTCCACGTGTTATTTTTGCAGTATTTAAAATGCTTGATTTGAACATCTCCCATTCTTCTTCCACTATTTTTCTTTTTATAGATAATTTTACAAAGATTTCAGTTAGTTCTTTCTCGTAATTTTCTCTTACTGCCTCGTTTTTAAGGTTGCTTAAGTTTACTGATTCGCATGGGCGTGTATTTTCCTGCTCTTTGCTTTCTTCTTCTGATGGTTCTTATTGTGGCAACAACTGCTTTATGATCTGTGTTTATACTTAAATCGGGTACCGCCCTTGCATCTAATATATTTCTCTTTCTGTTATTTCTTGTTAATATAAAATCAGTTTGGCTTTTAGTATCTAGATCGTTCCATTTATACCAGGTGTATACTTGTGAATCTTTGTGTTTATAGAATGTGTTTGTTATATAGAGGTCGTGTTGGCTGCATAGCTCTATTAGTCTACTTTCGTTATCATTCCTTTCATTATGCTAATCTCCAAATGCTCCCAGATGTTTTTCTATGCCCACTCTGTTATGTCCTAGTCTTGCATTGAAGTCTCCCATAACTATGATGTTGTCCTGCTTATCTATTTTATTTAGCACGTCATGGATGTCTTCGTAGAATTCCTCGCATTCTTGCTCATTTTTGTTTGTATTACATGGTGCATATATTTATACATATGTTGTAATTGTTTGGTCTTCTATTCTCACTGTTATGATTCTTTCTGATATATATTTTATTTCTAGTATTCCTCTTGCTAGCCGTGGTTCGATGACTATTCCCACACCGTGTCTTGCCTTTTCTTGCTGTTCTACTCCAGAGTAAACAAACGTAACTGCGGTGAAGCTCCTTGCATCCTTTCCCCTTTGTTCTGGTGTCCGCTATTCCCATAAGTCCAATTTTCCTCTCTTCCCTTGTTTCTATAAGCTCTTCTTCTTTACTATTGAAACCGCAGATGTTCAGTGGGCCTATTTTTTTAGTCGCTGATCTATCTCATAGTCCGTTAACATTGCCGGGTCGATATCCGTTTGGGTCAGTCCGTTTATACTTCTTAGTTTTTCTACGAGCAGTATGAAGATCTCCTGCCGGCTTGCTAGGCCAGTCTCAGGTTTAGGACACAAATCTGACTACAGGGAGTCCATCGCTTATGGCGAGCATTAGCCCCGTTAGCCCATGACCTCGCGGTCATGGTTTCCCAGTCTGCATCACGTGGAGGTGGGGGTTGACTTGTGTGGTCTGCGGGTTATCAGCAGGCTACTAATTTTCACTTTTCACCCCTCCTAGGAGAGGCTAGCCGATCCTAACCCTGCTGGCTGCAGGGCCAGGCGCATTCCACATCTTGCAGATCATGTTAGTATAGACTGTGTATTTACAATGTGTTATTTTCTATTTCTTCATCGATGATTCTGTAGAAATTTTGTTTTATTTTAAGTTCAGAAAAGGAAAAAAAATGTTGATCTTCGCGGTGCCTTTTAACAGTCACGATTAACTGTTCAAGTGCGTGCTAATTGCTGGAGAAAAAACGATGTCATGTTAGTACATGATTCTGTAAATTATTTTCACCAATTATGAGCACATCAACACCAATTATGAGTACATCAACACCAATTATGAGCAGATCAATACCGATTAAGAGCAGATAAACATCAGTTATAAAAAGATCAACATCAGTTATGAAAGATCAAAATTATCATGTCTCATAATTTTTGACACTTCAAGAATATGCACTACTGATGAGCTCAAACGAGAGCGAAACTCAAGTCTAGTGCTTCCAATTGACGTGGACAAGGCCTTAGGTTCGTACCGGAATACGATAGCGTTGCCAGTAGTGGGTTATACTCAATATTTAAATCTCACATCCCGGAGAAAACCAAATAAATCACTTCTCATTACATTTTCTGCATACACGTTGAACAGGTAGGGAGAAAGAATGCAGCTCTATTTCTCTCTTGTACCCCAAACCGATGTGATGTTTCGCCATTCATTCTGGCATCTTCTGGGGGACATTATATAGTGTTTCAATTAAGTGGAACATATGTGTTTAAACCCTTATATCTCAGCACAACTTCCTAACTGTTATGATAACGCTATGAAATACACACCTGGAGTACAATTAAAGGAGACTAAGCCTTGTTACAAATCTTTGAGAACAAAGTCTTAAGACGCATCTTTGGGCCCATTAGGGATACACAAAGTGGAGAGTGGAAAAGAAGAAGCAGCAAAGACATTTATGATCTGTTTAAGTCCCCGCTAATCACTGGTATCATGAAGGCTAATAGACTGCAATGGCTGGGGCATATAGAAAGAATGGATGATGATAATAGGGAAACAAAACTCGCTAACACTCAAGAAATAAATGACCGTAGACCCCGAGGTAGACCAAGAAGACGGTGGAGAGATAATATACATACAGACCTACAAGCACTTGGAATCAGCGACTGGCAAGAGAAGGTCAACCAGAGAGACGAATGGAGACGGCTTGTATCTGCAGCAAAGAACCTCAATGGCTCGGAATGCTGAAGAAGAAGAAGAAGAAGAAGAAGAAGAGGAAGAAGAAGATGATGATGATGATGATGATGATGATGATGATGATGATGATGATGATGATGATGATGAAATACACAGGAGCTGAAAAACCCTGATATCGACAAAAATAGCACCAAGCCAAATTGTAAAATTACACTGAACAGTTCAATAGGTCTTCTGACCAAGAACAACAAATAACATAATATTGAAGCCGCAAGACAGAAAAAAGAAAGATAATAGAAATAGGAAAAGTAGCATTAAAAATATGAAACAGTTTCTCACAGATCAATCACTAATTTGCGAAATAAAGTTATGAGTTATCAAATAAGTGAAATAAAGACCACCTTTGCACGTCTCAACGCCCATGGTGTTAAATCCATATTTGTAAATACCATGTGTACTCTTCATTACTGTACCGTACTGAAATATGGAAAATGTACACACTATGTGAAATGTAGATGAATAGGACGAATATCATGACAGGGGAGCAAACAAACATAAATATTACACACTCTAAGAATGAAGAAAGCAGTGCTAATTGAGAACAAGGCCGAAGGATTAAAATACTCAAGGCATATAACGAGATGCCGTCTCTCTGGCCGAGGGGTTACAAACTTTCTCTCCGTAATCCCGTTTATCACGCAGAGTCTCGTAGCGGCCGAGAGCTGGGAGTGGTTCTACCCCCGCTGGTGACTTGCGGGATAACTGAGCCGGCCGCTCAGAAAGCAATGGCAAACTACTGAACGTAATCTTGCCAAGAAATCAACAGACAGCTGAAAGATGCTGCTGTTGACAGCGATGTCCTGTAAAGGATATGCGAATTAAAAAAAAATATATATAAAGAGATACATTCCACACGAAACTCACAGCTCACAGTGTCGCGCCACGCACTCACTCACTGTATTTTTCATGGAGGACATTTGTGTTGGTATTCTGGCGGCGGCATTATGCACAGTGTACCTGTGCGGGCTGTTGGCTTGCCGATACTCCTGTCTGTTCCATTGTTCACTTTTGGCAGTGAGGAGCATTTTGTGCGATATTCACTGGCGCAGGAACGGAGCAATATGGGAACAACCCGTTGCCGTGAAGTTGGAACCACGACTAAATAACCAACCAACCAACCAACCAACCAAACAACCAACTAACTAACTAACTAACTAACTAACTAACTAACTAACTAACTTACTAAAGAGATACATTTCCTTGTTAAAGGATATGCCTATTGGAACACAGCCGGCTCTGTGGCTAAGGGGTTACGGACGCAATTCACAATGCCGCATACCGCGTTCGAAACACGGTTGCGGGCGATTTGCTGGTAGACCACTTTGCGTTGGGTTTTATAGAATGGTATGATTCCTGGTAGTTCAAAAAGGTCATGGCAAACTACTGAATATACAGTTGCCAAGAAATCACAAACAGCCAAATAATGCGGGGTTGACTGCGACGTCCTGTAAAGGATATGCAACTAACTTTAAATAATAGAATAACGGTAAGGGAACGGTAGAAGGAAGATATTATTATACTTAGATTGACGATATTAAGATGCATGGATCTTGATTTAATTTAGGTCTGACATGGTGGGATGTATGAGAAACAGAGTGTGATGGGCTTACAAACAGGGTCCACTGAAAGGAGCATCATCTACCTTTTAAGACATTAGCTGCGAGAGATGGATCATCTCCGGGGTTGCCCGGTGTGCTATGATTCCGATTCTTACATTCAATTAATCAGTCAATGAATTACGGAAGATGATCTTGTTCTACGATGTCAATTCTTAAATCGAATCAATTAATAAATATATATTAGGAGATGAATTGAAGGACGTCTGTATGAATGCACCGTGTCGAAGAAGAACAGTGAGTGGTGATGCCACTTTACAGTCTGCCTTCATTGAGAAGATGACACTCTATTATGGTGAAAATGGGGGAAGAGAATAATGACGAAAATCTAAAAAAAAATAAAAAAATTCACTGACAATGTTGCAAGGGCTTTTAAAATGTCTGCCGAGAAGACGGACGATCAGCGGGAAAGAAACGGAGTCAATACAGACAGATAATGGCTAGAGGGAATAAGAAAACGTTCGTGAAGATGAAGCAAACTGAATGTCCAAGTTAATTTAAAGATGCATCCATCAATTCACCATTTCTTCTCTATAGCACAAAAGCATTCTAACGCTCATTACTCACAAGCCTTCATCTACACGCAGCCCGAACATGATAGCAAAAACATTCTCCCATGTCACCTTAAGAAGTCAGGGACCCTGAGCCACCCACGTCTTGAGGTGTATTGGATATAAGGTAAACATTCTTAAAGGACGCTTGTTTACGTCTTTAGGTTATTTGGTATATGGTGTTAGTGCCATATCTATATATATAAAATGCAATGTAGGCCTATGTCTTTAGGTTATTTATTCGTGCGCGAACGGTCCATCCGATTGAGATGAAACTTTCTACACGTCTTCTTATCATTTCGGTGCTGCCAACTGTCATAGTTTGTTAGTTTACAAACAGCTATTTACGTAATAAAATTTAATTTTGTAATTTACATTATAATTTATATATAGCGAGGGGACTTAACTTAAGAAAAGTTATATCAAGGGGCATAACTTTTAGTAGCATTGCTATATATTTTATATATAATTGTTGCATTGTTATCAAAGCTTTATAAAATGTTTGTCTACAGTTATTTACAGGCATATGCGTTATAATATATAATGATAAACTCTTTAAGGCATTTTTAAAATTTTCATAAAAATAATGCATCTATGTTAAATAAGTGAACATGTTCTAACTCATCTTTTCATTTTTCTTCGACATCTATACAGTCATCCCAGCATTTATTGGGTTTTCGTCCACTTTTCCCGCATCCACAATCGACTCGACGTCTATCGAGATCAAGTCGCCTTATCGGTTAACGCAGAGGATGCCTCGCGTTAAAAGTGCCGCGCAGAGACATACGCTATATGCAGCCGGGAAGAAGAAGGTAGAGGGAGGAAGGCCGCTACGATTGCTGACGCTATATCTACGAACAGCAGTCCGGCTCCTACACCAGCTGAAGCCGTCCCAGTTGATGAAGAAACCACAGCTCAAGCCAGCAGATGCCGGGAAGTTCCAACCAGCTCCAAGACGATGCAGCCCAATCTTCCAGTGACCTCCATACAGGAGGCAACAACAGAAACATCTGAGGACTTCACCGGCAGAATACTGCTCAAACAGACAAGCGTGGGAGAAGCTAAACTGTCGACGCTACCAACAGACAAGATAATCAGTCTGTTGGACGACGAGCTGGGAAGACACAGCATCAACCAGCTGCGCAAGACACCGGATGGAGTAGTGGTCTCCATCAATAAAAACCCAAAGACCACAGCACTGATACTGAAAATCGCACAAGATGAGAAAGCCGACATCAAGCTTCACCACGGCATCTTATTGGAAGCCAGCCGACACAACATGATGAAATGATGGGTCATTAAACGAGTCAAGATCCATCTCCCCAACGATCAGATCATGGAGTTGCTGACAAGGGAGAATCACAAGCTCAAGATCACCAGTGCCGAGAGGATCATCGGAAAGAACAACATCCCCTCTACCGTCGTCGTCGTAACATCAGAGGACCGATTGATTCCTCAGTACATCAGATGGGAAAAGAGAGACCAAGTACCAGAGCACTACATCCCGAGGGTGCTGCAATGTTCTAAGTGCCAGATGTTTTGGCACACCCGGGTCACTTGCAAAAGTGAGGTTGAGGTGTGCAGGTACTGCGCAGGACCTCATCCATACAGTCAGTGCCAGTATGCAAAGATCGACAAGGACTTCAGGAGGCCTAACACTAACAGAAAGTGCGCCAACTGCTCGGCAACCACGGAGCCAGGTACCTCGGCTGCCCCTGCCACCAAGTCAGCAAGGAAGCTATGAAGATCGCCATCAAAACTAACCTGCCCTATAAAGAAGCTAGGAGGCAGTACGAGGCCACCAATCGACTCACCAAAAGGGACAAAGCACAACTGGAAGGACAACTGAAGGACCTGCAAAGTTCACCAGCATGGAGGAAGAAAAAGACAAAACGCAGATAACAGCCGCTCAGCGCATCCTGGACGAAACGAAGCAAGTCCAGCAGAGGATTGAGCGGGATGTCGCTCGAATGGCTGCTATACATGCTGAGACAGAAGAAAGGCTATCAAGCAGGGAAGAGGAAAAACACAAGAAGTAAGAAAAACAGATAACGGCCGTTCGGCGCATCCTCGACGAAATGAAGCAAATGCAGCAGAAGATAGAACAGGATGTCGCTCGAATGGCTGCCATAAAGGCTGAGACGGATGAATAGCTATCTAACGTACAAGATGTGAAACGATGCACAGAACAAACTATGGATAAGATACTTGAACTGCTCAAGACCCAGCCAGCCACACCCGAACCAGAGGATACAAGGGCACAAACAGAAGAAGAAGCAACAGAGGAAGAACGATATCGCTCACCACCAAGATCCGACTGGCGAACGCCGAGAAGATTCTAAGGCAACTCACGACGGAGAAATAGGAAGAACACCAGGAGAGACGACAACTGGTAAAAATCCCTGAAGGAAACAGCACCATATACGGGGTGGATACCCAATTACTCCATGCCTCAACAAGTGCGCGACTCTGCCCAGACATGAAAAACATCATCAAGAAAGTAACGAACGCAATCAACCCATCAGAAGCCGGGAAGCTGACAACAAGTAGCCCAATGTACGAAAGAGAAACTTCAAGCTACACCATAGACACCCTACATAGGCAACTCGAAACCCGAAGGCTGAAAGGGGGTACTCGTACCAAAATTGGAATTGGAATTGGAATTGGGTTTTCGTGATATCTTGGTAAGTTTACGTTCAGTAGTTTCAGATTGCCCTATTTAGTTATTGGGATGAAGATTGTTCTCTTCCAATCTGTTCGCCATATTTCCGGGAACGGGAACGGGAGCTTATATGACTACTAATATGAATTAAATGAGACGCTCCACACCAGGGGCTGGGCGAAGCCGGGCCGGGTCGTCTTTTTTGGGAACGGGAACGGGAGCAGGGGCCGAATATGAATTAAATGAGACGCTCCCCGCCAGGGACTGGGTGAAGCCGGGCCGGGTCTTCTTTTTGTGGGAACGGGAACGGGGGCAGGGGCCGTATATGAATTAAATTAGACGCTCCCCGCCACCTGTGGGTGAAGCCGGGGCGGGTCGTCTTTTTTGGGAACGGGAACGGGAGCAGGGGCCGAATATGAATTAAATGAAATGCTCCTCGCCAGGGACTGGGCGAAGCCGGGCCGGGTCAGCTAGTGTTTTACATACTAATCAGCTGGTGATGGATAGTGTAGTCAGTATCTCGCAGGTACGCGCAACAAATCCCAGAACTCTTCCCAGTACCAGGCTGGACTGACATGAGTGCAAAGATCGTTTTAAAAAAAAAAAAAACCCGCCTCGAAGGGAATTATCTGAAGAAAGTGTCCATTTGCTAATTCTTTCCTACAATGTGCTTAAGTAGGAAAGAAAGTGTATATATTGCGCACATTGATCCTGACAGTTGAGAGAATTGAAGAAAGATCATGAAGAACATTTGCTACGAAGGTGTAGATTGGGTTGCGTTTTAATACGGTAATGACCATCATTAGCAAAGACAGTTTGGAATTTCTTGTGCACAATTTAAAGAAATATCATTTTTTTTCTTCTTCTTATCAATATTCCTGCTCCATTCTTTGGATTTATTCATACTGTCTGCAGATGCATGAAGAAGAAGACGCAGAAGAAGAAGAAGAAGAAGAAGAAGAAGAAACATAATGGTCTGCAATATTTTAACACTCTCACACACAAACACACATACAACTCCCCGCCATCCTCTCTCTCTCTCCACACACGCACACGCACACGCACGCACACACACACACACACACACCTAAAGAGGCTTCGCTTGAGTCTAGCTACATGCCCATCAGAGACACGGAGAGACAGACAGAGACACAGACAGACCGATACACAGATAGACAGACAGGGAATAGTAAAACCAGAACCGAATTCATTAACATATGAAATGGCAGAGAGGATGGCAGACTCATGACCGCCGATGTCTGCTCCAGACTTAGCACTTGAAGAAGATGTGTCTTATACAGACTTGGCACTTGAAGAAGATGTGTCTTATACAGACTTGGCACTTGAAGAAGATGTGTCTTATACAGACTTGGCACTTGAAGAAGATGTGTCTTATACAGACTTGGCACTTGAAGAAGATGTGTCTTATACAGACTTGGCACTTGAAGAAGATGTGTCGTATACAGACTTGGCACTTGAAGAAGATGTGTCTTATACAGACTTGGCACTTGAAGAAGATGTGTCTTATACAGACTTGGCACTTGAAGAAGATGTGTCTTATACAGACTTGGCACTTGAAGAAGATGTGTCTTATACAGACTTGGCACTTGAAGAAGATGTGTCTTATACAGACTTGGCACTTGAAGAAGATGTGTCTTATACAGACTTGGCACTTGAAGAAGATGTGTCTTATACAGACTTGGCACTTGAAGAAGATGTGTCTTATACAGACTTGGCACTTGAAGAAGATGTGTCTTATACAGACTTGGCACTTGAAGAAGATGTGTCTTATACAGACTTGGCACTTGAAGAAGATGTGTCTTATACAGACTTGGCACTTGAAGAAGATGTGTCTTATACAGACTTGGCACTTGAAGAAGATGTGTCTTATACAGACTTGGCACTTGAAGAAGATGTGTCTTATACAGACTTGGCACTTGAAGAAGATGTGTCTTATACAGACTTGGCACTTGAAGAAGATGTGTCTTATACAGACTTGGCACTTGAAGAAGATGTGTCTTATACAGACTTGGCACTTGAAGAAGATGTGTCTTATACAGACTTGGCACTTGAAGAAGATGTGTCTTATACAGACTTGGCACTTGAAGAAGATGTGTCTTATACAGACTTGGCACTTGAAGAAGATGTGTCTTATACACAATTGTTCGTGTGTGTTATTTTAACGTTTGCTAGCTTTAAACTGAAGCCAAGTCCATACATGTGCTGCGTCTTCTAGAAGCCTGGACTGATGTTTGCGTGTGGATTAGATTTCCCTATTACCAATGTCGTTCGCCATCAAGCCTTTCTACTCCGACTTCAGAGGTATTTGTAATTTACGCCCCCAAGTCAAGAACGAGAAGTCAAAGTTTTAGTCCAACTAGAACATTATATACAACAATGAAAACAGATAAACAGCTTTCTTTGGTCATGTGATGAGAAGAAAGGTATTGGAGACCATCGTAACAACTAGAAAGATCGAGGGGAAGAGAGGCAGAGGCAGACTAAGAGAAATGATGCTGGATGGATTGAGACGGTGACATTGAGGAATACCATCAGCAGAGTTGATCCAGAAAAAAAAAACAACAACCGAGATCTGTGGAAAATCATGAACGCACACTCTAGCCGCCATGGCACGTGGTGATGATGAATATGACCGGTGTAGGGGTTAAACTAGCTACCTCGGCATCAGCACACCGGAAGTTTAAGAACACGTGCTGTTATCCATTCGGCCATTGAAACTTCCGTTAAATATTTTAATCTCAAGAGCCCTCCTGAAATAATGGATTCAAGTTCAAGAAATTAATGCTTATTTACAAAAAGCACAACTGTGTGCAAGCTTAAAAAAAAATAAACTTAACAATGATTAATGGAAACAAGCCATTAGTTGCATTGTATAATTATTGACGTAGTAATTAAATTACTGCCTGGATTCTGTTAGTTTTTTGAGACACAGATTTTGATTTATGTTGTAATGGCCTGTATGAGTTATGCAGTGTGCCTTATAATACTATTTTGTTAGTACTTCTACATTGTTTTCTTCTTTTTGTTCGCTTGAAGTATGTCTATAACTGCAATGTTATCTCTTGTATGAATTTAACTGTCTTTTTTGGTTCACTCAGCGGTCCATAAAATTTATCTTCCACTGTCGTCTCTCTAGGCCAGAAGGTTTGTCTAGATATGTTGTATTTCGGGCAGTCTTGGAGTTTGTGCTCTGCTGTCTGCGACGCCAATCCACATGTACACGTGGTTGAGTCACCAATCTTGAATTGTGCATACATGTGGTTGCGTAATCTTCTCCAAATCCGAATCTGACAGGTTTGGGCCTTAGTATTGCTTCTTTGCATCTGACATGTAGACAGTTAATGCTTCTCTGGCCTGTAGGAGACTGTAGCATAATAAAAATACTTTCCCGTCTTGTTGGTACATATTGCTGCAGCTTACAAAATGTTGACTAAGTACAAGTTTGCATCTGGGTTGTGTTTGCAGCACTATGTTTAAAATATCCAAATAGTTTTCGACAATTGCCAAACAATGTTTCGGTAACAGCGGATTTAAATCTTTATAATATGCTCTGTTGTAAGCTATGAGCCAAACAAGGAATATGCGCAAAATCGGTTTTATCAACAGCTGAAACCTTATTTCTTGCATTGTCAGTACCTAGAGCCTGAATTCTGTTCGTTATATCCCAGTCTAGCCGGTCTCTCTGACCGAGGGGTTACAACACTTTCTCCGTAATCCCGTTTATCACGCAGAGTCTCGTAGCGGGCGAGATCTGGGAGCGGTTCTACCCCCGCTGGTGACTATCGGGATAACTGAGCCGGCCGCTCAGAAAGCAATGGCAAACTACTGAGCGTAATCTTGCCAAGAAATCAATAGACAGCTGAAAGATGCTGCTGTTGACAGCGGTGTCCTGTAAAGGATATGCGAATTTAAAAAAAAAAAATATCCCAGTCTGTTGCAAAATGTTTATGTCATAGGAGGTAGATTATCAAGGACAGGAAGATGTAATTTCCTATACTTAAGTGCTCAAAGATAAAGAAGCGCAACACTGACTTTTAATGGGCCAGAGAAGAAAAGGACAATAAGGAGAAATAGAGAAAGAGCACTGTGTATATCCTCCTCTGTTAACAAGAAAAGGGGTAGAATTAAGACAGACGATTCCAGGAGTTCTTAGGGCAGGGGATGTACTGTTGTACACCCCAGACAGAAGATTACACTGCTGGACTGTAACAGGATCAATGAGTTTACACAACAAACTACAGACTAAACAAAACAAATTAAGAACAACAAAATTAGGTTTTTATTGACAGAACTGCATGGTTTAGGGACAAACAGGCATCTTGACATGTCACATAACTGACATATACAGAAATGGGAACCTATGTTCCCACAGTAATCACTGCTGCCTAACATCGCTATGCACATGACTAGGTACCTATCTCCACAAACCAACAAGGACATGGCAACAACAGAGCCTCAACGTAAACAACAATGGTAACAGCAGGTATGGACTCTCTATTGTAATCATCTCAGGACTCATGGACAGTTGGTACATACAGAAATGGGAATCTGAAAGCCCACAGTTAGAGATAACTGCTGCCTAGTACTAACTACAGGGGCGGTCTCTAAATGACAGTGAGACCTCAATCATGTTCAGTTGAGTCGAAGGGCACCCTCAATACCCACACAAGACACCCGCATCACATAAGTCGACTGGGACCAGATACAGCGAAAAACCATAACATAATGAATAACAAAACTATAACCCTAACAGCAGAGATATAGTGGCATAAACACGCATAAACAGGTATACGAAGGGGTATAAAAAAAAGAGGGATGTGAGTGGCCTACGACATTAACCAGAGCCGGGGCTCAAGTTTGCTCTACAAACCACAAACATGGCCAGAGGTCACTACCTGCAATGCATGACAAGGTACAACATCTAATTAATAATCATCAAAGCATCATTATTTGCATCAACACATGGACTTCACAGGACAACAACTACAGCAACGGTGTATGCAAACAGTGTCCTTGTGGCACAAACATAGACATGGACTGTGTAAGTTCACACCAACCACATGATACTTCAACTGGACAACAATGACATGGATAGGTTATAGGATATACTCCACATAAAATATAAACAGAGCACACACGCTCTACAGCATCCTTCGGAGTGATTGGGCCCACAATTAATGCAACAGCCACCACCATATCATGGGACAATCTTAATGTGAGGGCGGATCATCCCTCGTCACAATGCTCGCAGCCTTTCCTGGCTTCTCATCTAACTCAATATTTACTTCTTGAATACTCTCAGTTCAGGGGGGTCATTACCTACAGATCTCTGACACAACACAACTTCTCATCCCCAACACCACAGGCTGAGAATACTACTCATAAATGCCAATGTTACACAACAACACTCATCAGCTAGTCAAAATCAACACCGAACACAACTCAGCTACACCGGTGTACCACGACTCTAACAGGACAACACCATTTGAACATGTACATACAGGACATAAATACAATCCAATGCACCAACAGCAATCAAGCAGACAGGATATGCAATTCAACTTGACATCACCAACTAGATGTGTCATTGTACTGATGACAACTAGACAACATCACTATACCAGAAGTACAGTTCTACACATAACACCAGCAACAATCAGGACACAGGCTATAACATAAGTCACTGCCAACAACTCAGACATATAACACCACATAAAACCATCACAATCATCAAATGATCGCTCTCACCATAGCCATCACCACAATCACAATCATCTTAGCTGACATCACTACATGGTCACCCTCACCATGACAAAGCTCTCAATAATACCCCAGATTCATTATGGGTGCCTTATTCAGCACCTCTTGCTTGTCAGGAGACTATTCTTACTAAGTTCACATGTGTCCAACCTGAGCAACGCAGATCATTATCCCCATGAACACTATTATAATCATAAACCACCCTATCATGTGTAGTGTTCAACCTGGCACCTTCATCACTACACCCAGTCATGAATAATTATTACCATAGCTCCATTTATCTAGAAGAACATAACATACATTGTCATCAAGCACCATATATCTATTACTTTCACCGTGCCACTCTACACCTTCATACGCCAGCAATCACTATAGGTTTGGTGTTCTTGAGTCGTGATAAGTCATCTGACTTCAAACACACAATATAACATAATGGAGGTGTCTCTCATCCCCTGGCACCCTTTACTTTCCATTACACATGAGGCATCTCACTACCTCAATATATTATAATATAAAGACACCGGCCTTCCCCTTTGTTGTGGGAAGTTACATAAACACATCCGTACCATGTTTCCAGTTCAACTTCATGTTCCTCATTCTAGACCAGACTGGTATAACCACCCAGTTATGTACTTTGCCTCCCTCTTACTGACTGTACAGTCCACCTGGAACAGCCCTGGTTACCCCAGGCCATTCAATCTACTGTTATCTTCAACCTCACCATGCTACTATAATAATGGCATATTATATTATATATATCCTGCACACCTAATCTGGCCACCTCCATACAGGAATATCACCCACATAGAATTAACATAACCTAATATTTTATACTACAGTGCTCCATATTTTCCTCTTCACTGTTGTAAACAGCCACAACCATTATTTCATTATTTCCTCATATTTTATTCTAGTGCTCTGTATTTTCCTCTTGTCAGAACACAGACTTTACAGAACAATACATCCTCCTCTACTCTGGACTATGATACTACATATTTTGCCTACTGTATTGAATTCTGGACCTATCAAATTCTATAGAACTACCAAACACAGTACAGTATCGATACTTGATTACTTCCAATTCGTACTGGCACTGCGCTGTCTGCTATATTAAATCTAAAAACCTACAAATATACACACCATCATATGAGAACAACCTTTCTCCTGCATCGTCACTGAATACCCCTGGTATTAGTTTTCTTACTACATCCCTGCCCATCTGCAGAGTAGCACTTTTACAGTTACTAATTGAGGCGAACCCATGTTGTTGTCATTCTGCCGATCGTCGCCATTTTACTTGTGAAAATAAATACTAATTTTTATTCACTTAGGAACAGAAGATTTCCTCATTCTAGGTAACACTATAAACCGAACTACACCGAATCGTACCTCAAACCTGTGGATGTTAAGTTTGGAGCTTCCAGTTGGAAACTAGCAAAGGCACCACTATCCTATCTTTAATTAAGCTATCTAAATAAATTTAACTCACCAAGAGTGGGCTTACAAATTGCCAGTTATTTTGATGGATTTCCTCATTCCTCGTGTGTGGGCCACACAAGCCAGTCATGGTTAAATCTAGAGGCATTTGTGACTCCCTGCTCTGGTCCAGTGACTGGGCCTCCCTATTCTATACTACAGCGATCTACATCATCGCTCCTTCGGCCACGTTTGTCTGGTTTGGAGAGACCGGGAAACTGACACGCGCCCCTATTTATCCTCACTTCCAGAGCGGCTTCCCATCGTACCCCAGGGCACTGCAAGGGATGCTGGTATTGGTAACATTATCATCATCATGTATCGCGCCAGACTATTACATTTATATAACTTGGCAACACTGTCAGAATAATGCCATTTAATAACATTCACGCATTCAAGAACATTTTTCAATCTCCAGTCATCGGCAATCCAATGGCCAGTAATTTCACAATAGCTTTCGTTACCTAGAGATGTCCAAAAAATCAGAAATTAGCGCTATTCTCTTTGCGTTTTTCACAGATTCTTTAACACTTTGAATCTTGCTGTTATATATACTTAGCAGTCAACAGTTTGTCAATAGTGCGTCGGGAATGTAGCTTATATTCAGCATTTTTCAATGCTGTCTGTAATACTTGTTGAAGGCCGTCGTCATCTACTATTGATATTTGTCTGCCACTATTAGCAATCCAGTTTGCAAGTGATACTTGAATATCATGTTGTAAAGCAGCACTCACTGGACGATCAGACGAACGACAAAAATAACTAAAAATAGCCTGCTATAGACCGTCTCAGCTGCAGTTTCTAATACTGTAATGGATGTTTGTTTTGGAGGTGTTAAGTAAGCGAGTTGTTAGAACCATGGTAGGCAAACGATTTATCACAATGAACGCAATAAATCTATTGCGCATTTTCAATATTTCCATCAGTCAATACTTTAAAACCAAAATGTTCATGTAATCGTCCGGAAATTTGTTTATATTTCTCCGCCACCATGTTGTTACTTTTAGACTTCCGGTTCATTTGTATAAGTGATGGGAGAAAAGTTATCGATTAATCATTAAAGAAAATTTAATCGTTAATACAAAATTAACAATTAATCGATTAATTAATCGATAATTTCCGCAGCCCTAGCTATAAGTATTTCAGACAAAGTATAATTCATTGAATCATTTAATATTATATACGAGTATAATTCTGCTGTATGCACCTGACAAGATGCAGAGAAATATGCCAGGCAGCAAACCGTGTGAACTTTTGTTTGTGGCTTCCGTGTTTAAAATATATGATGAAACAAAATGGTATTATTAAACTTTGTGAGAAAACAAGCACATCTACATACCTGACTAGGATCACAGATCCGGGGAATAAAATAGTGAACGCGCAGGGAAATTAGTGAAAATAATATAATAAATGTGGAAACTAAGATATGTATGAATAAAACAGCAAGGGAAAAAAAAAAAACATAAAATTTAACACATATGTCCTACGTTTCGAATTTATTATCTTTCTCAAGAACAATATAAACATAAATATTAGTAAATCAATGTGAAATTAACATGAAAATAAACTGCACAATTATGCACATTTAGGAATTAATCACACTTAATCTTATATATAAATAAGGATCGTATGTCTGTATCTATCTATGTATGTATCTATCTATGTATGTCCTTTGTGCGCTCGCGAACGGCCCATCCGATTGAGATGAAATTTTCTACACGCCTTCCTTTCAGTCCAGAGCTGTCAACTGTCATATTTTTTTAGTGTGAAATCGCCTGCTTACTCAGTATTATTTCATTTTTCATTTTTCATTATAATTGTATATATTTCAGGGGACCTAACTCCGTAAAAGTTATTTCAAGGGGCATAACTTTTCTGTATAACTTATAGTCATATTGTGGCATCGTTTTCAAAGATTTATAAACTCTGTGTCCATAGTTATATACCGGCATATGAGTTATAATAAATAATGATACAAACTGTAAGGCATTTTTAAAGTTTTCATAAAAATAATGCACAATGCATAACATTGTAACTCATCTTTATTTGCTTAAGAAGTTACTGTAGTCATGCAGGTGATTAGCAAGCGTTTTCATTAAAAATAATGGATGGTGTCTGGAAGGACATTCTTTTAAGTTACTTTTTTTGTTGTATGAATTTAATGAGAACTTATATGACTACTTATGTGAATTAAATGAGATGCTCCCCACCAGGGACTGGGCGAAGCCGGACAGGGTCAGGCAGACAGACAGACAGACAGACAGACAGACAGACAGACAGACAGACAGACAGATAGTCGGTAACGGGAACGGGAACTTATATGACTACTTATATGAATTAAATGAGATGCTCCACACCAGGAGCTGGGCAATGCCGGGCCGGGTCAGACAGACAGACAGACAGACAGACAGACAGACAGACAGACAGACAGACAGACAGACAGACAGACAGACAGTCGGTAACGGGAACGAGAACTTATATGACTACTTATATGAATTAAATGAGATGCTCCCCACCAGTGACTGGGCGAAGCCGGGCAGGGTCAGCTAGTAGTTTTATAATATATTCAATTACCTACTGTACTGGCACTTTGCCGTACTGTCAGATGATAGATTGTTACATCGTGTTTAAAAAAATAGGCATAATAACTACAGCCAGACCATGGATGGAACTATGCCTTTCCATTGCACAAAACCTGGGCAGAATTGTAGATTCCGTGTGTTGCCCATGAAGCATGATCTCTCTCTCTCTCTCTCTCTCTCTCTCTCTCTCTCTCTCTCTCTCTCTCTCTCTCTCTCTCTCTCAGTCTGTCTTGTTTACTCCAGAAGCAAGGTAACACCAATACATCTAGAACAAGATAAGCTGCAAAAGCAGCCAGATCAGCAAATCAGTGCTCTAACTGTCTGCCTGTGGGAACTTCGATCCTTGACCAGTTGCCAACCAAAGCTTAGGGCCTGGTCTTACATGCCTCGACGTTTACTCTTAGGGTACATTTTCTCGAACCAGGATACGGTTTGTAACATCTTATTTGCACATGTTAGGTACATTAAATGGGGTCTTTAGCCGTTGGCACAATGTGGGGTGTCGGGTTTGGTCAGCGCCGTTTAACATTCAACGCTAACAGAAATCAGGCAGTACCTACCGTTTACTGTCATATCTAAGACATTCTAAGTGACTACTATGTTTATTTGCGTCATTCCCATGGGGGTCTGAGTGCGAATGGCAAAGAAGTAGAATCACTAATTTCACAAATTGGTCGTTGAAAAAGGCCCGCTCTAAATGAATTTCCCAATCTGGAACATCCCGTCTCATTTCTATAGTTACGATTCTAAACGTAATTGTATACATCTTCCTAATCTGGCGTGGCTAAAAATGACGTCTGGTTGGTCCCGGTGCCTTTAGGTACTGCAAATGGGTTCCATAGAGTCAAATATACACATTAAACACTAATTTGTCGCTTACAGCTAGGGGAGAAGTTAAGGTTTTTACAGAGGCTTAATATAATGTATTAGTGAGAGCGTTATCAGCTTAGTACCTGAACAAATACCATACAAAGATGATTATATGCAATACAAATATGATTGCATACTATACGGATATGATTATATACAGTATATATGTGAGTACATACAATATAGCTGTTATTATTTACATTAGATAACTAATGGCGTATGTGGCGAAGGGGTGGCGAAAGAAATCAGCTACAGACAATTTGAAAGCACACAGCCTTGTGTTGGTTTTTAGCAGTGGTATGAGCTTCGGTAATTCAGAAATAAATGGCAAACTACCGAATTGACACATGTCTAGTAAATCACAAACAGTAAAAAAAATGCATGGGTTGACTGTGACGTCCTGCAAAGACCTTGCAACAAACATTTTTTAAACATTAGATATAGGGAAGCCGGACACCGTGGCTAAGATTTTACGGACGCGATTCGTAAGCCCGCTTACCAGCGTTCGAAACACAACTGCGACCGATTTGGCAGCAGACCGCGTTGTGATGGGTTTTAACGTGTTGGTATGAGAGCCGGTCGTTCAGAAAGCAATGACAAACTACTGAACGTAAACTTGCCAAAATATCAACAACAGCAGTAAAATGCTGGTGTTGACAGTGATGTACTGTAAATAGGATATGCAAAAGATATGGAGGAAGAGGTGGAATCGTGAATATCTATCAACACAGTGCAGTGGGGTCAATTCCTAACAGATGCTAGATTTCTCTGGAGTCGTCATAGCTATATAAACGGGACGGCAGGTATTGTCAGAATTGTATGGACATTGCCCTGAAATTAAAAGTGACGAGCACGGGAACTTGACACCTCATCTCATTGCCGTGGCGTGGAATATATATAGGCGTTCAACTTCCCGCCCTTACGGCGATATCTGCTAAAGTACTACCATCATATGTTTATTTTACACACAGGATGAGAGGCCGATCCTTCTAACTAATAGTTCAATAACAATATCCTCTCGCTCTTACTCAGTACAGCACTTGCTTGAAGTATATTGACAATAATAACCTAAACATGTGGAGGAAACATGACTAACATGACCAACATGACCAACATGATTATCATAAACAGCATGACAAACATGACCATCATAACCAGCATGACCAACATGACCAACATGACTATCATAACCAGCATGACCAACATAACCAGCATGACCAACATGACCAACATGACTATCATAACCAGCATGACCAGCATGACCAACATGACTATCATAACCAGCATGACCAGCATGACCAACATGAATATCATAACCAGGATAACCAGTATGACCAGCATGACCAACATGACTATCATAACCAGCATGACCAACATAGTTAGTTAGTTAGTCGACAGATCATCCTCATTGTACATCGAACCATTCAGTCCATAAGTGCTCGGATCCCCTCCTCAGCAAATCCCGCAACGTGTAGCGGCTAACAACGCCAATTCTGTGTTGGTTTATCAATCTTCTTTGGCTTCCTGCGTAGTGCTCTTGTTTAGCCAACCCTCTTTTAATTTGCTGCTCTCGCAGTCTGGCCATTGTTGTAGATTCACAGTCATCACTTGGTTCTCGCAAAAGTCTCACTTCTCGTAGAGCATTCAGAATGTCAGCCTGGTCCATGGCGCGTCCGCCCTCCACAGTAGCCTCACCTGCGAGCTTGTCAGCCCGCTCATTTTCTTGTACTCCCGCATGCCCTGGCACGAAGATGAAACTAATCTTTGCCAGCCGAGACCGCTCCAGAGGCAGCAACCATTCTCTTCGGATCGACCCCTCCTCTATCCTCTTGATCATGTTCATTGAGTCGCTAAGGAAACAAGCCCTAGTGAATGTCTGTGTCTCAAGCCATGTTATTGCTTTACTTACTGCCATGACTTCCATGGTCAGGCTACTTGTGGTTTCAGTGAAAGCACAAGAGTCCTCCTTCACAATTCTCCCTCCGGCCCGAGCTGTAAAGGCCCATGAGCTTCTCACATGTCGGACGACCGACCCATCTGTGTAGATGACCGCGTCACCGTCTAGCGAATTCTCGAAAATCAACGCTTGTACTTCAGCCTCAACAGCAGCCGGATTTTCTTGTCTGCATTTTCTATCTAGTTGGCAGCATGACCAACATAACCAGCATGACCAACATAAACAGCATGACTATCATAACCAGCATGACCAGCATGACCAACATGACTATCACAACCAGCATGACCAACATAACCAGCATGATCAACATAACCAGCATGACTATCATAACCAGCATGACCAACATGACTATCATAACCAGCATGACCAACATGACCAGCATGATTATCATAACCAGCATGACCAGCATGAAAAAAAATAACCACCATAACTATCATAACCAGCATGATTATCATAACCAGCATGACCAACATAACCAGCATGATTATCATAACCAGCATGACCAACATAACCAGCATGATTATCATAACCAGCATGACCAACATGATTATCATAACCAGCATGACCAACATGACTATCATAGCCAGCATGACCAGCATGACCAACATAACCAGCATGACTATCATAACTAGCATGACCAACATAAATATCATAACTAGCATGACCAACATAACTATCATAACCAGCATGACCAACATGACCAGCATGACCAGCATGACTATCATAACCAGCATGACCAACATGACCAGCATGATTATCATAACCAGCATGACCAGCATGAAAAACATAACCACCATGACTATCATAACCAGCATGATTATCATAACCAGCATGACCAACATAACCAGCATGATTATCATAAGCAGCATGACCAACATAACCAGCATGATTATCATAACCAGCATGACCAATATGATTATCATAACCAGCATGACCAGCATGACCAACATGACTATCATAGCCAGCATGACCAGCATGAAAAACATAACCAGCATGACTATCATAACTAGCATGACCAACATAGCTATCATAACTAGCATGACCAACATAACTATCATAACCAGCATGACCAACATGACCAGCATGACCAGCATGACTATCATAACCAGCATGACAAACATGACTATCATAACCAGGATGACCAACATGACTATCATAACCAGCATGACCAACATAACCAACATGACTATCATAACCAGCATGACCAGCATGACCAACATGACTATCATAACCAGCATGACCAACATAACCAACATGACTATCATAACCAGCATGACCAGCATGACCAACATGACTATCATAACCAGCATAACCAATATGACTATCATAACCAGCATGACCAACATGACCAACATGACTATCATAACCAGCATGACCAATATGACTATTTTTTAACCAGCATGACCAACATAACCAACATGATTATCATAACCAGCATGACCAACATAACTATCATAACCAGCATAACCAACATGACCAACATGACCATCATTAACAGCATGACCAACATGACCAACATGACTATTATAACCAGCATGACCAACATAACCAACATGATTATCATAACCAGCATGACCAACATGACTATCATAACCAGCATGACCAACATAACTATCATAACCAGCATAACCAACTTTACCAACATGACCATCATTAACAGCATGACCAACATGACCAACACGATTATCATAACCAGCATGACCAGCATTACCAACATGACCAACATGATTATCATAACTAGCATGACCAGTATTACCAACATGACCAACATGATTATCATAACCAGCATGACCATCATGACCAACATAACCAGCATGACCAACATGACCAACATGATTATCATAACTAGCATGACCAACATGACCAACATGATTATCATAACCAGCATGACCAACATGACCAACATGATTATCATAGCCAGCATGACCAACATAACCAACATGATTATCATAACCAACATGACCAACATGATTATCATAACCAGCATGACCAACATGACCAACATGATTATCATAACCAGCATGACCAACATGACCAACATGATTATCATAACCAGCATGACCAACATGACCAACATGATTATCATAGCCAGCATGACCAACATAACCAACATGATTATCATAACCAGCATGACCAACATGATTATCATAACCAACATGACCAACATGATTATCATAACCAGAATAACCAACATGACCAACATGATTATCATGACCAGCGTGACCAACATGATTATCATAACTAGCATGACCAACGTGACCAACATGACCAACATGACTATCATAACCAGCATGACTAACATGACCAATATGACTATCATAACCAGCATGACTAACATGACCAACATGATATCATAATCAGCATGACCAACGTGACCAACATGATTAACACGACTATCATAACCATCATGACCAACATGATCAACATGACCAGCATGACCAAAATGACCATCATAACCAACCTGACCAACATGACAAACATAACCAACATGACCAATATGATTATCATGACAGCATGATCAGCATGACCAATATGACCAACCCTGGCCTAATCCCAGCCAGTCCATGTGTGCTATACGGAATCATGACCTGTGTACATTCTAATATGTCTCTCCCCAGATGTGAAGTTCCAGTACCGGTCTTGCCCACTCCGCTGGCTTCTGTGCTTGGAGAAGGGAAGGAAAGCTCTGCTACACAGTGGCAACGTACCGGATGGGAAAAATGCTGTCTATACCAACATCACTACGATGGATGGAAGCCCCTTTCAGCCCTTAGACGACATGAACGCCGATACATCGCAGTAAAGAGTTAAAATTAAGCCTCCCCGAGGACTCATAACCATTAATAATAATAATAACAAGTACAACATCCATAATAACAACAGCCTGCAAGATAGTGGCAATTGCGAAACACGGTTGACAGACACAACCCCATTTTTAACACAACAGTTCATTCTATATATTGTTTGCTTCACTGTCTTCATTGTGTTTAATAATCTCTCTCTCTCTCTCTCTCTCTCTCTCTCTCTCTCTCTCTCTCTCTCTCTCTCTCTCTCTCTCTCTCTCTCTCTCTCTCTCTCTCTCTCCATTCCCCAACCCTGCCTATACCTCAGTTCTAACGTTATTCAATTATTCAGTTTCTATGTATTTCCACTTCTCTGCCTTTTCATTTCTCCCATTCACAATTATCGAGCATGAGTTTTGTAGAAAACAGTGTGATATATATACAGATTAAATCTCATTTTCCACATGATACATCGTCTTCCCACCTGGCGTGCACGATCATACCTCGCCACAACTTTACTCTCCATCATTAGTTATCAGTTCGCATGCTAACATTGTTATCTGTTGATGTAAAACAGTCTAATATATCTCTGTGTAGTCGTCTTTTTCTTCTTATAATTTCCTCTTCCGAGGAGAGTGCGTCACACTTAGTCACGCACCTCAAAGTTGATTGAATCCGATGTCATTATACATTTATGCATGGTTTGCTTCCACCAGATAAATCCTACCCACAGTAACAGGCGCTATCTACTCCTGGGTAGGCTTAGGCGCTATCTACTTCTGGGTAGGCTTATGCGCTATCTACTTCTTGGTAGGCTTAGGCGCTATCTACTCCTTGGTAGGCTTAGGCGCTATCTACTCCTGGGTAGGCTTTTCTTTCCTAACAGCATTGCCAGACCAGTGGCCTTATGGCCTACTTAATGCAATTGCCAGCACTGTGGCGAAAGGGTTACGAACGCAGTTCCTAATCCCGCATGCAGCTTTCGAAACACAGCGGTGGGCGATTTGCGCAGGTTTCATACAATGGTATGAGTGCCTGTCGTTTAGAAATAAATAGCAGACTAGTGCATTTAAACTTGCCAAGAAATCACAAACAGCTAAAACTCATCGAGGTTGACTGCTACGTCCAGTAAAGGAAATGCAACTAACTTCGTTCTTCTTATTCTGCGTTCATAGGGAATGTTTTTTTTGTTTTTTTTTTGCGTGTGGACGTAATTGCGATGTGTCTGTTTACAGCAGGGCTGCGATATTTGCACCTTTCGACCGACTTCTTCGGTCATATGTTGACCGGGTTAACCTTCCCGGGTGTAACTTCGTTCTATGCGATTTCGAATTGCTTGTGGGATTGTTTACGTGAACAACTCACACAACGACCTTCTATTTCTCTTCTTTATCCGAATAGACTAGATATCCTATCTCACTCCCCAAGACATCAGGGGAGCGTGTGATGTAATTAAATACTAATGGGTGTCGAAAAGATTCCCAGTCCGATGCTGATATTCATTCATTCATTCATTCATTCATTCATTCATTCAATAGAATGTCCTTTGTAGAACCTCGCTCCCATAACAACCTACCAGAAAACCTCTCGATCATAAGCAAGATGCTCCACATCCGATACCCCCATCTGGAGATCATCCGCCACATCCTGCACCCATCTTCTCTTTGGCATACCTCTTCCTCTCTTCCCAAGCATATACCCCTCCATTATTGTTCTCTCCAAACTTTCGATGCTGATAACGAACCAGATATTTTCTGAAGCTGAGGCCGACACCGTAACCTCCCAGCCACGGCTTCCACTGTGGTCGTAATCTTATCTGGTTCAGGTAATGAAACAGCTGTTACAGAATGTTACAGAATGTTACATTACACGACGTGGTTAAAGAAAGTTTATATCTTTCTTTCTGTGTGCCGTGGCCTTTTTGAAATCGTTTTTGATAATTCGTATTTAATTTACATATTTTACACTTTTTAACGTAGAATTATCTTGCTCTCACCATACTGGATTTTATTGCAAAAGTAAAGAAATAATAAGGATTATAGGGTGTATTTTTAATAAATGTACAGTTTGAAAATATTGCCGGTCCAAGTTTTGTATTCACCCTCTGTAAAGTTCATGCAACATAATAGGTAAATACAAAACTTGGACCGGCAACATCACCAAACACTGCATTGTCGTTAAAAATACACCCTGTATTTTACGCACATTGAGTCATATTGATCAAATAGTACTCACTCCACAGTTATCCACCACCTCGGCACTCCATGGGTGGGTAATGTGCTCAGTATCACACCAGCTGCCTTTACTTCCCTGAACATTTCCTGGTACCTATGTTAGACTAGGTCAAACTAGGAGCCCAGGTCAATTAAAATAAATAATACTTCGCCACGATGAGATTCGATCATATGACCACCGGAATGACAGGCAAGCGTTCAAGCAACGAGGTTCCATATAGATTTTCTTGCTTGTCTAATAATTTTCAGTCATTTACAATAGTTGATTTTATATACGCATTAATTATTTCTGTTATGGCTTCTAATAACATGAGCTTATTGGGTATGTTGTAATTTCTTTTCTGAATACGTCTATAAATTGTCTTCCGATTCTTCAAGTGATTAATAGTTAAAGAAAATTAAATCATTAATAAAATATTAACGATTAATCTATTAATTAATCAATAATTTCCTCAGCCCTAGCTATAAGTATTTCAGACAAAGTATAATTCATTGAATCATTTAATATTGTATACGAGTATAATTCTGCTGTATGCACCTGACAAGATGCAACGAAATTTGCCAGGCAGCAAACCATGTAAACTTTTGTTTGCGGCTTCTGTATTTAAAATATATGAAGACACAAAATGGTATTATTAAACTTTGTGAGAAAGCAAGCACATCTACATACCTGACTAGGATCACAGATCCGGGACCTGACTAGGATCACAGATCCGGGGAATAAAATAGTGAACGCGCAGGGAAATTAGTGAAAATAATATAATAAATGTGGAAACTAAGATATGTATGAATAAAACAGCAAGGGGAAAAAAAAACTTAACACATATGTCCGACGTTTCGAATTTATTATCTTTCTCAAGAACAATATAAACATAAATATTAGTAAATCAATGTGAAATTAACATGAAATTAAAATACACAATTATGCACATTTAGGATGTAATCACACTTAATTGTTTTATAATATATTCAATTACCTACTGTACTGGCATTTTGCCGTACTGTCAGATTTTAGTTTGTTACACTGTGCTTCAAAAAAAAAAAAAAAAGCATAATAACTACAACAAGACCATGGATGGAGTTATATCTTTCCATTGCACAAAGTCTGGGCTGAATTGTAGAGACCATGTCTTGCCCATGCAGGCCTTTTAGGTACATTAAATGATGTCTTTAGCCGCTGGCACAATGTGGGGTGTCGGGTTTGGTCAGCGCCGCTTAAAATTCGACGCTAACAGAAATCAGGCAGTACCTACCGTTTACTGTCATATCTAAGACATTCTAAGTGACTACTATTTTTATTTGCGTCATTCCAATGGTGGTCTGAGTGCGAACGGAGGAGAAGTAGAATCACTAATTTCACATATTGGTCGTTGAAAAAGGCCCACTCTAAATGAATTTCCCAATCTGGAACATCCCATCTCGTTTCTATAGTTACGATTCTAAACGTAATTGTATACATCTTCCTAATCTGGCGTGGCTAAAAATGACGTCTGGTCGGTCCCGGTGCCTTTAGGTACTGTAAATGGGTTCCATAGAGTCAAATATAGACATTAAACACTAATTTGTCGCTTACAGCTAGGGGAGAAGTTAAGGCTTTTACAGAGGCTTAATATAATGTATTAGTGAGAGCGTTATCAGCTTAGTACCTGAACCAATACCATACAAAGATGATTATATGCAATATAAATATGATTGCATACTATACGGATATGATTATATACAGTATATATGTGAGTATATACAATATAGCTGTTATTATTTACATTAGATAACTAATGGCGTATGTGGCGAAGGGGTGGCGAAAGAAATCAGCTACAGACAATTTGAAAGCACACCGCCTTGTGTTGGTTTTTAGCAGTGGTATGAGCTTCGGTAATTCAGAAAGAAATGGCAAACTACCGAATTGACACATGTCTAGTAAATCACAAACAGTAAAAAAAATGCATGGGTTGACTGTGACGTCCTGCAAAGAACTTGCAACAAACATTTTTTAAACATTAGATATAGAGAAGCCGGACACCGTGGCTAAGATTTTACGGACGCGATTCGTAAGCCCGCTTACCCGCGTTAGAAACACAACTGCAACCGATTTGTCAGCAGACCGCGTTGTGATGGGTTTTAACGTGTTGGTATGAGAGCCGGTCGTTCAGAAAGCAATGACAAACTACTGAACGTAAACTTGCCAAAATATCAACAACAGCAGTAAAATGCTGGTGTTGATAGTGATGTACTGTAAATAGGATATGCAAAAGATATGGAGGAAGAGGTGGAATAGTGAATATCTATCAACACAGTGCAGTGGGGTCAAATCCTAACAGATGCTAGATTTCTCTGGAGTCGTCATAGCTATATGAACGGGACGGCAGGTATTTTCAGAATTGTATGGACATTGCCCTGAAAGGAAAAGTGAAGAGCACGGGAACTTGACACCTCATCTCATTGCCGTGGCGTGGAATATGTATAGGCCTACAACTTTACGTCACAACGGCGATATCTGCTAAAGTACTACCATCACATGTTTATTTTAGACACAGGATGAGAGGCCGATCCTTCTAACTAATAGTTCAATAACAATATCCTCTCGCTCTTACTCGGTACAGCACTTGCTTAAAGTATATTGACAATAATAACCTAAACATGTGGAGGAAACATGACTAACATGACCAGCATGACCAGCTTGACGAACATGACCATCATAACCAACATGATTATCATAAACAGCATGACCAACATTACCATCATAACCAGCATGACCAAAATGACTATCATAACCAGCATGACCAACATCACCAACATGAATATCATAAACAGCATGAGCAACACGACCAATATGACTATCATAACAAGAATGACCAATATGACCAACATGACTATCATAACCAGCATGACCAACATGATCAACATGACTATCATAACCAGCATGACCAACATGATCAACATGACTATCATAACCAACATGACCAACATGACCAACATGACTATCATAACCAGCATGACCAACATGACTATCATAACCAGCATGACCAACATGACTATCATAACCAGCATGACCAACATAACTAACATAACCCTCATAACCAACATGACCAACATAACCAACATGATTATCATAAACAGCATGACCAACATGACCATCATAATCAACATGACCAGCATAACTAACATAACCATCATAACCAGCATGATCAACATGACAATCATAACCAGCATGACCAACATGACCAACATGACTATCATAACCAGCATGACCAACATGACTATCATAACCAGCATGACCAACATAACTAACATACCCATCATAACCAGCATGACCAACATAACCATCATAACCAGCATGACTCACGTGACCAACATGATTATCATAACCAGCATAACCAACATGACCAACATGATTATCATAACCAACATGACCAACATGACCATCATAACCAGCATGACCAACATAACTAACATAACCATCATAACCAACATAACCAACATGATTATCATAAACAGCATGACCAACATGACCATCATAACCAGCGTGACCAACATAACTAACATAACCATCATAACCAGCATGACCAACATGACTATCATAACCAGCATGACCAACATGACCAACATGACTATCATAACCAGCATGACCAACATGATCAACATGACTATCATAAACAACATGACCAACATGACTATCATAACCAGCATGACCAACATGACTATCATAACCAGCATGACCAACATGACTATCATAACCATCATGACCAACATAACTAACATAACCATCATAACCAACATGACCAACATAACCAACATGATTATCATAAACAGCATGTCCAACATGACCATCATAATCAACATGACCAGCATAACTAACATAACCATCATAACCAGCATGACCAACATGACTACCATAACCAGCATGACCAACATAACTAACATAAACATCATAGCCAGCATGACCAACATAACCATCATAACCAGCATGACCAACATGACCATCATAACCAGCATGACTCACGTGACCAACATGATTATCATAACCAGCATAACCAACATGACCAACATGATTATCATAACCAACATGACCAACATGACCATCATAACCAGCATGACCAACATAACTAACATAACCATCATAACCAACATGACCAACATAACCAACATGATTATCATAAACAGCATGACCAACATGACCATCATAACCAGCGTGACCAACATAACTAACATAACCATCATAACCAGCATGACCAACATGACTATCATAACCAGCATGACCAACATAACTAACATTACTGTCATAACCAGCATGACCAACATGACCATCAGAAACAGCATGACCAACATGACTATCATAACCAGCATGACCATCATGACCAACATGACTATTATAACCAGCATGACCAACATGACTATCATAACCAGCATGACCAACATGACTATCATAACCAGCATGACCAGCATGACCAACATGACCATCATAACCAGCATGACCAACATGACTATCATAACCAGCATGACCAACATGACCAACATGACTATCATAACCAGCATGACCAACATGACCAACATGACTATTATAACCAGCATGACCAACATGACCAACATGACTATCATAACCAGCATGACCAACATGACTATCATAACCAGCATGACTAACATGACCAACATTACTATCATAACCAGCATGATTAACATAACTAACATAACCATCATAACCAACATGACCAACATAACCAACATGATTATCATAAACAGCATGACCAACATGACCATCATAACCAACATGACCAGCATAACTAACATAACCATCATAACCAGCATGACCAACATGACTATCATAACCAGCATGACCAACATGACTATCATAACCAGCATAACCAACATAAGTAACATAACCATCATAACCAGCATGACCAACATAACCGTCATAACCAGCATGACCAACATGACCATCATAACCAGCATGACCAACGTGACCAACATGATTATCATAACCAGCATAACCAACATGACCAACATGATGATCATAACCAACATGACCACCATGACCATCATAACCAGCATGACCAACATGACTATCATAACCAGCATGACCAACATGACCAACATGACTATCATAACCAGCATGACCAACATGACCAACATGACTATCATAATCAGCATGACCAACGTAACTAACATAACCATCATAACCAGCATGACTAACATGACCATCATAACCAGCATGACCAATGTGACCAAAATGATTATCATAACCAGCAAAAACAACATGACCAACATGATTATCATAACCAACATGACCAACATGACCATCATAACCAGCATGACCAACATAACTAACTTGACCAACATATAATTGTTCAGTATAATTGTTCATTATAATTGTTCACTATATATGTGTGTGCGTGTGGGAGCGAAGAGAGAGAGAGAGAGAGAGAGAGAGAGAGAGAGAGAGAGAGAGAGAGAGAGAGAGAGAGAGAGAGAGAGAGAGAGAGAGAGAGAGAGTGGGTGTCAGAGAGAGGGAGAGAGTGAATGCGTGTGTGCATGCGTGTGTGTTGAGAGAGTGATTGAGCGAGAAATGGTGGGGGAATGTGTCATTGCATGCATTCGTATGTGTGAGAGTGAGTGAGGGAGTGTGTGCGTGCGTGCATGCGTTCATGTGTACATGTATGTGTGAGAGAGTGTGATTGAGAGAGTGAGTGTGTGTGTGTGTAGGATTGTGTGTTAGAGAGTGAGATAGTGGGAGAGTTGATGTGTTAGTGTGTGTGTGTGTGTGAGCGCGCGCATGCGTGTGAGTGTGTGTATATGAAAGAATACAGACAGAGAGAGAGAGAGAGAGAGAGAGAGAGAGAGAGAGAGAGAGAGAGAGAGAGAGAGAGAGCTGAGCAGATGCATGTCATGTAACACGCATGTTATGTAACACGCGAATCCATATGTTTGTGTATTCTCATCTGTCATATTATCAGTTAAATACCATTTGATTTTATCATGCATAATATAAACTCATGTTCATTACTGTAGTTTGAGTGAGAGAGTCAGTGAGTGTGAATGAGAGACAGAACGAGTGAGCGTGAGAGTGAAAGAATGAGCAGGAGAGTGAATGTGTGTGTGTGTGTGTGTGTGTGTGTGTGTGTGTGTGTGTGTGTGTGTGTGTGTGTGTGTGTGTGTGTGAGAGAGAGAGAGAGAGAGCATCACTATTTTTACGTCACATACATTTTATGTACACATTTTTCTCCATGTTTAACATTTTTATGAGACTGCTCATGACAAGTGTCAGTGTATGTGTGTGAGTAAAGTGTGGGAGTTTTTTCATACTAGTTTCAATACTAACGTGAGACATTTTGTATGTGTCTAGATGTGAGGAAGTGTGACTGTATGTGGAGGATGTGTGTGAGTGGGGATAAGTGTGGGTGGGGGTGTGTGGGTGGGGGTATGCGTTTGGATGGGTTGGGGTGTGTGGGTTTTGGTGGGTAGTGATATTTGTGGGTGTTGGTGGGATGTGTGAATGGATGTGTGGGGGTGAAAGTAGGGGTGTTGGAATGGGTATGGGGGATGTGTGTATGGGTGGAGGATATGTGTATGGGACGGATGCGGGGGATGTGTGTTTATGTGGGTGGAGATGTGTGGATGGTTTGAGGAAGTATGTGTGGGAGGCGGGGTTGTGTGGATAGGGGATTGTGTTGGGTGGATTGGGGATGCAAGGGCGGGTGGGGAGAAGTGTATGGTGTGTGGGTTTGAGATATGTGTGCGGTGTGTTGGTGGGGATGTGTGAATGATGTGTGGGTGGAGGGTATGTTTGTGGTGGTATGGGTGGAGGATAGTGTGTGGTGTGGGGGATGTGTGTGATGGGTGCGGGGAATGTGCGTATGGGTGGGGTATATGTGTGGGTGAGTAGGGGATTGTGGTGGTTGGGGGAAGTATGCGGGGGTGTGTGGGTGGGAGATGTGTGTGTGTGTGGATGAGGAATGTGTGGGTGGGGGTGTGTGAGTGGCTTAGGGATGTGTAGGTGGGTAAGGGAGTTGTATGTGTCGGGGTGGGATGTGTGAGTGGGTGGAGGATGTGTGTGGGTAGGGGTATTGTGATCGAGAGATGTTTGGTTGGGGGTGGGTGGGTGGGGGTGTGTGAGTGCGTAGTGGAGGATGTATGCGTGAGTGAGTGTGTTTGGTGGACGGGTAGGGAATGCGTGTGTGGGTGGGGAGAGGTGTGTGGTGTGTTGGTTGGGGATATTGTGTGAGTGAGGTATGTGTGTGTGGGTGGGGGATTTTTGTGGTGTGTGAGTGGGGGTATGTGGGGTGGATGGGTAAGGGTATCTGTGTGGGTGTGGGTGGGAATATTGTGTGGTATCTGGGTGGGGATATGTGTGTGGTGTGTAAGAGGGGATGTGTTGGTGAGGGATATGTGTGTGTGTGGTGCGTGGGTTGGGAATAGTGCGTGGTAGGGGGTGTATGTGATGTGCGGGTGGGGGATTGCGTGGTGGGGGTTTAGGTTAAGGCACGTGTGGGTGGGTGGAAGTTGTATGTGTGGGTGGTGGGGTGTGTGTGTGTGTGGATTGGGGATGTATGGATGGTTAGGGAGGTGGGTGGGGGGGGGGGGGTTAGGGACATGTCAGTTGGTGGGGATGTGTGTGTATGGTTCGGGGATGTGTGAGTGAATGTGCGATGTGTGGGTTGGTGGGGGATTGTGTGCATGGGTGGGGAATATGTTGTCGATGGAGATGTGGCTAAGGGATGGGTGGTTTGAGGTGTGGGTGGGGAGAGGATGTGTGGGTTAAGATGTGGATGGGCGTGGGATGTGTTGGTTGGTGGGGGAATGTTTGTGGGTGGCGAGTGTGTTTTGGTTGGGGGATCAGGTTAGGGCAGTGTGTGTGGGTGGGGGATGTGTGGGAGGGGGATGGGTCGGTTGGTGGAGTATGTATGTGTCCCTTGGTGTGCGTGTATGTGGGTAGGTGGGGGTGTTTATGTGTCCTTTGGTTTGCGTGTGTGTGGGTAGGTGGGGTTGTGTGGGTGGGGTGATGTATGGATAGGTGGGAGATGGGCTTCATAACATGGTAATTAGCCTTGTTTATGTTTACATCATTCATTTCACAATGTTTATGTTTCTTCCTATGTAAATGTATAATGCTCTTGATGAACGAAAGACGAGTGATTGAAAGGGCCGAATGTAAGACGGGCCTGCGCGCCCAATTTGTGACCCTAATAAAGTTGATTTGATTTGATTTTTGATTTAACTAACATAACCGTCATAACCAGCATGACCAACATGACCATCATAACCAGCATGACCAACGTGACCAACATGATTATCATAAGCAGCATGACCAACATGATTATCATAACCAACATGACCAACATGACCATCATATCCAGCATGACCAACGTGATCAACATGACTATCATAACCAGCATGACCAACGTGATCAACATGACTATCATAACCAGCATGACCAATATGACCATCATAACCAGCATGACCAACGTGACCAACATGACCAACATGACCATCATAACCAACATGACCAACATGACCAACATGACTATCATAACCAACATGACCAACATGATTATCATAACCAGCATGACCAACATGATTATCATAACCAGCATGAAAAGCATGACCAACATGACCAACATGATTATCATAACCAGCATCACCAACATAACCAACATGATTATCATAACCAGCATGACCAACATAACCAACATGATTATCATAACCAACATGACCAACATGACTATCATAACCAGCATGACCAACATGACCAACATGACTATCATAACCAGCATGACCAACATGATTATCATAACTAGCATGAACAACATGACCAACATGACCAACATGACTATCATAACCAACATGACCAACATGACCAACATGATTATCATAACCAACATCACCAATATGACTATCATAACCTGCATGACCAACATGACTATCATAACCAGCATGACCAACATGACTATCATAACCAGCATGACCAACATGAGCAACATGACTATCATAACCAGCATGAACAACATGACCAACATGACTATTATAACTAGCATGAACAACATGACCAACATGACCAACATGACTATCATAACCAACAAGACCAACATGACCAACATGACCAACATGATTATCAAAACCAACATGACCAACATAACTATCATAACCAACATGACCAACATGACCAACATGATTATCATAACCAACATGACCAACATAACTATCATAACCATCATGACCAACATCACTATCATAACCAACATGACCAACATGACCAATATTACCATCATAACCAACATGATCAACATGACTATCATAACCAGCATGACCAACATGACCAACATGTCTATCATAAACAACATGACCAACATGACTATCATAACCAGCATGACCAACATGACCAATATGACTATCATAACCAGCATGACCAACATGACCAACATGACTATCATAACCAACATGACCAACATGACTATCATAACCAGCACGACCAACATGACCAATATGACTATCATAATCAGCGTGACCAACGTGACCAACATGACTATCATAACCAGCATGACCAGCATAACCAGCATGACCAGCATGACCAAAATGACCATCATAACCAATCTGACCAACATGACCAACATGACCAACATGACCAACATAACCAACATGACCACTATGATTATCATGACAGCATGATCAGCATGACCAACATGACCAACCCTGGCCTATTCCCAGCCAGTCCGTGTGTGTCATACGGAATCATGACCTGGGTACATTCTAATATGTCTCTCCCCAGATGGGAAGTTCCAGTACCAGTCTTGCCCACCCCGCTGGCTTCTGTGCTTGGAGAAGGGAAGGAGAGCTCTGCTACACAGTGGCAACGTACCGGATGGGAAAAGTGCAGTCTATACCAACATCACTACGACATGAACGCCGATACATCGCAGTAAAGAGTTAAAATTAAGCCTCCCCGAGGACTCATAACCATTAATAATAATAATAACAAGTACAACATCCATAATAACAACAGCCTGCAAGACAGTGGCAATTGAGTAACACGGTTGACAGACACAACCCCATTTTTAACACAACAGTTCATTCTATATATTGTTTGCTACGCTGTCTTCATTGTGTTTAATAATCTCTCTCTCTCTCTCTCTCTCTCTCTCTCTCTCTCTCTCTCTCTCTCTCTCTCTCTCTCTCTCTCTCTCTCTCTCCATTCCCCATCCCTGCCTATACCTCAGTTCTAACGTTATTCAATTATTCAGTTTCTATGTATTTCCACTTCTCTGCCTTTTCATTTCTCCCATTCACAATTATTGAGCATGGGTTTTGTAGAAAACAGTGTGATATATATAAAGATTAAATCTCATTTTCCATATGATACATCGTCTTCCCACCTGGCGTGCACGATCATACCTCGCTACAACTTTACTCTCCATCATTAGTTATCAGTTCGCATGCTAACATTGTTATCTGTTGATGTAAAACAGTCTAATATATCTCTGTGTAGTCGTCTTTTTCTTCTTATAATTTCCTCTTCCGAGGAGAGTGCGTCACACTTAGTCACGCACCTCAAAGTTGATTGAATCCGATGTCATTATACATTTATGCATGGTTTGCTTCCACCAGATAAATCCTACCCACAGTAACAGGCGATATCTACTCCTGGGTAGGCTTAGGCGCTATCTACTTCTGGGTAGGCTTATGCGCTATCTACTTCTTGGTAGGCGTAGGCGCTATCTACTCCTTGGTAGGCTTCGGCGCTATCTACTCCTGGGTAGGCTTTTCTTTCCTAACAGCATTGCCAGACCAGTGGCCTTATGGCCTACTTAATGCAATTGCCAGCATTGTGGCGAAAGGGTTACGAACGCAGTTCCTAATCCCGCATGCAGCTTTCGAAACACAGCGGTGGGCGATTCGCGCAGGTTTCATACAATGGTATGAGTGCCTGTCGTTTAGAAATAAATAGCAGACTAGTGCATTTAAACTCGCCAAGAAATCACAAACAGCTAAAACTCATCGAGGTTGACTGCTACGTCCAGTAAAGGATATGCAACTAACTTCGTTCTTCTTATTCTGCGTTCATAGGGAATGTTTTTTTTTTTTTTTTTTTTTTTTGCGTGTGGACGTAATTGCGATGTGTCTGTTTACAGCAGGGCTGCGATATTTGCACCTTTCGACCGACTTCTTCGGTCATATGTTGACCGGGTTAACCTTCCCGGGTGTAACTTCGTTCTATGCGATTTCCAATTGCTGGTGGGATTGTTTACGTGAACAACTCACACAACGACCTCCTATTTCTCTTCTTTATCCGAATAGACTAGATATCCTATCTCACTCCCCAAGACATCAGGGGAGCGTGTGATGTAATTAAATACTAATGGGTGTCGAAAAGATTCCCAGTCCGATGCTGATATTCATTCATTCATTCATTCATTCATTCATTCATTCATTCATTCATTCATTCAATAGAATTTCCTTTGTAGAACCTCGCTCCCATAACAACCTACCGGAAAACCTCTCGATCATAAGCGAGATGCTCCACATCCGATACCCCCATCTGGAGATCATCCGCCACATCCTGCACCCATCTTCTCTTTGGCATACCTCTTCCTCTCTTCCCAAGCATATACCCCTCCATTATTGTTCTCTCCAAACTTTCGATGCTGATAACGAACCAGATATTTTCTGAAGCGGAGGCCGACACCGTAACCTCCCAGCCACGGCTTCCACTGTGGTCGTAATCTTATCTGGTTCAGGTAAAAGAACAGCTGTTACAGAATGTTACAGAATGTTACATTACACGACGTGGTTAAAGAAAGTTTATATCTTCCTTTCTGTGTGCCGTGGCCTTTTTGAAATCGTTTTTGATAATTCGTATTTAATTTACATATTTTACACTTTATAACGTAGAATTATCTTGCTCTCACCATACTGGATTTTATTGCAAAAGTAAAGAAATAATAAGGATTATAGGGTGTATTTTTAATAAATGTACAGTTTGAAAATATTGCCGGTCCAAGTTTTGTATTCACCCTCTGTAAAGTTCATGCAACATAATAGGTAAATACAAAACTTGGACCGGCAACATCACCAAACACTGCATTGTCGTTAAAAATACACCCTGTATTTTACGCCCATTGAGTCATATTGATCAAATAGTACTCACTCCACAGTTATCCACCACCTCGGCACTCCATGGGTGGGTAATGTGCTCAGTATCACACCAGCTGCCTTTACTTCCCTGAACATTTCCTGGTACCTATGTTAGACTAGGTCAAACTAGGAGCCCAGGTCAATTAAAATAAATAATACTTAGCCACGATGAGATTCGATCATATGACCACCGGAATGACAGGCAAGCGTTCAAGCAACGAGGTTCCATATAGATTTTCTTGCTTGTCTAATAATTTTCAGTCATTTACAATAGTTGATTTTATATACGCATTAATTATTTTTGTTATGGCTTCTAATAACATGAGCTTATTGTGTATGTTGTAATTTCTTTTCTGAATACGTCTATAAATTGTCTTCCGATTCTTCAAGTGACAATGATATAGTAAAGTTGTTAATATGTGTACGCAGCTGGTGAAACAGGTGCAATCCTCAGCTAACATTTGATTAATGTCCCCAGCAGTCTATGACAAAACAATTATTCTTCGCTCGTCGACAAAATATATCTAGAACTTGAGATGTTTTTTCCACACTAATCTGACCTCGGTTTTCGAAGACAATATCTCCTCTCTCATCTTTCGTTGCTTTTGGCATCTTCGCTTCGTACGTTTGGAATAAGCATATGTCTGCGCGTTTATTTCTTGCTCGAACTGCGATTTTGTTGACATTATTAAAGTTTCTTTTGGGATGTTTTATGAAAAGAGCGTCTTTCTGTCAGTTGTACTTTGCACGCTTTTGTAGAGTTTGTTCAGATGTTTCAGAATGCCCGATTGTACACATTGCAGGGCGGCTTAGCTTGACATGTGTGTGTGTGTGTGTGTGTGTGTGTGTGTGTGTGTGTGTGTGTGTGTTGGGGGGGGGGGGCTGTATATGTTCAGTTTCGTATGTGTAAGCATCCACAGTTCGTTGACTGATCCAGTGTTTGATCCACAATCCAGACAACACACACACACACCACACAGACACACACACTCACACACACACACACACACACACACACACACATAAACGCGCACGCGAGCACGCGTGAACACGCATGCCAAGGCAGGAGCCTGCCACGGGTCTGTGATATGCTAGGGATACCACATTTTGTTAGTCTGAATGCACGGAAGAATGGGTTGCAGTTTTTTGTTCGATGCACTGAAGAATCTTTGGCCAGTCTTTGGTTCAATGCACTGTATAATCTGTGGCCAGTCTTTGGTTCAATTCACTGTATAATCTGTGGCCAGTCTTTGGTTCAATTCACTGTAGAATCTGTGGCCAGTCTTTGGTTCAATTCACTGTAGAATCTGTGGCCAGTCTTTGGTTCAATTCACTGTAGAATCTGTGGCCAGTCTTTGGTTCAATGCAATGAAGATTCGGTGGTCAATTATCGTTCGATACACTATTGCTCACTTAGCATGACAACGAACGCAGCCCTCTAACCCTCGCGCGACATCTCATTACATTGTCAGCGTAACCCAATATCAACAACGTTCAGCAGACGTCGAAACCTCTGAGTTCGTCCGTCCTTACAAATAATTTATTTAAAAAGAATATTGCTACCATTTACACTCACTATCGCTGGTGTTGTAAAAATCCGTTTACAAACAATGCAATCACCTCAGTTCATTTCCTCGTTCCAAGACAAGCGTGTGACAGTGATAAAAGAGTAAATCACAAAGTTGAAGGCGTGCACGGCAGCGTTGATTGGCGTGCAAAATAATATTGTATGTACAGGCATGTCTTGAGTAACGCTAAATGGAATAATGTGATATTCGATATACTGCCGATTATATAGGGATATCAGTTCCCATTTCATGGGAATGAAAAGAAGTTAATGTGGGGTCAGAGCATGCTTATTTGAGTCTTCTGTTATAGGGTTAGATGATTGATTGTACAAATGGTAGCTATTGAGAAGAATAAGCCGGTGTCCCTGGCCTAGGAGTTAGCGACTTTCTCCGTTATCCTGTATACTCTCGTGAGTAACGTGACGTGCTCGAGAATTGGTGGCGGTTATAGCCGCTTCGGTAATTTACGGGGTATGTGAGCCGGTCGCTCAGAAACAATGGCAAACTACTGAGCGTAATCTTGCCAAGAAATCAACAATGAGCTGAAAGATGCTGATGTTGACAGCGATGTCCTGTAAAGGATATGCGGGGAAAAAATGTTATGAAAGAAATTAAAAACTGCCAAAGGGAACTCAGATATGATAAGCAATTCATGTGTGAGAATTGTTTAATGAACTGGAATCGGAGGAACTGAGTAATATGTTCCTATCCCATTAAAGACATAGTAAACCAGACCTTTGTAAGATGGACACTAAATATACTTACCAACAAAAATACTGCAAAATGCAACGAAAACCAAATGTTACCGTGCTTTATATCATAACAACAGCTGCATCCATTTGAGACCTGAGCAATAAGCAGACTGACAGCGAAGTAAAAGATGACAACAAAAATGTGGATTCTGATGAAATTGCGAAAATTAAATTACATAAAAATAAATAATACACAAACACTAGCATATTTTCTAGCCTAATATCTGTACTGGTCAATCGGATTTCGATGAGAGTTGTGGTCAATATCACGCCGACCGCTTTTACTTCGATGGGAGTTATGGTCAATATCATGCCGATCGCTTTTACTTCTGATGAAATTTCCTGGTAGCCATGTTAGCTCTGGTCGGAGCGCAGATCAATTTTAAAAATAAATCTGCTTCAACTGAGATGTGAACACATGATCACAAGACTTGCAAACAAGCGAGATAAGCACTGCGCTGCCGCGCTTTCCACCGAAGTGTATTAGGAATAAAATATTGGAGGAACAAGGTTGCAGTAGATCAATAAAACATTTGTACATCAGACATGCAGAGATCTATCAACGAAGACATGCGTGGAATTAAAGAGAACGGCATTAGACAGTTCAGGAATGGAGTGATTAGGCATCTTCCCGACCAGGCCAGAGGCTGTTAAGATTGATGATGATGAAATGTGAAAGAGATGGCGGGGTTTTCTATTCCAATAGCGTTTGCAACATTATACTTCCTACTTCCTTCTTATGAAATACAAAAACTATATATATATATATATATATATATATATATATATATATATATATATATATATATATATATATATATATATATATATATATATATATATATATATATATACGAATAAATTGCTAAATAACAGCATACGAAAAAGATATATACTGCAGGTATATACTGTAGAAATAATCACACAACATAGGTTAATTACATAAATCCTTCAAGCTGAAATATACACGTATTCTGACAGTAATTTCGATTGTCTATGATGGTAATTTTACTGGCCTATGCAGATTAATCATGATGGCTTCTGCGACTTTTAACAAACAACTATTTTGTGCGTTAAACAACACACGAAACGTATTGTCTCTATCAACCACGTGACAGGTTTCCAAAATTTGTCGTCAAGTCGATGACGTAGAAGCTTTTACATTGGAACTCTGAAAGTAAGCATAGACAATCTCATATAGCCCATAAAAACTGGGGTTGGTTGTGACGTCCTGTAAAAGAAATGCAACTAACCTTTTAATACAAGGAGAAAACGAAAATAAAGAAGAAGAAGAAGAAGAAGAAGAAGAAGAAGAAGAAGAAGAAGAAGAAGAAGAAGAAGAAGAAGAAGAAGAAGAAGAAGAAGAAGAGGAGGAGGAGGAGCAGGAGGAGAAGCTGTAACAACGGAACAGAAAAACAAACCTGCAAGCAAAGGGACATTAGAAAATTAGAGCCATAATGCATCGGGTATAGCCTTGTTTTGGTCAGCATAGAGCGCCGGATCGATACTGTTATGTTATGTACGCGTTGCTGTGCTTCAAATACAGCCGTGCCCCAGATACAGCGAAAGCCAGTTAGAACGTGCAGAGAATACCGTCCGGGTTCTTGCAGGTTAGAGCCATTAAGGTACTCATGGCTTCTATTGTTCGTTTAAAGGTCAAGTTGAATTGGAAAATTAACAGGTTTGAAAGGTTAAATCTCTTAATCCGCATACACTTCACAGTTATCAGTGTTAATGGATTCCAAATTAAGCAAACAATAAAGACACATTGGTGTCATACATGAGTTGTTAATTTTAGCGGGAAGAATATAAAGTCATCATGAAGTTAATGAGGTTGAGGACAATGTAGATATGTCTGTAAGGAACTGACCACTGGTAATATAATTAGTCATTCTCTAGTGCAGTGTTCTCAACCGGTGGGGAATTCCCCCCCCCCTGGGGGGGGGGGGGAATTTTAGGGTTTCCGGGGGGGGGGGGAATTAAGATTATTTCAAGATCGCGTTAATACAAGAACATATTACTTGATATTGTTTTTCCCTCTATACTTTACAGTTCTGTACTTCCCGGCCTCCTGAAATTCATTTTATAACGTAAGTAGACCCGCAAATCACGTTTTATGTAGACGTCTAGACTTGTTCTAGTATGTGTTAGTAAATTTAGCTTCTAATTTTTACATATACTGTGTAGGGACGGGTGGGGGGGGGGGGGAGGGGGATTTATAAGGAGGAAATATGAAAGGGGGTGGGGGAATTTATAGGGAGAAAATATGAAAAGGGGGGGGGGGAATGACGTTCTGAAAATATGGTGAAGGGGGGCAAGGACCAAAAATGGTTGAGAACCACTGCTCTAGCGCATCTTCTGAGAAAGACGAAGCACATATGCACAAGAACTGAGTGCTGTGACGTCGGAATTAGATGACAATTATGTCCACTGGCGAGTTATGAGGTAGCCAGAGTGGCTTAGTAGATTGACGATCGGCTCTAACTCGAGAAATACTGATCACGAATTACCGGTATAAATCCGATAGAGCAGTGGTTCTCAACTGTTTTGGCCCATGCACCTTTTCACCATATGTTTAGAATGTCACCCCCCATTTCTTCGTATTTCCTCCCTATAAATCTCCCTACTCCCGCCCCTACATAGTATACGTAAAAATTGAAGCTAAATTTAGTAACACATACTAGAAAAAGTCTAGACGCCTACATAAAGCGTGGTTTGCGGGGCTACTTATGTTATAAAACGAATTTCGGAAGGCGAGAAGTACAGAACAGTAGAGTATGGAGGAAAAAATAATATCAAGTAATTGGTTCTTGTGTTAATGCGATATTAAAATAATCTTTATTCCCCTCCCCCTCCCCAACCCTAAAATTCCCCTGGGGGGGGGGGGGAGATTCCCCACCGGTTGAGAACCACTGCGATAGAGGATAACATTTAAGTACTTGGGTTAAGAAGAACCTGGTGAATTAGGCGCATTTAATTTTCCTCGCCTTGCCATTGAGTCGATGTCTATGGCTTAGAGGCACTGAGCACAGTTTATGGCTTAGATGTACTAAGCACAGTTTATGGCTTAGATGTACTGAGCACATTTTATGGCTTAGATGTACTGAGCACATTTTATGGCTTAGAGGTACTGAGCACAGTTTATGGCTTAGATGTACTGAGCACAGTTTATGGTTTAGAGGTACTGAGCACAGTTTATGGCTTAGATGTACTGAGCACATTTTATGGCTTAGAGGTACTGAGCACATTTTATGGCTTAGAGGTACTGAGCACAGTTTATGGCTTAGATGTACTGAGCACAGTTTATGGTTTAGAGGTACTGAGCACAGTTTATGGCTTAAATGTACTGAGCACATTTTATGGCTTAGAGGTACTGAGCACATTTTATGGCTTAGAGGTACTGAGCACAGTTTATGGCTTAGATGTACTGAGCACAGTTTATGGTTTAGAGGTACTGAGCACAGTTTATGGCTTAGAGGTACTGAGCACAGTTTATGGCTTAGAGGTACTGAGCACAGTTTATGGCTTAGAGGTACTGAGCACAGTTTATGGCTTAGAGGCAATGAGCACAGTTTATGGCTTAGCTGTACTGAGCACAGTTTATGGCTTAGAGGTACTGAGCAGAGTTTATGGCTTAGATGTAGTAAGCACAGTTTATGGCTTAGATGTACTGAGCACAGTTTATGGCTTAGAGGTACTGAGCACAGTTTATGGCTTAGAGGTACTGAGCACAGTTTATGGCTTAGAGGCACTGAGCACAGTTTATAGCTTAGATGTAGTAAGCACAGTTTATGGCTTAGATGTACTGAGCACAGTTTATGGCTTAGAGGTACTGAGCACAGTTTATGGCTTAGATGTAGTAAGCACAGTTTATGGCTTAGATGTACTGAGCACAGTTTATGGCTTAGAGGTACTGAGCACAGTTTATGGCTTAGATGTACTGAGCACAGTTTATGGCTTAGAGGTACTGAGCACAGTTTATGGCTTAGAGGTACTGAGCACAGTTTATGGCTTAGAGGTTCTGAGCAGAATTTCACAATTCCGACATTATGGGGTTGAAATCATCTGCATGGAATTTTGAAGTAAATCACTTTGCTTTGATTTTCAACATGATATGAGCGTTGGCTGTCCAGCAAACTACTGATCGTAACATTGCTGAGAGAATCACATCCAATAAATCTTGGGATTGACTGTGATGTCCTGCAAAGGACGCGCAGCTGACTAAAATGACATTGGATTCCAAGCTTTCAATGGCGTGACTGGGAAATGGATGTCTGGCCAGCACCTGCTGTATCTTACAACTTCGACGATGTCATAAAATCAAACAGCTGCCTTCACTTAACTCCAATGTCTCTATTGTTTATAAATAACCAATTCCAATTTCAATTTTCGAAAAAAAAATTTCCATTTTCGGTCTCAACTAACTTGCTTCCTCAGCGGTGGTTATTGTAGAGATCCGTGGTTGTGTGGATTGTTAGTCCGAATTCATACTGGTTTTTTGGTTCCGCTCTGTTTGTCGGATAAAGTTATTTTGTGCTGTCTGGTTATTTTCTTTCTGTCTTATGCTGGTCCTGATAAAGACCGGTCCTTGGGGGGGGGGGGGGGGGGGGCTGCTAGAGTCCGCAGTCTTTCGTTTGTTGGTTTCTTTTTGTATTAGCACCACTACGTGTTTGTTGTTTCTTGTGTTGTCCATACCGGGGCTGGTCCCGGTAACGTTCAGTCCTCATAAGGACTCGATGTAGGCAAAGGCAGAGAGTTCAAGAGCAGTCTCAAGTTGTTCCCACCGGTCAGCTGCCCGTCCTCCTCTACGTTCGCTGTCTTATTTTCGTCATCGGTGTATGGGTTGGTGCAACAACAAGACGACCCCCTCTCTCTGTCATCCCCGTTCAGGAGCCCTTCCCGAAAAGCCAAATCACTATCCTGCCACTTATCCCGCCACACTCAGCTGTTTCATACACACACACACATACACACACATACATACACATTTTTAAAAAAAAATTACATATAAATATATACAATGTTGAAAGGTTATATGGCCTGCCCTGTTCTGCATATGAACTGTCTGACCAGCCGCTGTATTTCTGGATTGCTGTTTGTGCGCAGGCACTCCGTCATTGTTATTGGAGTCCCAGTTGTGACGAAGTCCCTTCGCTCACTAACAGGGAAACGGCGATCCGGATTAAACTGACTTTCGATAACGCTGTGTGTTTATGTGTTTAGTTTATGGAAATAGATACGATAAAAAATAAGGATTGGAAGAGGCAAGAATAAATATATAACGATCGTTAGAAAAGGATAAGATAAAATTAAGAAGAAGATTAAAAGCCGACCACCAGTCGAGTTGAGAATGAATGCACATTAATCACCAGACAGATGAGCGGGCAAACAAGCATATACAAAAAGACGAATTTGCACAAACAGAACAGCAGTGAGAAATAGACACACGTAGAGAAAGACGGCTGGCTGACAGACTGGGTAGACAGAAGGACGGATGTACGGGGAAAAGATGGGGAAATAATCAGTCATATACACATGACATCATCGTCATCATCATTATCAAGTGCCATGTCAGCTAGCGTAGACGTTCATGTCGTCCACAGATCCACAGATCTCGGTCTTTGGTGTTCAGGATCAACTCAGCCGATGATATTCCTCCATTCAACCGTCTCAGCCCATCCAGCATAATTTCTCTTGGTCTGCCTCCGCCTCTCTTCCCCTTCATCATTCCAGTTGTCACCATGTTCTCTAATGCCTGTCTTCTCACCACATGACCGAAGAAATCTGTTTGTCTCATTCTTATTGTTGAATAGAATATTCTAGTTTCATTCGCCTCTTTCAGGCAGTCATTGTTAGTTATTCTGGCAGTCCAGGAAATTAGCAACATTCGTCTCAGAAACCACATCTCTGTTGCTTCCAAATGCTTCCTAATTTGTTCATTTGCAAATCAAGATTCACTACCATACAGCAAAATAGGTTCTATATAGCACTTCAGCATTCTCTTTCTTACATTCAATGATTGTGACTTATTGCATAAGGTACCTTTCCTTTTCTGAAATGCAGCTTTTACTTCCCCCCATTCTATTCTTAATCTCTATTGTGCAACTTCTATCTGATGTTATAATTGCTCCTAGATATTTAAAATTATCAAATTGTTTAAGAACATATACATAGACACATACATTCTCACTGGTCTCATTGGGCTGGTGTCTGTTGACCAAGATACACTTAAAACCTGTGAAAGAACCATGACCTACCAAGGCCTGTCCCCAGTCAGTCCCTCGTGCTCTTCTAAATCATGACCCGATTCTAGTGTAACATGCACCCCTGTAGACGTGAAGTTCCAGTACCAATCTTACACACCCCTCTGGTTTCAAGGCTTGGAGAGGCGTAACACAACTTTGTAACACAACCCTCTCGGAGATAGTACTTTGACACTGGGCAGGGGCAGTCTCAAAATCATCCTCACTCTGACAGATCCGAGCCTTTTCTGGGCATAGATGCCTTGCATATCAATGCATTGGTCTTAATTAGTTGTCTGTCTTTTACCGGACGTCGCAGTCAACCCCAGCATTTTTGGCTGCTTGTGATGTTTTAGACAAGTTTACGTTTAATAGTTTGCCATTGCTTTTTGAATTACCGACGCTAATACCATTGGTTGAAAATCAACACAAGGCGGTCTGCTTCCAAATTACCCGCAGCTGTGTTTTGAAGGCGGTATGCGGGATTATGAAATGCATTCGTAATCCTTCCTCCCAGAGCCGGCTCATTGGTCTTGAGAGTTAACGTTTGCAGTATAGGAGGGAGATTCACACCGAATCAACCAACAGACAAAATACAAATGTAATACTGTTACAGCAGCAGCAGCAGCAGCAGCAGCAGCAACAACAACAACAACAACAACAACAGCAGCAGCAGCAGCAGCAACAACAACAACAACAACAACAACAACACACGCATACACACATACACACAGACACCAACTATATAACCTACTGGTGGTTCGTTAAGGTCTGGATTGCAATTTTACTAATCTTCAACAATGAGTTACAGAGGACAGCGTGGCCGAATCGTTTAACGATCGCGCCTAAACTTCCTGTTCTCTGACATGGTAGTAGTTTCATTTCACACAAAGGTCAGTAGGATTTAAACGTTGACTTCTTTTTCAGATAGGAATGCCAAACTGCAAACTACTTCTGTAATAATACCCACACCATGTAAACGTACCAATGCAAAGAACATTACAAACAGCCAATATATGCTGGGGTTGACTGTTATGTCCTGTAAAAGACGTGGAGCCAAGTTTTAACCCCCATGTCTTCTCTATCTCCTGCCTTAGTTTATTGGAACACAAAAATCCCCTGCCGATTCTAGCAAGATGTCCAGCTCCCGCTGCCGTCAGTTGATGTTGATGTCAACAGTAACACGGCCCTTCTCAGATCAATACCGCAATGACAAGCACTCACGTTTGACAAGTCTAATACGTGATGAGGGAACGATGGGAACAAAACACTGTCTTGTCTGTGAAAACATGCACAGAGGACACGCATGTCCTACCGTATTCAACAAGCACACGATGAAATCCTTCATCTGTCAACTGTTGGGGGCATAATCAAATACGGGCTCTTGATTGGATAGCCACAAAGGTGCATGGGGAGACAACCATCAATGTTATTAGATTGTGAGCAGACATGACAGATTCATACTGTTCTGTAATGTCGGTTTATTATCTGTCAGTTGCTGCTAATTGTCAGTGATAACCCACAAATGCGGTTAGTGTGATACTGATACTTCGCAGATGTTAACTTCTATTATTATGAATAGCATTACCATTATTGTCTTTATCATAATCACCAAGATCTTTAAAACATAATACGCCATAGGGATAAGCGTGAGCGTTCATCGTTTGGTGTCTCACAGGATTCCCCATACTCTGGGTTCTGATCTGTTTTGTTCTCCCTCTCATGCCATTTAGCCAAAGCAAAATAGCTCCAGCGTGGAAAAAATCCAGAAAGAAAGCAATCCACACAGAGAACTGATTACTTGTATAAGAAAAAAAAAACAAGGACAAAGTGGCTTGACATGTTTGGGAAGGGATAGGCTGGAGAATGTCGCAACAATACGAAGCTAGGACGAGAAGAGCGACAGAGGAGAGGGTACTGGGTGGCTCGACGTCGTGGCATGGAAAGACAACTGTATCGGAAGTGATTGGCAACACGCGTGACAGGAGACTGTAGGAAAACATTACGACCAACGCTACGCGGCGTGGACTTGAATAAGATGTTGAAGAAGAATTCAAACAGAAGAGAACAGACGAAGAAGAAGAAGAAGAAGAAGAAGAAGAAGAAGAAGAAGAAGAAGAAGAAGAAGAAGAAGAAGAAGAAGAAGAAGAAGAAGAAGAAGAAGAAGAAGAAGAAAAGAAGAAGAAGAAGAAGAAAATGAAGTGTAGAAAAGAGGGGGAAAGAAGAGGAAGGTTAGAAAAATGACGGTGAAGGCGATAATAATAACAATAACAATAATAAGAAGAAGATATAAAAAAGAAGAAAATTTCCTTTATCTCAGATACATATTCATGTCTTCGTGTTATATATATATATATATATATATATATATATATATATATATATATATATATATGTGTGTGTGTGTGTGTGTATGCGTGTGTGTGTGTGGGGTAGAGAGCTGCCTTATTTCCATCAAATATACATGTCAGTCGAACAGCTGTGATCTGAACGTATTTATAACAAGAATGAAAATAAAAACTAAAAACTCCTCTGTACGCCTTAGGTGCATATGGCATCTGTGCTTGATCCACATTTTTAGACGCCAGTCGGAACTCTATGGTATATGGCCTCATTTTCTTCCCAAGACATTTCTTCCTATCCGTGTAGGCTGGATGAACCTGGGAGCCAAGATCAATTGTAGAAATCTTACTATATGTGAATTCTAATTCTAGACCACCGGGCCGATAGGCAGGCGTGCTATCACCTGCGCCACCGCCTCTCCCGCTGTCCTGGACCTTAAGACGTAGTGCTCCTATTTTCTATTTGTATGCTGCCTTAGATGAGTCCCTGTTCCCGTATGAACTCAGCATCACTAGCAGATATCTCAGTTTAAGCCTACCTTGCATGCTTTCAGTCCGAGAGAAATGTTACTGAATGTACTAAGACATTTTATCAGCAGAGTTGATCCAGAACACACATGAACAAGGTCTGTGGAGGGACATGGACGGCTACGCCAGTTGCCTGGGCTATGATGCTAATAAAGGAGCTTGCTATATATTTTATCTTGTGGGTTAGTTATATAGTTTTGAAATGGAGTAGGGAACATATCTATAGGCCTACTGTTTACGACCATTTATTACCTTGGGAGTTTTAACAAAAGATCTGGTAGTTGTCCACCCTAATCTACAAAGGCTGAGGAGAATTTCACAAAATTCACAAAAGAAAACCAGGAACAGGTAGGACTCAGAGAAACCAATAGACAATGCTGAGAATGATAGCTGTCGTTCTTAAACATCCGCTGTGCTGATGCTGAGGTAGCCAGTTCAACCCCTACACGATCAGTTGGACTAAAATGTTGACCTCTCGTCCTTGACTTGGGGACGTGAATTACAATACCTCTGAAGTTGGAGTGGGTTTGCCTTATGTGGAAGGACACTAGTAATAGGGAAAGCTAATCCACATGCGAAAATCAGACCTTGCACTAAAAGTAGTAGCAGTTGTATGGAGCGAAAGAAAAAAAAAACATGACTCACGTCTATGAGGATAAGTTAGTAAGTAAGTCACAAATGGCTGTAGAATAATAACTAAATATGATAACAACTTGAAACTAGTTTATTTTTATACCTACATTGTCCCTTTATTTCTAAACATAATTTCCCCAACATTGATGCACTTATCCCATCGTTTTATCAGTCCTCCCAAACCGGCTGCATAGAATTGCGTGCCGTGTTCTCTGTGTGACTTACTTATTGACTCATCCTAGTAACGTTTTCTACCCAATTATGCACCACTTTACGGGAAATCGCTAGGGGCTAAGTCCAATGATATCCCACCTTGGCGGGAAACATTTCGCGAATGACAAAAGTTGAAAGTGAAGTGAAAACGTGGATTAGAAAACAGAGCACGCAGTTCTATGTGGCCGGTTTGGAAGGGCTGATAAAACGATGGGATAAGTGCATCAAAGTTGGTGAAAAGTATGCTGAGAAATAAAGGGAGAATGCATGTATAAACATAAACTGGATTCATGTTGTTATCATAGTTAGTTATTTTTATACAGACATTTGTGACTTACTTATTAACTTACCCTCGTACAACCTCCAAAAGATACTCACGGTAAGCGGAATGAAACACCTGGCCAGTAACGATACCAATGTTGGTGATTTTATGGCCAAATCTGTCAGTGCCTGTTTATCTATGTTTTTGTTATTGTGTAGTGTTACTCCTAATGTCTGTCTCTGTGTATCTGTGGGAGCAAATCGATACCGATACAATCAATACCGTTGGCGTATCTAACCTTGGAGGCGGTGTTCAACGCTTTCGTTTTCATCGTCGGCGTCTTCTTTTTTATTCTTCTTTTACTGCTGCCACTATGTACTACTACTATTACTGCTAATACTGCCTCTACTATTACTACCACCACTGCTATTGTCATGAACCTACTGGAATGACAAACGATTAAATATACCAATAAACCCAAAAACAGGTTGAATGTAGGCAATAACAGAATTAAAGAGAATGCTTTCAGCGACAATAGCAACTCCGCTGTGACCGAATTATGCTAATTTTTATTTATCATAGACGTTAGTTGCAGAAAGCATGTATCAAAATCCCCAGGGCCTGGCCTACCCAAATGTTATCTCGAACATTAGTATATTGGCATTCTCACCTCCCAGCCCCGCCTTGATTCAACACTTGCTCAAAACCAACCACTGGACTCTCGCGACAATGGTCATACTAACGGGTTACCTTCAGTCGATAAGTCTTTTGAAACACACATTCACCGAAGATAATTGACGAGACACCCACATAGAGAATCGTTGCCTAACCTAAAGAAATTACACTACATAACCACAAACAGACGGTCTCCCTGGTCTAGAGGTTACACGACTTTCTCCGTAATCTCGTATACTCTCGTAAGTAACGTGACGTTGCGCGAGAATTGGTAGCGGTTCTCTCCGCGTCTGTAACTTACGAGGTATGTGAGCCGGTCGCTCAGAAAGCAATGGCAAACTACTGAGCGTAATCTTGCCAAGAAATCAACAATCAACTGAAAGATGCTGATGTTGACAGCGATGTCCTGTAAATGTTATGCGAACAAAAACATAAAAAACAAACCCACAAACAACCGACTAACCTGTCTTGATACTAATTCCTTTCAAACCCCGTAACCTGGCTATAACGTTCGGCCCTATCTATAGCCATCCCTAGCTCTAACTGTCTCCCTCACAAGTCACAACTTGTGACTCACAAGGTGTGAGTCACAACCACATCCGTTCTCTCCCTTACCCAAGTCGTGCGCACCAACCATGCATCGAAACGTGTGCAAAACAAACAAGTAATCTACTGGTAGTTCTGTCTTATATTAAATACTAGCTGACCCGGCCCGGCTTCGCCCAGTCCCTGGTGGGGAGCATCTCATTTAATTCATATAAGTAGTCATATAAGTTCTCGTTCCCGTTACCGACTGTCTGTCTGTCTGTCTGTCTGTCTGTCTGTCTGTCTGTCTGTCTGACCCGGCCCGGCATTGCCCAGCTCCTGGTGTGGAGCATCTCATTTAATTCATATAAGTAGTCATATAAGTTCCCGTTCCCGTTACCGACTATCTGTCTGTCTGTCTGTCTGTCTGTCTGTCTGTCTGTCTGTCTATCTGTCTGCCTGACCCTGTCCGGCTTCGCCCAGTCCCTGGTGGGGAGCATCTCATTTAATTCATATAAGTAGTCATATAAGTTCTCATTAAATTCATACAACAAAAAAAGTAACTTAAAAGAATGTCCTTCCACACACCATCCATTATTTTGAATGAAAACGCTTGCTAATCACCTGCATGACTACAGTAACTTCTTAAGCAAATAAAGATGAGTTACAATGTTATGCATTGTGCATTATTTTTATGAAAACTTTGAAAATGCCTTACAGTTTGTATCATTATTTATTATAACTCATATGCCGGTACATAACTATGGACACAGAGTTTATAAATCTTTGAAAACGATGCCACAATATGACTATAAGTTATACAGAAAAGTTATGCCCCTTGAAATAACTTTTACGGAGTTAGGTCCCCTGAAATATATACAATTATAATGAAAAATGAAAAATGAAATAATACTGAGTAAGCAGGCGATTTCACACTAAAAAAATATCACAGTTGACAGCTCTGGACTGAAAGGAAGGCGTGTAGAAAATTTCATCTCAATCGGATGGGCCGTTCGCGAGCGCACAAAGGACATACATAGATACAGACAGACAGACAGACAGACAGACATACGCTCCTTATTTATATATAAGATTGTCAAAATATATAATACACAGCAGTGACAACTACTACCACCATAACCACCACAACCACCACCACCTCCTCCGCCGCCGCAGCCACCGCCACAGCCAAAGCCACCACTATTACTACTACTGCTGCAACTTCTACTACTACGACTATCGCCACATTCTTATTACTACTACTATAAGACATAATCACCACCTCTACCAACTACTACATGACCACTACTATTATTACTACTACTACCAATACAACTACAGCTACTACTATTACACTACCACAATCAACAACATAGACAACAACAACAACTACTACTACCACTGCTGCTGCTACAACAATAACAACATCTACTACTACTACTACTACTACTACTATTACTATTATTATTACTACTACTACTACTACTACTACTACTACTACTACTACTACTACTACTACTACTACTACTACTACTACTACAACTACTACTACTACTACTACTACTACTACTGCTCCTGCTCCTACTGCTGGTGCTGCTGCTGCTGCTACTGCTGCTGCTGCTGCTGCTACTACTACTACTACTACTACTACTACTACTACTACTACTACTACTACTACTACTACCCGTAAATCCCATATCCACGTTGTCACAATCATGCAACTGATACTATTCTAGTCAAGATCATCCTGTGCCGCACATTTTCAACAATGTGTATATGTCCTCCAAACTCTTTACTTGTCCATACTTTAATGCTGTCAACACAAAATTGTGTTTGCTTCCCATACCAAGACTTGAATTATACATCTGGAGAATATTTTATGACCAGGACTTATGACCTTTCACGGTTTCTATGAAAGTCCTAGCAAAGTTGAGCTTCTCTTGGTCTAGTCCTTACCCTTGGGCTAATCCGATATAAGAGACCACGCCTGAGGCTACTCCAGTATCGGATTAACTTGTGTGGTCAGATTAACTAGTGTGGTCAGATTAAAAAGCGTGATCAGATTAATTAGTGTGGTCAGATTAGTTAGAGTGGTCATTCATTCATTTCATTCAGTAGCATGTCCTTTGCAGAACCTAGCTCCCATAACAACCTTCCGAAAAACCTCTCGATCATAAGCAAGATGTCCCGCGTCCGATAAACTCATCTGGAGATCACCCGCCACATCCTGCACCCACCTAGTGTGGTCAGATTAACTAATATAGTTAAAATAACTAGTGTGGTCAGATTAACTAGTGTGGTCAGATTAACTAGCATGGTTAGATTAACTAGTGTGGTCAGATTAACTAGTGTGGTCAGATTAACTAGTGTGGTCAGATTAACTAGTGTGGTCAGATTAATTAATGCAGTCAGATTAACTAGTGTAGTCAAATTAACTCGTGTGGTCAGATTAACTTTTGTGGTCAGATTAACTAGTGTGGTCAGATTAATTAATGTAGTCAGATTAACAACTGTGGTCAGATTAACTAGTGTGGTCAGATTAGTTAGTGTGGTCAGAATAACTAAATTATAGTTAAAATAACTAGTGTGATCAGATTAACTAGTGTAGTCAGATTATCTAGTATGGCCAGATTAATTAGTGTGGTCATATTAACTAGTGTGATCATATTAACTAGTGTGGTTATATTAACTCGAGTGGTCGGATTAAGTTTTGCTGACGCAAGCAGAAGAAAAAAATAATAATAAAAATAAAAACATAGTGCTATGGAGAAAGGAGAGCAAATGTAGAAACTGATGACTTTGTGTGGCATAAATTGGTGCAGCCTACAACAGGCCAGGACGCGAAAAAATTAATTAAATTAGAATGAATCTTGCGCGTGTATTTAGAGATAATATTGATCGTTTCTATCATACATCACAAGATCGAATTAAATGTATTTTTAAAGAAAACAATCAATTGCACAATTTATTGTCTGGTATAGTTTGTTAAATCTCGTCAAGGGCATACTGCAGAATTATGTATCATATGAAGTGAACAGATGAAAGATATTTTGACTGCCACTTAATTTGTTGTTGTTTTTAAGTGTTATTAAACGTTTCTTGTCAACTTTAATTGAAAACCAGAATCGGTGACAAACCAAGCAGGTTTTCGAGCTTTCGCAACTGACACGAGTGGTTCATGGTAACAAGAAGCTGTCTTCATTCCATCTTTAACACAAACAGTTGTTTTATATTGTATAATGACATTAGTAGTACCTTGTCTAAAGTTTTGAACGGTTTCAAGGCAAGAGGATCTACTACGGTGGATGCACCGGGTTTCATCCCATACGGATCGGTCGCTTTCCCCAGAGCAGGCTGATAAAAGCGTCACACAGAGCATGAACATCCTGTCTCAAGCAACGATTTACCCCCCTCCCCCTTTTCCCTCATCGTCCACCCTCACCCCCCGCCCAATAAGTATCTGAACTTATATTGTTCCTCTTAGACTTGCGGTATAGGTGAAACATAAACAATGAGAAAGTGGTCTTTTATGGGCTGCATATATCAAGATTCCCATGAACTCTGTTATTCTCATTGTCTATCGGTCTCCTCTTCTGGTTTCATTTGGTCTGTACATCATTGCTTGTTGTGGTATACTGTCAGTTGCTAGCCTAGTTATGTGGTCGAACCATTTTACTTTCTATTTTCTAATGAAATCTAACGATGCTTTTACCCCCAACTTTAGTCCACATGTCATAATTTCTGATTTTCTCTCTTCTTGACACGTTAAGTTTTTTTTTTCTAGGGCAATGGTTCTCAACCTTTTTTGGCCCGTGTCTCCCTTCACCAAATTTTCAGAACGTTATTCCCCCCTTCGTATTTCCTCCCTAAACATCCCCCGGCCCCTACACAGCATACGTAATAATGGAAGCTAAATTTAATAGCACATACTAAAACAAGTCTAGTCGTCTACATAAAACAAGATGTGCGGGTCTCCTTACCTTATGAAATGAATTTCAGAAGGGTGAGACGTACAAAACCGTAAAGTATGAAGGGAAAAACAAAATAAAGTAATCTGTTTTTGTATTAACTCGATCTTGAAATAATCTTAATCCCACCCCATTGGAAACCCTAAAATCCCCCCCCCCCCCGGGTAATTCCCCACCGGTTGAGAACCTCTGTTCTAGGGAATAGGCGTAAAACCCACAGAAGTATCCGGGGCAACTGCTTTCGTGAACCGAATGACAGAGCCACAAACGAAGCCACGGCCTTCGGTGCGAGAGGCAGGCGTATTAACTTCTTGGCCACAGAGACCCCTCGTAGCACTAGTCTGTAATATGTATATGCCAACGTCTAATCTCTCATCTCATCTCATCGTGTTCCTCTTGTACCTTGCGGTGTCGAGGTGAAGTATAAACTTCGTGAGAGTGCCCGGTTATGGGCTTCGTATATCGACATTCCCATGGATTCTGTTATTTCCTCCGTCCAACGTTTACGTGGTCGGCCTCTTCCTCTGTTTCCATCTGGTCTGTACATCATTGCTTGTTGTGGCATGCTGTTGACTGGTAGCCTACTTGCATGGCTAAACCATTTGACTTGCTGCTTTCTAATAAAATCTAGAGCAGCTTTAACCCCCACTTTAGTCCTGATTTCTTCATTTCTGATCTTATCTCTTCTTGATACGTTGAGTATTCTTCTCAGGAACCTCATTTCTGTTGTTGTGATTTTTCTTTTCTCTTTTTCTGTCATTGTCCAGGTTTGGCATTGGTAGCAGAGAGTTGGTAGGAAGATTGTGTTGTAAAGTGCTTTCTTAGTAGTTATTGATACATGTTTGTTCTTTAGTATTGGTGCCATTTGTCCAATGAGTTGATTTGCCTTATTGCACCTATTTTCGATCTCGTCTTCTGATCTGCCATTTGATGATATTATACTTCCTAGGTACTTGAAGCTCTTTACTTGTTTCAAGGGATGTTCGTTTAGGTGAATTGTTGCTGTTTGTTCTTCTTTAGTTATAGTCATTACCTCTGTTTTGCTTGTGCTAATTTTCATGCTATGTTCCCTACACATTTCGTTTAGACTATTCATGTGGTCTTGTAATTCAGCTTCTGATTTTGTTATTAGTGCTTGGTCGTCCGCAAACAGGAGTTCTCTAATGGTTAGATTTGCAGATGGTTCTTCTTCTGTGTTCTCGTCATGCGGTATTCTTGCTGTCTCTGCTTGGCTGGTTTCTTTACATATGTTGTCTATATATGTTATGAACAAGAGAGGGGACAGGACACAACCTTGTCGTACTCCAGATCTTATGGTGAAGAGTTCTGAGTGTCCTCCAGTTGCTCTCACTATGCATTCACTGTTGTTGTATAAACTTCTACATAGGTTTGTTAGATGTGTACTCACTCCATACTGTTTAAGGATTTCCCACAGCTTGTTTCTATCTACCCTATCAAATGCCTTTTCTTGGTCGACAAAGGCTAAGTAGAGTGTTTCATTGAATTCAATTGATTTTTCTATAAGTTGTCTAAGAGCAAAAATGGCATCTGTGCATCCTTTGTTTTTCCTAAATCCAAGCAGCGTTTCGCTTAGCTGGGGTTCTAAAGTAGTTCGTAATCTTTTTTCAAGAATTTTGCAAAATATTTTCCCAGTATGACTCAACAATGAAATGCCTCTGTATTGTGTGCAATCTCTTTTGCTGCCTTTGTTTTTCCAAATCTAATCAAATATGAGTAATTATATCTCTGATCTTATTAGCTATAAGCCAGCTACACAGGAGACCTCACTAATTCTTAATGCCGGTGTCAATAGAAATGATGGACCACCTTTTGTTTGGAATGCTGCTATCATTTAATCTTCTTGCACCAGCCTGGGTTTAGAATAGTGTATTGTGAGACCTGATTAAACATTACATTTCTGCGAGGTAACGGTGCGCAGATAATCCGCCAATACAATATGTAAGACAATAGATAGGCAGACATCCAAACAAAGGAATTCGTATTTAGAACATTAATTTGGAGGATAATGATTATCTACCTTACTAAGCATACTCCGTTAATCCATAATGAATACAGTGTGTGTTACAGCGGTCTCGTACAAACATCGGAAGGCAGCTGTTACTGCTTCCATCTCAATTCTCATGCTGGAGGTTGTAGTATCATATGCCAGACTCTAATGTTTCATAAACAGTAACTCTAGGATATTGAAATGATTTATGCATAATTTTGGCGTTGGTTTGGAAAGAACAATTATAAAAGTTATGGTTCCCACAAAAAAGAAGAAGCAGAAGTCGACCAGCACGAAAATCGACGCATAACAATAAAGACACGCAGTGAATGAAACTGCATAAGGCAGTAGAACTGGCAAATGGTGGGGAATCTTTTCGGAGATGAAAGAAAGGATCAACGTTTGCTTATAAATGTATGTCTTGTTTTGTTCTAATGGTTTCAATATGTCCCTCATTTTTTGTTTGTTGCATATCCTTTTTACAGGACATCGCAGTCAACATCAGTATTTCTGCCGCTGTGATCTCTTGGCAAGTTTACGTTCAGTAGTTTGCCATTGCTTTCCGAACGACCGGCACAGATACCAATGCAAATCCCACGCAACGCGGTCAGCTGCCAAATAGCGCGTAACTATGTTTCGAACGCGAGTATGCGGTGTTACGAACCGCGTCCGTAAGCTCTTCGACACGGAAACCGGTGTGTTCCCCCATTACTTGACATAAATTAAGAACAGGCAGAATCAGCAGTGTGTAAAACGACTAAAATACGCAGACTAAAGGAAAGAAACATAACATACAAAGTGGAACTTACACTATTATATCGATTGCGAAGTAGTCGATTGCTTGGACGCATTAGCTTTATGTTCAATGAGGGTGTAACGAGGCTAGCAAGCATCCAAGCATGCCGAGGAAGACTGAGAGCCTAAGGACGTGTCCCAAGCACCACACCGTCACTTCTGTCAACCAGTGACAACCCCACAATAAATCAGTATCCGAAACAGTAGTACAGTAGTCCCATGTGGTCTGCTATAGATCGATATACGGTTCAGCCTATTATATTCGTATTAGCTATTTTGGATATGTCTAACTTGATCGAGAGTCAAGCAAGGGAGCCAAGATACAACAAAAATGCAGTCCGCACTCATGTATCGATTGCTTCCGTCAGGGTCAATGAACCACAGCTTATCATTAGCTTGTTTCAGCTCCATGCGGCGATCCAGAAACCGGCTGATTCACTGCAGGCTGGTTGAGATAGTAGGGATCAAAGAGAGAACGCGGATCCGGTCCTAAATTATGCTGTTGGATGTTGGGATTTACCGACCGAAGGAAGCCAATATTGCAGGTTTGTTCTAAAAGGAAATTGCATCTCCTGTCGTTTTCAAGGCAGAGAAGGAATGAGAAGAATAAGAAGAAGAAGAAGAAGTAGATGTGAAGCCGAAGGCATGGGTTATGATAAAGCGATGTAAATTCAAAGGAAAGAATGAAGAAGTAGGAGAACCAAAGATACAGGTTAAGATAATATTAAGCAGATGCAAAGGCTACAATGCAGAAGCAGGAGACGGAGATGAAAGAAAGAGATTAGATAGAGCGAAGTTTGTGCGAGGAAGACGTAGTAGAAGAGGTTTAAATAGAAGTAGGGATAGAAGAAGTAGAATGAGTAGAAGGAGACAGAGAAATAGGGGGAATATATAATTATAGTAACAATAACAATCATAACAACAATCATAACAACAGAAAAGGCAACAAGAACGAGCAAGAAAAAGCATATACGGTAAAAAGAGAGAGAGAGAGAAAGGGGAGGCGGAGGAGGAGGAGGAAGAAGAAGAAGAAGAAGATGTAGAAGAAGAAGAAGAAGAAGAAGAAGATAAAGAAGAAGAAGAAGAAGAAGAAGAAGAAGAAGAAGAAGAAGAAGAAGAAGAAGAAGAAGAAGAAGAAGAAGAAGAAGAAGAAGAAGAAGAAGAAGAAGAAGAAGAAGAAGAAGAAGAAGAAACAGACGATATATAGTATACGACCTTACAAATAACCCATACACATATATACGTACCACTTTACACAGTGTTGTATGATACATGACCTTATAAACAATATAAAATAACACACAGTAATGCAACTTTACAGAACACAATTACGGAAAACACAGGACGTTGCGGCAACTAGCCTTCATCAGCAAAGAAATATATACACAAAATATAAAATCACGGAGAAGACACTGAAGTGACTACATTAAGGTATAAGAACGGGGTGAGAAGAATGAAAAGATGAAAAAAAATGAGAAAAACGAAGAGAAAACGAAAATAATTGAGAGAAAAAAATGTGCTACTTAACTCAGAATACCATGAATGTTATTCCATTACTTTACAAATGAGTATAATGAAAATGGCACATTATAAGACTATAAGAAGGAGACAAACAGTGTTCTTTGGTTATATATTGAGAAGAGAGGTGTTGGAAAACATCGTGACTCCTGGAAAGATCATGAGTAGAAGAGGAAGCGGTAAACAAAGAGAAATTATGATGGACAGACTGAGACGGTGGCATGGATTAATATCATCAGCAGAATTAATCCAGGACACCAGGGACCTAGGGATGTGGAGACGCATGAACACCTACGCCAGTTGTTGTAAATTCTTGAAGTTCTGATACTATGCCTATTTTGATATCAATGCCATCGAAAATCGTAGATTGCACACAAACTTGAGGTCAGCCTATATAGACGCTGTACATTCATAGAGATTCTTCTGTTTAATTAATATATTATCAGTTATAGTGCTTGTTGTCATGTCTGCTAGTAGAGCCAACAACTTGTTAAGGGCACATAATGATTAAGAACTTACAAAATATACACCTCGATGTATGATATACGATCTTACAAATAAATACAAAAATTTATAATGTACAAATCAGAAGAAAATGCTCCCAGTGATGTATGATGTAAGATCAAAAAATGTATTCACTGTTAAATGAGGCGTAATCGGTGCAATTCACATTTTGGATTTCATCATCGCAAAGGCATGCAATCATGTTTGGACTGTATTTAGATCAGACGCTATCAACCCTGGCTTGATTGTCTGCTTATGATATTGCTTTCTGTCTGTCTAATCTGTCGGTCTGTATTTTATATTGTTTCAAAACTGTCGGCCTGCCTCCCCTCATTACTGAGCTACTTACTCTATCTATCATTCTACCTACATATTCACGCGCCTGATTTACTAGACTATAAGCTAGCTAGCTGTCTGTCTGTCTGTTTGTCTGTTTGTCTGCCTGCCTGCCTGCCTGTCTGCCTGCCTGCCTGCCTGTCTGCCTGTCGGTCGGTCGGTCGGTCGGTCGGTCGGTCGGTCGGTCGGTCGGTCGGTCGGTCTAATCTATTTATTTCTGTAGTTTGTCTGTTATTTGATCGGTCGGCATGATCTTTTTATCTGTCTGTCTGTTGTTCGGTCGGCCTAAACTGGGTGTGTCTGTCAGGTAGAAGTCAGTCAGTGAGTCTGATCTATTTCTCTCTTTAGCCAGTCTGTCTGTTGTTCAATCAGTCGCCCTGGGTCTGTCTGTCGATCGGTTGATAAGTCGTATCTTTTTGCCTCTTTAGTCTGCCTATCTGTCTGCTGTTCTGTCAGCCGTCTGATCTATTTATCCATCTAGTCTCGCTGCCTATCGGTTGGTCTGTCGATCTGGTCTGTACGTCTGTACAGTGTAAATGCCTCCCTTATCAGTCAGAATACGCGAATATATATACATTCACCTATGCAACACACACACACACCCACCCATCCACACACACACACACACACACACACACACACACACACGTCTGTAGTACTTCTATCTTCACGTACCGTATAACTTAGACTTTCACGTACCACAGAACTTCGACCTTCACATACCACAGAACTTTGACCTTCACATACCATAGAACTTCTACCTTCACGTACCACATAACTTTGACCTTCACGTATTACTGAACTTCTACCTTCACGTACCACATAACTTTGACCTTCACGTACTACTGAACTTCTACCTTCACGTACCACATAACTTTGACCTTCACGTACTACTGAACTTCTACCTTCACGTACCACTGAACTTTGACCTTCACGTACTACTGAACTTCTACCTTCACGTACCACATAACTTTGACCTTCACGTACTACTGAACTTCTACCTTCACGTACCACATAACTTTGACCTTCACGTACTACTGAACTTCTACCTTCACGCACCACTGAACTTTGACCTTCACGTACTACTGAACTTCTACCTTCACGTACCAGAGAACTTTGACCTTTACGTACCACAGAACTGCAACCTTCACGGACCAAAGAACTTTGATCTTCACGTACCACTGAACTTCTACCTTCATGTACCATAGAACCGGTGTGATATGACAGATTGTCATTTCCGTCTTCAAATTCAACAAGGAGATTACATGAGAATCAGATCAATAAGATAGAACTGGTCGCGATAACTAATCAAATAAGAAAGAGATGGACAGTTGAAAAGTTAGTTCTCCCAATACGGTACCGGCGAAGAGAATTCAATTAAACAAGGGCTAATATAAAATCACATTTGTTAGTATGAGTCTGAACTAAAAATGGAGAAATATGTGTGATTTTTTTTTTCTCTCTCCCACCATCCTGTCAAAATTATAACGCTTTTATCCTAAAGATGTCAGGGAGAAATACGACCTTGCAGTATTTGGTGCTTTTGATACTTATGTATGCACTGCTATGATACTTATGTATGCACTGCTATGATACTTATGTATGCACTGGTACGATACTTATGTATGCACTGGTACGATACTTATGCATGTACTGCTATGGTACTTATGTATGCACTGCTATGATACTTATGTGTGCACTGCTATGATACTTATGTATGCACTGCTATGGTTTCTCCCTCTGTAAATGACTAAGTGTTATGGGATGATTAATAGTCTTAAGTGACTTTCCGTCTCTGCCATGGGCGTATCTGCAGTAGTTTTCATTATGCAGCCCCCCTTTAATTTGATTTATGATAAAACATGTCCGCTACCATATTAGCAACTTGTAAGTCACATGTGTGACACACCCCCATGTCCTATAATATTTTCCGCCATCCGTTTTTATTTGGTCCAAACCTACATTTTGTGTGGCACTAAACTGTTAGCCCGTGTATCCCACTGGAGTATAAGCCCTCAACTAGCTCACACCAAGCCTTTCTATGTGTTACTTTCTGTTGCGGCTCCCTTCATGCCTCATATTAATCATCTTTGTCTCTAATTCTCTTCTCTGTGTGTTGTTAGATCTCACTCTACTTCGTTTGCCTGGTGAGCTCATGTGAATGGACTTTCTAGTTAAACTGTTATCGTGTTTTCATAGCCTGTGTCCTGTTTATCTAATACCAGGTCTTTCCGCCTCGCTACATTTGTTGGGATCTGACTAGATTATAAGATCCGCAAGCCAATACGTCAATAGGAAACCGGGGGGGGGGGGGGGGGGGGGGGGGGGGGGGGGGGGGGGGGGAGAGTTATTGAATGAACGTCGGACGCCTGTGGTAGACTACTTCGGAGACGTCGTTAGGGAAATCTCTGCCATGACATTTTAGTCCTGTCTTGTCGTTAAGCAAGTTCCGGTCTTTAGCCAAATGTGTCATATTGTCTGTATTGACTCTGTGGGTGTAAAAGATTCGTGCTATTAAGTTACCCCTCTGTTTCTCGATCATCCTCTTATTAATCCTTGATTAACACTCCGTTGTGGACACAGGTCAGCAGGCTAGGTCTCAGTATTAAAGTGTGACTAGAATACTTTATCAAATTGTTGAGTCTCCGTTGACTCCCCAGAATTCCTTGTTTTAAAAATGAAATAATTGTCAAGATGCAGTTAAAGTCAAACAAAGAAACGCCAGACAGCGCAAATATGAACCGATGACATTAATGAACCGACGGGCTTTGTCATTGCCAGGCTTAATGTATTTTTGAAGTTAGGGATCTATGGAAAACCCCAGGAACCATCGCATGTTCATCGTGACAACAACAGGATCAGCAGGTGTGTATATAGGATGGGACTAGATATACCACAATTACATTAGGGGCGTTCATTTGAAACCCGTTCCAATGGCTTTATTACACAAGCATGAAAGAAACATTAACAGGTGTGGTAGAATTAAACAAAGCACTCATTTTGAATTAATTATGCACCATGGGTTGGTCAGAAGAAGTCGCCGTAGGCATTCAGGCAAGCTTAGGTAGGCAGCGAATGCCGTCCGTAAAAAAAGATTGTGGTTGCTCACTGAACCAAGTGTTTACCGCGTTCATTACGTCTGCATCTGCGTGAAATCGTTGCCCCTTGATAGCTTTTTCTAGAGGTCCGAACAAATTAAAATCACTTGGTGACAAATCAGGACTATAGGCTGGATGTTGCAGAATTTCCAACTTCTTCCTTGCTAATGCTTCCTGCACAGTCTTTGCGACGTGCGGAGGACCATTATCGTGTAACAAAATCACACCGCGAGAAAGCATGCCGAATCGTTTATTCTTGATGGCTTTTTTCAGCTTGTTTAGTGTTTCCAAGTAGTGAATACGCTGCCTGCATCTTCGATGAATATCCACTGGTCGATATCCTTCAAATGAAAGAAACTGAATCATCACTCTTTGAGCTTCTTTGGACGTATTTTGGATCAACCCGGTCATTTTTTCAACGGTCAGAAACAGAACCTATGCATCATGGGACGATAAGCATGCTCTTTTATTCATTGGTAAGTACTTATCACATGCAAATGACATGATCATGTTCAACGTACGCAATTACGCTCGGTGCGGCACGAACGGATTTCAAATCCACGCCCCTTATAATTCAGAGGGATTAAAAATAAGACAGTGCTTCAATAAACAAATGAAAATCGTAAAATGATTAGATAAATTAGACGTAATCGGTAACGACTATTTGGGAAAATCATGAGAAGAAATCAACTTGAAAACTTAATAACTTATGGCAAAAGCATACACGAAAAGAGCAAGGGGAAGGCAGAGATATAAATACCTGGATGTGACCACATGACCTATTCGGGACAATAACACCGACCTGATCCACGACGCTGATCGTCGTTGGAGATGGTAACCAAGACCGCTTAAGCTTATCGGCACGACTCATGATAATGGTAATAAACGAGGTGAACCAGACACGAGATACTTTGCTGAATATAACTAACAATGTGCTTGTTGTCTGTATGGTCTAGGGTAGAAACAAGAATTTGTTGTAAATGATATATTTCTGATGTCACTGTTTGGAATTGTTTCAATTCTTCGCCACAAATGTCGGGCGTCAACCGTATTCCCAGAGGTTGTAATGGCATGGACACGGCTTTACAAATCTAGCGACACCTTCAGGGTTTGTCAAACATATCGTGTCGCAGTGATGCCCTTCATGCTTTTGTTTATTTGAATGGGAACTAGAGTTAGCAATGATAGATGGCAGTGGCTTAAATATCAACTAAGACTCACAGACGCACAACAGACAGACACCCACACGAGTGGGCGAGCGAATGGACAGGCAGGCGGCAAAGCGGACAGACTGCCAGACAGACAGACAAACAAACGGACAGACAGGCAGAGAGATAGCTAGATGTTGAGAGAAACAAGATTCATTATGAGCAGACAACTTCTCTTGAGGTGCCTGGTCTGGGGCAGACAAAGGCGATCACGAATATCCGTTGCTCTGTACCATTTGATATTTAGATGAAGTTAATTAGTTAATCGCGGTTCCAACTTCACAGAAACGGATCGTCCCCATAATGCTCGATTCCTGTGCCATTTGATATCACCCAAAATGTTCCTCACTGCTCCGTGTAAAAAGTGAAACAGACAGGAGTCTCGACAAACCAATAGCCCGCAAAGGCATTGTATGCAAAATGCTGCTGCCAGAATGCCAACACAAAAGTCCGCCACAAACAATACATTTCATCGTCGATGGAAGCGGCAGTCACTAGAAAACCAGCAGCCACACATTACTACATAAGAATAACCCAGTCAGTTCAGCAACCGGTCGGCCGCCATCTTTCTGAACATGCAGTAAAGATACAAACAATCGCGGACAAATGCAAAATCACTCAACACACATCCCACAGCTCACAGTGTCGCTACACACACTCAGTTCAGTAGCTTGGCGACGGAACAATGCACCACAAGCATGCAAGTCCAACATGCAAGAAATGCCTATCCACAAGCATAAACACTCTAGAGGTCTTAACAGCTAAACCGCCTACCCTCCATTTGGACCGGAAGTAATGTTTTCAAGATAAAATTGATGTTGATTTTTTCTCGATAATCAGAGAAATGGCGTAAATGGGTGCTCCATAGGAGCAGCCTCGCCCGGTAGGGATAGTCATGCGCACCAGATGACTCCAGACCGTAAACAGGCTACTAGGTGCAAAAGATTAATATCATTGAAAGTAGGAACTTCAAATGTTAGAACAATGAATGCAGATGGAAAATTAGAAAACATCAAAAAAGAAATGGAGAGAGAGAGAGAGAGAGAAGATTAACATATTAGGAATATCGGAAACAAGATGGAAAGGAGCAGGGATGAGAACAGGAGAGGATTGTAAGATTATTTACTCTGGGGGAGAAGAACAGGAAAGAGGTGTAGCCATCATAATAGATAAGGAAACATCAAATTCTGTCAAAGGATATCGGGTTGTGTCAGACAGAGTTCTGTTAGTAAAATTAAACGGAAGACTTGTTAAAATAAATGACATTCAAGTATATGCCCCAACAAGTGAATGCAGTGAAGAAAGTATAGAGGAATTTTATAATGACATGGAGCCTGCTTTGAAGAACTGTAAAACAATCAGAAATAAATATCATAATGGGTGATTTCAACGCAAAAATAGGAAAGCAAAGCGATGGATGCAGTGTAGGCAACCATGGTTTGGGAGAGAGAAATGAAAGAGGATACAGTCTTGTAGAAGGGGCAAAAGAACAAGAAATGGTTGTAGGAAACACCTGGTTTAAACAGCATCCTAGAAGATTATGGAGGAGTCCAGACAGCAGGATTAAAAAACAGATAGATTACATCCTGAATAGCAGAAGGTTTCGAAATGCGTTAACAGACGCAAAAACAGTTCCAAATGCAGACTGTTATAGTGATCACAGATTAATTACAGGCACATTGAGGGTAAAGTTAAAGAAAGTCAAGTATACAGCAGGAAACCCTAAATATGACTTGTGCAAATTGAAAACTGACAAAGAAATACAAGATAATTTTAACATAGAAGCAAAGAACAAATCTGATTTATTGTCTAATCTAGAGATCCTATTTCAAGATGTAGATGATCAATGGGAAATGCTGAAGAATTCATTCAGTTGTGCAGCAGAAAAAACTTTTCCAAAAGTAAAGAAAGTGGGCCGCAAGACATGGATGACAGAAGAAATTTTACAACTAATGGAAACAAGAAGACAGAACAAAAATAATCCTGCCAAATATGAAGAAATTCACAGAAAAGTCAGAACCTTATGTAAGGAGGGAAAAGAAACATGGCTTGAGAAAAATTGCAGAGAAATTGAAAAACAACACAACAGTAAAAATGCGAAACTAATGCACAAAAGAATTCAGGAGCTTACTAATCAAAGAACACGTACATCAGCAGATTGCCTAAAGACAAAAGATGGAAGAGTCATAATAGAAAAATATCAGATCTTACATGTATGGTCAGATTACGTGAAAAACCTTTATGACGATAACAGAGACGAACAGTATGATGTTATAAATAATAATGAAGGACCGGCAATTTTGAAGATGGAGGTTCAGAATACTCTTAACCATATGAAATCTGGCAAGACCCCCGTCGCAACAGAAATGATTAATTCTTTAGAAGAATATGGAATAAATAAAGCTACCAGTCTGCTTAATACAATATATGATACTGGAAATATACCCCAGGAGTTATGTAATTCTGTATTTATTGCAACCCCAAAGAAATCAGGAGCCTTGGAATGTGATCAACATCGAACAATTAGTTTAATGAGTCACATCACGAAGATTTTGCTAAGAATTATTATGCAAAGAGTTAGGAGGAAAATACAACCTGAAATAGGAGAAGAACAATGTGGGTTTGTAGAAGGCAAGGATACAGTAAATGCTGTGTATATACCGAGAACGTAATCGAACGTTCTATAGAATTAAACAAAGATCTACACCTTTGCTTTATTGACTATACAAAGGCTTTCGATAAAGTGAGACATGTCAACATGATAAGGATGCTTGAGGATCTACAGATTGATGGAAAAGACCTTAGACTTGTAAAAAAACATATATTGGAAACAACAAGCTGCCATAAGAATAAGCCAATATCAGCCTATTAAGAGAGGTGTGAGACAGGGATGTGTAATGTCTACAGATTTGTTTTCCCTGTACAGTGAAAGTATTTTCAGAAATATTTAAGATATGGAAGGAATCAACATTGGGGGACGATGCATCAATAACATTAGATATGCAGATGATACAGTCTTGATTGCAGACAATGAACAGGACCTGCAAAATTTAGTAGATGCGGTTGTTACACACAGTGAACAACTAGGGTTAGAATTAAATTGTAAAAAGACACAGATTATGGTCGTCACTAGGAAGAACGAAATACCACAATGTAATATACAAGTAAATGGGAATATTCTTCAACAAGTGAATAGGTACAATTATCTCGGAACAATAATAACATGTGATGGGAGATGCCTTGAGGAGATTAGAACAAGAATCGCCATGGCAAAAGTAGTCTCTAGCAAGATGAAAAACATACTGACCAATAAAAAGATGTCAATTGAAACGAGAAAAAGAGTGTTGAGATGCTACATAGAACCTGTACTTTTATATGGATGTGAAGCTTGGACAATGAGCAGTCAGGCTGAAAAACATCTGATGGCTGTAGAAATGTGGTTTCTGAGGAAAATGCAAAGAATACCATAGGACAGCCAGAAAGACCAATGAACAAGTTCTTCAAGAAACAAATGAAGATCGTAAACTGATTAGAGACATTAGACGTAGACAGTCACAATTTTTTGGGCATGTTATGAGAAGAAATGAATTGGAGAACTTGGTGACAACTGGTAAGATCGAGGGGAACAGACCAAGGGGAAGACCTAGAAACAAGTACCTGGATGGCTTGGCCTTGTGGCATGGTCGAGACAGAAACACAGAGCTGATCCACGATTCTGGTGATCGAGTGAGATGGCAGAACATGACCGCTCACGCTTACCGGCATAGCACATGATGGATGGATGGATACTAATATTAGTTGTCCAACCGTTAAGTTGTTCATGTTCACCTGACTCCGTTTGCCTCTGTCTCTCTAACTAGTACTTTTCAGAAACTGCTAATTTCTCAACTCTACTTCTCCTCTCGATATATCCAATAAATTATATTTGT
>JACEFZ010017944.1:32500-72500 GCA_014155875.1 Cepaea nemoralis | reverse complement strand
CTAGGTATGGCGCAAGCCGGATTTGACTCAAGGAGTCGACTGTGAGGAGTTTGCTACGTAAAAAAAAGGACGGTATACCGCCTGATCTCCTGATCCTAGGATAGTGAGAAGGAAGTCAATTTCAAAATGAGAAAACCTACCCACAAATGAATAATTATGACTTGTGTGATTCTGGAATACACATATTGGGATACTCACCGGTGCTACAGATTTCGTGCACTTTGCTGATATTCTCCTTGTGTGATCTATTGGAAGAGACCTGGCGCTTATAGAAATACCCGTCTGAAATTACAGTAAACCTTTACACACAAACAAACGAAACATTAAATGTAATAAGGAGAAGCGACAACGATATAAACGAATCACTATATGCGAGAATAATATAAACGAACAGTTACAGACTATAAAGAGACATTTTACACAAAGATCAAAAAGATGTAGAAGACAGGATCACTATAAACGTACAGGAGAGTAATGCATTGTACATTTTAGAATAAAATAACATACACAAATTCCGACGGGTATTAACGGTTGCTTACGAGGTTAAGAAGGAGGAAGAATCAAAAACAATCTTAGATATGCTGACGATACCGTGTTACTAGCAGAAAGTTAGCAAGAGTTGCAAGACCTAGTGGAAGAAGTAAACAGGCACAGTGTAGAATGTGGCTTAGATATTAACATCCAAAAAACAAAAACTATGATAATTAGCAGTGAAAAGGAAAGCTCATCAATGAACATCACAGTAAATGGGCAGATACTAGAACACGTAACAAGTTTCTCTTATCTTGGAAATATAATAACAGATCATGGCAGAATGAAATGGAAATCAAAAAGAGAATAGGAATGGCCAAAAATGCTCTAAACGGCATGAAATTAGGATTAACATCTAGAGAGATTAATAACGAATTACAAATCAGAATTGTCAAATGCTACGTACATTCAACGCTACTGTATGGCGCGGAAGTCTGGACATTGAACAAGCAACTAGAAAGTCGCATAGAAGCCCTGGAGATGTGGATATGTTGTTTGTCCATCAAGAATGATGATGACTATTCATTCCATCCAGTGGGGTTGAAAGTGTGGAGCCGTGGGTTCTAAGATGGCTGATAAGGCCTATTTTGGCTCGAAATGTTCTTTGACAATGTGGACAAAGAATGCTTGACGTTTCTGGAGGAGGATTTCCTGCAGTGGTTTGTCTGTCCTGCCTTTTCTTTACAGCTCTTGCAGTCCTGGTTGCCTCACACATGACTGCACCCTTGTGTAATGATGCACGCCACGAATTTCGGTCTCTGGCTGCAGTCTCCCAGATGTCATGATGAATTCCAAAAGCATTCAGAGAGATTTTCAGTGTCTTTAAAGCGTTTCCTCTGGCCACCTTGGGAGCGTTTACCACAACGTAGTTCGCTGTACAAAATTCGTTTAGGGAGCCTATGATCTGGCATGCGAACCAAGTGACCAGCCCAGCGAATCTGATTCATCATCAGTAGAGTGTGGATACTGGGCATGGACGCTCTTTCTAGGACTTCAGTGTCTGGGATCTTGTCTTGCCATTTAATCTTCAGTAGCTTCCTTAGGCAGACTGTGTGGAAGTGGTTTAATTTCCTAGCGTGTCGCTGATAAACAGTACAGGTTTCACAAGTATGTAACAGTGTGGATAATACAACTGCTTTGTAGACTTTTAGCTTTGTTTGCAGGCTTATTCCAGTTCTGAACCATACATTCTTGTACAGTCTGCCAAAGGTTGCACTGGCCTTGGAGATTCTTGCATTCACTTCGTCATCAATTGTGGCAGCTTGTGACACAGTGCTGCCAAGAAAGGTGAATTTGTCCACAACACTTAGTCTATGATCATTCACTTTGATATACAGAAGGATAGGTCTTATTTCATGGAAACAAAAACAATCAAATGCAGAGGTCCTAGAAAAACTGGGAATGAAGAGTGAGTTGAAAGAAATAAAGAGGAGACAAGTGAAATATTTTGGCCACGTTAAAAGACATGATACTCTTATAAAAACCATACTGGAAGGCAAGGTTTAGGGCAAGCGAGCAAGAGGTAGACAACGATACAAGTAGAAGATAACATCAAGAGATGTACGAGCATCAGCCTGACAGAATGTACAGTCAGGGCGAGAGACAGGCAGTGTTGGAGATCCATTGCAGCCAACTTTCATTGCGGAGACGGCACCTGATTGATTGATTGATTGATTGATTGATTGATTGAAGAGGTGAAACTTATTTAGTACGTTGTGTATATTTAGTATATGTTAGAGAAGAAACTACGGAAAATAAAATAAAAAAGAGCATGTAAAATAACAGACTTAAAAGTATCTCTAAGGCAGCGGCAGGGAACGTCCGGCCCGCGGGCCATATACGGCCTACGAAATTATTAGGTAAAGCCCTGCCAAGGCAACCGCAGGCGTACTCAAAATTCAATAAAACGTGAAGCTTTCTTCACAACAAGATGCATGTATATTAAGTGAATCATAATAATAACGTAAATTTTGAGGAACAGGCAAGATTCAAGAACGTAAAAAGTAAACAAATTGAATTGAACATCCTTGCTACACCGTTCAGTGTGGGATCACCTGATAACCTACAATGCGAAATCATTCATCTGTAAATCAACAGCGAGCTGAAAGCTAGGTACAACTACTTTCCACTACTTAAGTTCTATAAACATTACGTAAGCAATGATGAATTTCCCACTTTGAGTAGACATGTATTGAAATAGGCATATGTGTTCGGAACTACTTACTGCTGCGAGGGGTTCATTTCAAGACTTACCATCGCAAAGAGTCCATTCCGCTCCAGACTGACCGACGCAAACGTGGAAAAGTAACGATTAGGAGTATCGCCAATGCCAGCTAACATCACAAACCTCACCAAAGAGAAGCATTTCCAACCATCACATTAAGGGTGAGTTAATTAAATATGTGACTAAATATAGCTGGCTAATGTTCAAGTTGATAATATGTATGACCCAAAAATGAAGCTATAAATATCCAAACTGCCCTTTGCAGAAAAAAAGTTGCCCGCCCCTTTCTCTGAAACTATAATATAGTTGCTTTCTGTGACACGGGTTTGGCGAACTACAAAAATTATTGGTTTTGTTTGTGATTTATGTGACGCCCTGCAGAGATTGTAGAATGTTTTATTTCTAGTACAAGTGTTGACACGGCTCTGTTCACAGTGTATCATTATCATCATGTGCCATGCGATCGGCTTGGGCGGTCATTAATCGCCATCTCGCACTATCACCAAAGTCGTGGATCAGGTCTGTGTTCTTGTCGCGAATATGCCATATGGCCAAGCCACCCACATGTTTAGTTCTTGTCATCGCCTCCATTTTTTGGCACCTTGCCGTCTTGACAGACGATAGTTTGTTATATTGTGCTTCAAATAGGCTTAATAAATACAACCCATGGCGGTGGCGAGTGTGACTGATAAATAAGGCCAATTCGCACTGTTGTAAATGTTCGTCCACAGTGGATGCATGTGAACACATGGTCATTTTTACCATCATGCACCATCTTACGTCTCACACGCTCGGTGTGTGGTGTGACTTATCTACAGTAATTTTCTCCTTTGTCTTTATTCCATTGCTGATACCCCCCCCCCCCGTGCAACACGTTCATCGGCGACTAGTTCACAATGTGCATTATCAATGTCTGTATCAATCATGTTCCGCTTATACATCTATGCATCGTAGTAGAGGCCGACCCTAAGATCTCCTACCCACCTGTAATTCGCCAAAAAAGATGTCCTTTGGTATTCTACCATCATCCATCCTCCTAAGATGTCCTATCCATCTAAGTCTACGAAGACTGAGCATGGAACACACCGTCACACAACCTGATCTTTCCAATACTTCAGTATTTGTGATTTTGTCTTGCCACTTAATACCAAGTATTCTTCGCAGACACCGCATATGAAAGCTGTTTAAACGTTTCTCTTGGTGTGAGTAAGTTGTCCAGGTTTCACTGGCATAAAGAAGAGTACTAAGGACACAGGCTTGATAGACAAGGACATTTTCTTTGGCAATAAGCTTCCTGTTCTCCCAGACTCTTTTTCTTAACCTTTTCATTGTTGTTGCTGCCTTACTAATCTAGATGTTGATTTCCTGATATAGGGATAATTTGCTATTAACCTCTGATCCAGATATGTAAAATGGTCTACTATCTCTAGTTTGGCGTCGTCAATAAAGATTGATGGTACCCCATGTGCACCTTGTGACATAATTTGTGTTTTCCTTTTGCTAACTGTTAAACCAAATTCAGAACAAGAATTGGAGAATGCAGATAGTAGACGCTGTAATTCTTCCTCAGATGGGTCGTAATTGCAGCATCATCTGCAAAAGGCAACTCTCTGATCAGTACCCTCCTAATTTTGGTTTTGGCCTTCAATCTCTGAGCATTGTTGAGGCCACCATCTGAGCGTGAGTGAATGTATATATCACCATCCTGATCACGAAAGGCATATTTCAGTTGAAGTGAAAAGTAATCCAAGAGGGTGGGAGCTAGTACACAACCTTGCTTAATTCCACTCTTGATTTCAAACTCTTCTGAAGTTGTACCATCAAACTTGATTATACCCTTCATGCCTGTATGGAATGATTCCACAATGGACAGACGAATTGGTGGGCAGCCAATCTTCTTTAGTGCCTTGAACAGACCCTCACGACTGACTATATCAAATGCATTTGTGAGGCTGATTCTGTTCACGGCATTTTTCTTGCATTTGTCGCAATGAGAATATCATATCAATGGTAAACCGACACTGTGATTCGGGGTAGACTTAATCTCCCAGGACTTGAAGTCCTACCCCTATAGTTGTTGCAGTCGCTCCGATCGCCCTTGTTCTTGTACTGTGTTATGATTCTTGAATCTTTGAAATCCTGTGGGCCTTGTCCTTCTCGCCAACATAGCTTTATTAGCTGGTGGATCTGTGAGTGAGTGTGTCTTGCCCACTCCTGATAACCTCTATTGGAATCCCATTCTTACCTGGAGCCTTGCCAGATGCAAGCTCATTTATAGCACACTTAACTTCTGTTATAGTGGGAAGTGTGTCCAGGTGGTCAAGAGTTGGCAGGGCCTCTATGACGTTGAGGGCATCGTCCGCTAATTTGGTCTCACATGAGTAAAGCTCTATATAGTGCTCTACCCATCTATCCATCTGATTTATCTTATCAGTGATGATTTCTCCAGTCAAGGTTTTCAGTGGTGCACTTCTTTTGATCATTGAACCACATGCTTTCTTTATCCCTTCATATATGCTTCTGATGTTTCCCCTATCACTTGCATTTTGAATGGACTCACATAACTTGATCCAATAATCATTTGCACACTGCCTGGCAGCCTTTTGCACATCCTTCCGAGCTTGCTTAAGCTCACTAAGAGTTTTACGCGTTGTTCTTTCCCTGTTTCTAAAGAGAACTATCTTCTTTTTATCAATCAAGGGCTGCAGTGTCTGGCTGTTTGCCGCAAACCAGTCCTGCCTCTTATAATCCTGTTGCAAACCCCTACCGCTGTTTTACAAAGAGTTTCCTTAAATTTACCCCCCTTTCACTTGCTGTACAAAATTCTGATGTATCAGTGAAAGCGTCTTCAAGTTGCTGTTGGAACTCAAAGCACTTATCAGGATCGTGGGTGTTAATAATATTAATCCTGTAGAATATAACAATGTAAAGAATAGGCTTTGATGTGTCCCTGTAAAGAAACAGCGACTATTAAACATTGAGTCGTGGATAAGCTGGTGACCGAGTGGCCAGAGAATTGATGTCTCGAGCAGGAGCCACGGTTCGAACACGCTATTAAGTAACGGATTTTAAATAATTATTGGTGAAATAACAATCGGTGTACATAGCATGGCGTGGACATAGCATAGTCCAACTGACCAGTGTAGGGGTTGAACCCGCTACCTCGGCATCAGCACTTTGGAATTTTAAGAGCGAGCGCTCTTATCTATTCGGCTATGCTGACGTCACCTGTTCCACTGACAGGGCCAATAAATTCCAATGTATTTTCGCCATGGATCTTGCAGTTCTCAGGACCTCAGCGTTTGATTACTTCTCCGTAAAGGGAGTTATCAACATTCTTCTCAAAAGCTACATTTGCACTGCATCCAGTTTCCTCACTAACTGATTAGTTTCAACATTTTTTTTTCACATATCCTTTACAGAACATCGCTGTCAACACCAGCATTTTACCGCTGTCATTAATTTCTTAGTAAGATTACGCTCAGTAGTTTGCCTTGCTTTTAGAGCAGCCGGCTTACTTATCCCTAAGTTATCAACGCGGCGAGAACCGTTTCCAATTCTCGTGCGCTGCGTTACCCTACGTGGATAAACGGGATTACGGAGAAAGTCGTTTAAATCCATAGGCCAGGGGGACCGACAGTTCCAACATAACAAAATAAATAAAGTAACTTTCAGGAGTTGGAAGTAATGATCAACAGGACTTTATAATATATTGTAAATTCACCCCCCCCCCCCCCCCCCCCCCCCCCCCTTTCCCATCCTGTTTCAGGATATTGCGGTCAACGCCAGCATCTTTCAGCTGTAAGTTGATTCCTAGGCTAGATTACGCTCATCAGCACGCCACAACGTTTTGAGCGACCGGCTCCATACTCCCATAAGTCACTGGCGTGATTCGAACCACTTCTAATTCTCGTCCGCTCACGGTGACCACGAGAGTATTCGGGGTTAACGGAGAAAGCTGCTAACCCCTCGGCCAGGCAGCCGGCAATATATTGTAAATTACTTGTTTATAATGCAGGGGACAGGGGAATAAATAGACAGGAGATTAAAGGTAGTGTTCTCAAACATTGGATTGAAAGCTGAAAATAATACACATACAGTACGGGGAAGTAGGACGAATGAACCGAATGAAATATAAAAACACTTCGCTAAATGATATGGAAAATTAACACATGAAGCCTTTATATTAATTTCAAAACTTCAGTTTAGAAACAAAAAATGAAAGGGAAACAGACAAAGGGAATAAGGCAAGAAAAAATAAATTATAATAACGATAAAAGAAGATTGAATAATTCAATAAATCGAAAGCAAAAGTAAAATGATGCAGTGATCTAATTACTGAAATTAAAAGACGAGGACACAGCCCGTGAAATCGATATTATATTTATGCTAACGAAGACAGATGACGAATAAGAGATACAAATTTACAAAGCCTCAAGAACAAAACAACAAAATCGAATACAATACATTATGGTATATTTTTAAATAGTTGTTTATATGCCTTTCGATCTTTAAGAATATGCCCAGTTGATCTAGTTTCAGTATATTTTTCAATAGTTGTTTATTTTCCATTATATCTTTAACAATGTGTCTTGTTTTCGTTGCATGCGGAGATAGCAGTAAATATCTAATGCTTCCAGAGCCGTTTCTAAATGTACCCATCAAAGTGTAGCAAAAAAGGTTTTAGGCAAGGCAAAAGTTGGAATTAGAATCCTGATGAAAACGAGGGCATTTTGAGACAGAAAATAATCACCTCAGATAATATAAAGGCTCATATAGGGAAGGGAATCCTTCATATGTACACCTGATCAGTTGAGTTATGTGGCTCTAACACATGGATAATAAATGAACGTGGTGATAAACGTATAAAGAGAAAAAACATTCCAAGAACTAGCTGGACTGACACACTGTCAAATGAACAATTCCTGAAACATAACAGAACAGTAAACATTCCTAAATTAATCATCAAGAGAAGATTAACATTACTTGGTCAGAATGTCAGCATAGCCGATTGTATTTACGTGGTCAGAAGGTAAACATGGCCGAATGATAAGAGCTCTCACTCTTAAACTTCCGGTGTGCTGATGCCGAGGTAGCGGGTTCAACCCCTGCATCTCTCAGTTGGACTAAAATGCTGACTTCCTGTCTTTGACTTGGGGACGTAAATTACAATTACCTAAGAAATCGGAGTGGGTTCGACTTATGGTGAGGGTCACGGGTAATAGGGAACGAACGAACGAACAACCAAACTTTATTTTCACAGGGTTAAGAATTGGGTACGCAGGTCCCTCTAACATTCAAGCCTGGGAAAGCTAATCCACACGCAAGAATCAGCCCGGTTCTACTAGAAGTAGTAGCATGTGTATGGACTACACTTGAGTTCAAAGAGAGCGAATAACCCCACCCCCCCCCCCACCCCCACCCCCACACACACACACCCATCCCACCCCCACCCCCAACACACACCCACAAAAATGACAATTTATAATTGGTCACACTATGAGACACGAAGACATACCAAAGCGAGCACTGGAATGTATGATATTGGGGACAGGAGCAGCGTGTAGACATATGGCAACATCTAGAAAACAGACACGTCCAGATCTGTCACTGCAGATCGGGAAGCTCCGTGGCGAAGTGGTCACGCGGTTTGGCTCGGGCTCCGAAGGTTGTGGGTTCGATTCCGGGCCGCGTCCTCCGGTTCACGAGTGAAATTTTTCAGAGACTCCTGTGGGTCGTCGCTAGAGCTAGAGATTTCGTGTTTTGTGCGACGCTTTCCGCGCTGCTGAAAGAGACCGAGCCATATGGGATAAACACCCGGTGTGATGAAGTGGGATACAAACCCGGTGCGATGAAGTAGGATACAAACCCGGTGCGATGAAGTGGGATACAAACCCGGTGCGATGAAGTGGGATACAAACCCGGTGCGATGAAATGGGATACAAACCCGGTGTGATGAAATGGGATACAAACCCGGTGTGATGAAATGGGATACAAACCCGGTGCGATGAAGTGGGATACAAACCCGGTGCGATGAAATGGGATACAAACCCGGTGCGATGAAGTGGGATACAAACCCGGTGTGATGAAGTGGGATACAAACCCGGTGTGATGAAATGGGATACAAACCCAGTGCGATGAAGTGGGATACAAATCCGGTGCGATGAAGTGGGATACAAACCCGGTGTGATGAAATGGGATACAAACCCGGTGCGATGAAGTGGGATACAAACCCGGTGCGATGAAGTGGGATACAAACCCGGTGCGATGAAGTGGGATACAAACCCGGTGCGATGAAGTGGGATACAAACCCGGTGCGATGAAGTGGGATACAAACCCGGTGCGATGAAGTGGGATACAAACCCGGTGCGATGAAGTGGGATACAAACCCGGTGCGATGAAGTGGGATACAAACCCGGTGCGATGAAGTGGGATACAAACCCGGTGCAATGAAGTGGGATACAAACCCGGTGCGACTTTTAAAAGACATTTTTTGTGTTGTCACTGCAGACATATATGGAATTGAATAGAGTCGCACGAGACAGATAACCATTTTTTCCCCCGCGTTTCCATCCTGTTTCAGGATATTGCGGTCAACACCAGCATCTTTCAGCTGTATGTTGATTCCTAGGCTAGATTACGCTCATCAGCACGCCACGACTTTCTGAGCGACCGGCTCCATACTCTCATAAGTCACTGGCGCGACTCGAACCACTTCTAATTCTCGACCGCTCACGTCGACCACGAGAGTATTCGGGGTTAACGGAGAAAGCTGCTAACCCCTCGGCCAGGCAGCCGGCAGACAGATAACCATGGAATGGAATAATCAGAAACCTTCACGGCCAGTCAAAATGCTGAAACATTAGCTAATGATGAACTTTCTTTTGGTCATCACACATGGGGGTAACCGTTTGCATTGACAACTATAGCCTATATCAGCTGTGGTGGTGTATTGGTTTGAGCCCGGGATTACCAACGCCAGTGACCCATTGTAGAATCCACAGAAGAAGTAGAATCTTCATTTAAGCCGCGTTACTTGGAAGCCAATTCATAATCTTGCTGTGAAGGAAAGGCGACATGGAGGCGAGCTGATAATCTCAGCTATCTATACCATAACCAAGGAAACGTGAAGGTCTAACAAGTGACAAGTCTTTGAGGGAAGAGTGGAGGCCAAGCTTTAGATATAAGTGTATATTTTCAAGAAACCGGCTGCAAGGAGTCGATACGCATGCACACTGATGATAGGACATAATATTAAAGAATCATCACAGCCGAACTTCAATGCGGATATGGTACTAAATGACCTTATTCCCCTGCAACAGTAATTGTCAGTGGATGCCAATTTCCAATTTCCATATTTACACAACTCTCAGAAATAAACTGCGTGCCCAATTCTTAAATAAAAGCTACTGCTTCACTTGCATTCTTATTTGCATGATGAGTGTTTTGTGTCATGTACTCAGACCAAGCCATTAACCCTTTCATCGTCTATGAATATTTCACACACAATCGATAACTCAAGAATGTTCTCTGTTTGATAAAGCCTCCGGTGTGGCAAGTCGTTACCGACACATAACCCATGCTATCACAAACGAGCTGTCGGTATGGTACAGCCCAAATCAAGGAATATCTTAACACGAATGATATGGGTTGTTAACCTGGTCTCTGTTTGTTTGTTTGTTATTGCTTGGTATCTTTTAAGTAGCGAGGTGCGGTAGCGTAGTAGTTAGACGCTGGTCTGCCGCGGCAGGGGCCATGGGGTTCATCCGCGTCGGGGGGGGGGGGGGGGGGGTGGAATTGGAATTGTTTTGTTTGCCCTCGCTCACTTGGACCAATATAGAGATATGAACCCTCTAGTTCTAGATTGATTTCAGGACATCGGAAGTTTAAGGGAAACACTTTTATCCATTCGACAATGCTGAGCTCCTTCCGTGGCAGTATGTTATAGACGAGAATGGGTCATCTAGAAACAGTCTTTGACCCGCTTATCTTCCACAACTCGCTTGCTACACTGAGATATTATCTACAGATGTTCCCTGCTGATCACCTTCATGCTGTTCCACTTCTTCGTATTTTGTCAGCAGTCAACATAAATATTTCCAAGGATAGCAGCAGTCAACTTGAGCTTGTAGACATCTACACATAGTTTCTCTTCAAATGGAGCGGGTGTTGGTCAAAATAGTTTTTTCTGTGGGGGTTTTCGTGGCAGAGTGGTCAAGCCGCCTAGCTTGCGCTTTGAAAGTCGTGGGTTCGTTTCTGGACCCCGTCATTGATATCGCAGGTGTATTTGTTCTGAGACCCATGGGAGTCGTTATTAAAACCACATAGTTTGTGTACTGTGCGACGGAGCTCGTGCTCGACACATCACTCTGCGGAAGAGACTACGCCATATGGAATAACCCCGGTGCAATGACGTCGACCCTCTTGCTTTTGAATACTCATTAAGTTTTCTCTGTGCTACACACATTGGACACTCCAACGAAGAGTGCTTATGCGACATGTTAGAGAGAGCATTGTATTTCCACCTGGAGACATCAAGCTTCCATTAAATTTTGACCGATGAAGGTCGTAAATAACCAGTATTTATCACTGACCTAGTGTGCGAGGCTAAATAAAATACAGTTCCTGGTTACTAGTTAATGGAGCTTACTGCTCTCGATACACAACTCTCTCTCTCTCTCTCTCTCTCTCTCTCTCTCTCTCTCTCTCTCTCTCTCTCTCTCTCTCTCTCTCTCTCTCTCTCTCTCTCTCTCTCTCTCTCTCTCTCTCTCTCGGAAAAGATACAAGTGTTAACTAACCCGATAAACTGCAGATTTCATGTGCATCTAACACCTTAATGCATTTTGCAATATACCCTGGTTCGAGTGTTGGATGTCACGTGTCGTTTATCTCCCATCGTTAAATTGTGTTTACATTTACACATGGCATCTCTAAACTGCGGTCCGAGTCATTAGGACACCGAGCCGAGTTATTACAGTTTACGGTGATATTCGGATAAATGATCGAGTATCTGTACAATTGACCGAGTTATCAGCACATCGGTTAGGTTTACCAGCCGGTAATCGGAGCTCTCGTCCAACGGACCGAGCTGAATCACCGGTTGAGTGGAGAGTTTCGTCAGAAAGTACGCGTAACTTATACTTTCCCAGCCGCACAGAATGCTTACCATGGATTGCCCGAAGAAAGAGCGAAAGACCGAGCGAACGAGCTTTATTTTGAAAGGTCACAAATTGGACACGCAGGCCCTTTTTATGTTCGGCCCTCCAATACCTCATCTTTCATACAACAATAAATCTATTGAGCATGTTACATTCACATAGAAAATAAAACAGTGTCAACTTAATGTTGTGAACACAGGGATAGCTACCAAACCTCATAATCCTGTTGCTTCATATAATATAGGTGAAGATCTGTCACTACTTACACTACATCAGTATGTTTGTCTGTACATGATTCAACATGGGTGTATAGACTCCACAGGCGTCCGTCATGCGAGTTATTATGTTGATTGTTTTCATCCATTGTTTCCTGCCAATCGATTGAGTTGTTATACTGGATTACCCAGATTGCTTTCTACAACGGCTCCTACTGGCTACCTCCATTTATAGCAAGATTACGGCTAAGTACAGTATAAGCTTTTTTATAATTTAGAGAGAGAGAGAGAGCGAGAGAGAGAGAGAGAGAGAGAGAGAGAGAGAGAGAGAGAGAGAGAGAGGGGTGAATGAGTGCGCGAGCGAGCGGGCGGGTGGGTGGGTGAGTGAATGAAGTGAGTGAAGTGAAGTGAGTGAAGTGAAGTGAGTGAGTGAGTGAGTGAGTGGGTGGGTGGGTGGGTGAGTGAGTGAGTGAGTGAGTGAGTGAGTGAGTGAGTTTGGGTCTCATATAGAGTCATCGGGTTTTCCCGTTTACTTCCTGTTTCGTTTTCGTATTTTCGCGAACTTTTAGTCGCGACCAACGATTTTACTTCCGGTCTGAGCATGTCCTTCTAAAAAAAATCAAAAAAACGAAAGAAGCGTGGTACGATGAAAGGGGAAGTTATCCTAATATTTTAAGTACTTGGTCTTCTGCTACGCGGGAAAAAGATTCAGCCGAAAGAAACGTTTTCTAAGGATTTTTGGGGGTGATATTCACGAATATTACGGTAATTTGTCTTATAACTCCATGTAGCTTAAAGAAGTTAAAACTTTTTATTGTATTTTTGAATGCCTCGTCCAATTTTACATAAATATGAAAAGTTTCAACACAGCTGCTGTTAGCTGAAATTCAGGGGAAAAAAATTAGTGACATCGCCATGGCCGTCATGTCATGTAAGATTGCGGCGCCCATAAAATAAACAATAGCGGACCTGTATTTATTTATAATTAGAACTGGTGGAGTGCCAGTGGAGTGAACTGCGATGTATTTTACCACAGCTGATCTTGGATGGCGGCTATGAGTGGTTGTGCTGATTCAGACTTGAGTCATTCTCGCGCAACATTCACTCCCGCTCTTCAATCAGACATCATCTCCCCAGACCAGTGAGAGTGTTGAGAACAGAGTTTGCCGCCTAGTATCCTGGTAATGCTAATCAACTACACTTTCCTACCTTCAACCGGAGTTCACCCTAATCGAGCTCCAACGGCCCATGTCCTTGGCCCGGTCATAATTAGACCCGTGCGAATACCAGAAATGCCAGCGACCGTGGCATCAGTAGAGCCAGGAATGCCTGTAGTCAATTGCAGGACACAAACCAGCGTGACTTCATGTGGACACTGAGGACTGGCCGCAGTATAACGGTCGGTATTCCGTGAATGCTGGTGAAACACGTCCTAACGCTGTCTTTGCTGGATCACACCCTAATGCTTGAGCCGTTACGGCGTTATGTGACGTCGTACCATGACGTCTAAATTTGCGTTCAATGTTGGTGTCACTATGTTCAACATTTGTGACACTCTGTATCTTCTTCTTTGATGCGCTAGCTCATCACTTGAATGTTGCACCACTGTCATTTGCCATATGACAGTTACTTAAATTAATGTTTATAATATTTAATCAACAAAAGAAAGCTGTCGCAATGCAGTTAGTACATTAAGACAATATGATACATTTTCATGAATTGTTCTTTCACTAACGACGAACATTTCACATAACATTTAATTAATATAATAAATGTGCAGCTATTTTTAACTAGCAATTAGGTCACAGCACATCATAACAAACAGTCTTATAAGTCAAGTGCATCTTTGTCAGAGACTCTGAGACTCTTGTGCTTTGTACGATGCTTTCGCCAGGCCGTCGTGTGGAAAGAGACTGAGCAAACCTGGTGCAATGAAGTTGATCCTCTCATTCCTCTCGACATTCTATCGAAAGCGGAATGTGACCTTTACTTTCCTGTTACCAAATCATAAGTAGAAACCCCATTTTAAAATATTCTCTGTATATGCAAATACTAATAATAATCATCATCAAGTGCCGGCTGGCGTAGGCGTTCATGGCTTTCCACAAATCTCGGTCTTTGGTGTTCTAGATCCTAATACTAAATTATATTATACACCTGCGTTATACACCTGAGAGAAGTGAGGAGTCTCGTTCATGCCAACGAACCAGGCAAGCTAATACAGGAAAGTACTCTTACTAATAATTTACATATATTTAAAAAATTAGTTGTGAAACCTAAGAAGCAATTAACCAAAGAATGGCCATCACTTGTGACACTCTTTCTTGAACCATTTCCTCTGACATTCAAGATTCTGCCTGTCACACCTACTTTGCCACAGCCTGTGTCAATTTGATAAAACAATTCAGGTGCACACCTTCCTGTGGTGAGTTTCTATATATTTGAATAACGAAGACACAAACAATAGATTGCACGATTTATTGCCTGACATATTTCACTGCATCTCGTCAGGTAGATACTGCAGAAATCAAATACTTACGTGAATTAACTAGATAAATCCTTCAAACTAAAATATACACATGTCTCCCGACCAATGAAGCCGGACTGTTCCGGTGTGTCGGCCTGCCTAGGCTACCATCTTCTGTGTGTAGTATCTTGTCCACCCAATTCGGAATGTGTAGCTATTAAAATTATGTACCGCCGACATTCAATTCAACTGTCTAAACAAGTCATATCGCCAAATTGAGCGAGTGGCCATGGGCAGCCCACTTGGACCTATCATCTCCTCGGAAGGTTAGCTGGATGAAATATTTCACTTGTCTCTTTTTTTTTTCTTTTTGTACTGCGACAAATCTGAAAATATAAAAAATATAAAATTACACAGAGTAATGAAGCTTACATAAAAGAATAACGAAAAACACAGGATGTCTTAACTAGTTTCATCAGCAAACAAATACCTACACAAAATACAATAAATAATCACGGAGAAGACCCTGCAGTGGCTACATTGTTAATTAGATCACGGCACATCCTATAAAAAAATAAATAATACGTCAAGTTAGGCCTCGCCGCCCCGGACGCAATGATATATGGCACAACGTTGTCCGTTTAAAAATAAACAAGCCACGGTAATAGAAGGCAAATAATAAACAGTTGGCGGCCATTTTAAATTGTTAATTAGGTCACGGCACATCCTATAAAAAAAAAAAATAATACGTCAAGTTAGGCCTCGCCGCCCCGGACGCAATGATATATGGCACAACGTTGTCCGTTTACAAATAAACAAGCCACGGTAATAGAAGGCAGAATTTCTCAGTTTCCAATCTTAGGGCCGCGATAAATCCTGACTTATCAGTTAATTCATCATTGCACTTCCTGGTATTAAATTACGTCACCATATAATTCATAACTCCGCTTAGAATCAACGTATAGTCTTCGTTGAGATACCGTTGGATTCGTCTTGTCAAGCTCTATCTAACTGGTATGATTTCATAAGTAAAAACCCAATTTTTAAATATTGACCATAATATAGTTGAACTATATTAACGAGACCGTGTACACCTAGTCAGGGGAAATAATCTGAGGTTGAGACGTACATAAACTGTAGCCGGAACTGTGTGGAAGTCCATAAACTTGCTGTTGCTGGCACGCGTGATTGTCTGTCTGTCTGTCTGTCTGTCTGTCTGTCTGTCTGTCTGTCTGTCTGTCTGTCTGTCTGTCTGTCTGTCTGTCTGTCTGTCTGTCTGTCTGTCTGTCTGTCTGTCTGTCTGTCTGTCTGTCTGTCTGTCTGCTAGAAACGGTGCTTTCATTTGTATCCACACGTGTTCTCTCAAAGTCCACAGGTGCTACGGTGAGTATTGTAGCTTTAGTTCATAACTAAGTCATTGCATCGGGAATTACAGGGAAAGCTAATCCACATGCAAAAATCAGTCTAATGCATCTCCAGTATTAGCAACTGTATGTGGTAGTAGAAGCAAGTGTATGGACTACGCTAGGGTTCAAAACGAGCGAACGAAAAGACAAAGAAATTGAATCTACTGTGTCACGGAACCATTGTCCACCATCCCACCCCTTCATAGTGTAACTCTATGAGGTTTGACACACAGTTGGTAAAATAGATGACAACTAATGAGTATAAAGTGAATTGATTGGTACCTTCTTGAATTTATTCTATCTCATAATTACATCTGTGGGTGGCCGTGTTTTTTTTTTTTTTTTTGCGTTGCATATCCTTTACAGGACGATGCAGTCACCACCACCATTTTACTGCCGTTTTTGATGTCTTGGCAAGTTTTACGTTCCGTAGTTTGCCATTGCTTTCCGAACGACCGCCTCCCATACCAACACGTTAAAACCAGCGAGACACGGTATGCTGCCAAATCGGTCACCGTTGTGTTTCGAACGTTGGTAAGCGGCATTTCGAATCGTGTCCGCAACGGCATCGCCACGAAGATCGTCGTGGTGCCACAAGAGATAAAGGTAATCCATAGCATATACTACCCTGGACATGTGAAGTGATGGGTGATAACCTAGCTGTAACATCCGGTGTGCTAATACCCAGGTAGCGGGTTCAACCCTTATACCGCTCAGTTCGATTAAAATCTGACTTCTCGTCCTTGACTTTGGGGACGTGGATTACAAGTACCTCTGAACTTGGAGTGGGTTCACCTGATTACGAGGTAAACAGGTAGCAGGATAAGCTAATCTACACGCAGAAACCAGTCCAGAGCACTAGAAGTAGTAGCATGTGTATGCACTACGCTTGAATTCGAAGCTAGCGAACGCAAAACAAAACATAATAATACACAATATCATTTCCTTACTTAGTAAGATAGTTGTAACAATGACACAACAATACTTGGACACCAACAGATCCATACAAGATCATAGAAAGATAGTTGTAACAATGACACAACAATATTTTGACACCAACAACACCATACAAGATCATAGTAAGATAATTGTAACAGTGATCGTAGCCTGTCTTTCAGAGATCATGTCGTTTATGTCATAACGAAAGCTCGAAAAGGTTTGTCAGCAATGAGAGTTATGGCGACTGCCAATATCGAGCAAAGACTGCTAATACTTCTGTCCAAGGACTGGTGTTTTCACCCATCGATTATGCTCTGGTCATCCTCACTGTCAGCTCTACATAGATTGCAAGACTTGAAAAGGTACAAAACGAAGCCATGCGCATCATTTTGGGTTGCACGAGAGACACCAGCTGTGTAGCAATGAGATACCTCCTTGACTTCCCGTCAATGAACCACAGGATCAAGATCTGGAGAGCTCGTGCGTACTTGAAAATAAGTGCAGATGAGCGGCACCCTCTGCATGAAGCTATATTCAGAGAAAAGGGTGACAGGCTAAAGAGGGGCAAATCATGGATGGGTCGGGCGGAATAATATCGTCAGACAGGTCTGCAGTCTTACCAGTATCAACCCCTGCAAGGAATGGGTGCCGGTACCTCCAGCTTTTAAGTGCACTTTCTCCTGCATTATCACATTCGACAGACGGTGCAGAGCCCTGCCGCTGTCAATGCAGAGGTTAACGCGCTAATCCATGAACACTCAGATAGCGCCGAGGTGCTCATCTATACAGATGGATCTGTTGTAAAGCAGCAGAGAAGTGCGTGGGGCATTTACAGCCCGTTCAGCGGGCCGAACCGTTCAAGAATCCAGTGGTGCCCACAAGCAGCATGACAATGGAGGTGATGGCAGTTACACAGGCTTTCATATGGCTGGAATCACAGCATTATACCAACGTGTGTGTACTAAGTGATTCAATGAGCATGATTCAGAAGGTCGAAGCTGGATCTGTTCGTAGACAGTGGATTAATGCACCGCGGAAGTCTGTTGTCCGTAAAGTCACCTTCACCTTCGTCCCTGTACATGCGGGAGTCGAGGGAAATGAACGAGCTGACAAACTGGCTGGCTCTGCACCACCTGTAGGTGGCCCGCCCATGGAACGCGCCGACGTTATTAACGTCCTTAAAAATATGTCGAGAACAGAGGACTTTGACGTCAGTGAATCCACATCGCTGTCCAGGATGAAAGACTTGGGAGTAAGAATTAGCACGGCCAGACACGAGAGGTACATCGGGAAAACGAGGTGCCTCGTTAACCAACACAGAACTGGCACTATTAGCCACCGAACGCTGATGCATATGCTGGGGGAGGGGGGGGGGGAAGGGATCTGAGCACCTATGGACCTGTCCGGAGTGCAATGAAGATACCCTAACTGATAACTGATAACTGTAACAATGATACAACAATACTGTGACGCTAATAGCAATATACAATATCATAGTAAGATAGCTGTAACAATGACACAACAATACTTTGACACCAAAAACACCATACACGATCATAGTAAGATAGTTGTACCAATGATACAACAATACTTTGACACCAACAACACCATACAAGATCATAGTAAGATAGTTGTAACAATGATACAACAATACTTTGACAGCAACAACACCATACAAGATCATAGTAAGATAGTTGTAACAATGATACAACAATACTTTGACACCAACAACACCATACAAGATCATAGTAAGATAGTTGTAACAATGATACAACAATACTTTGACACCAACAACAACATACAAGATCATAGTAAGATAGTTGTAACAATGACACAACAATACTTTGACACCAACAACACCATACACGATCATAGTAAGATAGTTGTAACAATGATGCAACAATACTTTGACACCAACAACACCATACAAGATCATAGTAAGATAGTTGTAACAATGATACAACAATACTTTGACACCAACAGCACTATACACGATCATAGAAAGATAGTTGTAACAATGATGCAAGAATACTTTGACACCAACAACACCATATACGATCATAGTAAGATAGTTGTAACAATGATACAACAATACTTTGACACCAACAACACCTTACAAGATCATAGTAAGATAGTTGTAACAATGATACAACAATACTTTGACACCAACAGCACTATACACGATCATAGAAAGATAGTTGTAACAATGATACAACAATGCTTTGACACCAACAGCACCACATTACACAGAACACTGGACACAAACTGCATGTCACCTGTTAACAAATTAGATAATTGCATGTCCCATATAGGACATTGCTATCAACGTCATCTTTAGATGTTTTTCATTTACTTTGTGTTTTATACGTTAAGTAGTTTGCCATTGCTTTCTGAAGGACCGACGCTCATACCGTCGAATTCAAGCCAAGACGGTCAGTTCCAAATAACCTGCTAAAAAAGAAAATAGTCGACAGGGTCGACTTCATTGCACCGGGTTTTATCCCATATGGCTCGGTCTTTTTCCGCAGCGCGGAAGGCGTCGCACCAAGCACGAACTCCGTAGCTCTAGCGACGACCCACAGGAGTCTCCGAAAAATTTAACTCGTGAACCGAAGGACGCGGCCCGGAATCGAACCCACAACCTTCGGAGCCCGCGTCAAACGGCTTGACCACTTCGCCACAGAGACTCCCCAAATAACCTGCTGTTGATTTCGAACTGTCGACTCGGGATGTCGGAGAATTGTGAACCTCGTTCACTGTCCCCTAGCCACAACGCTGGTGGACTATCTGTACTTATCTTTATTGGTGAACGTATAGTGGCATGCACGTCTGTGGCTTAGGGAATATTGAATTTACAGTGTCACAATCCCGACATACCTTGCTCGAAGTCGAAATTTAGGAGCTATTTGCATTGCATCATTTTTTCACTATGGTATGAGCGTCGGACTTTCAGAAAGCAATATTAAACTACTGAACGTAAAATTGACAACAAAATATTGGAAACAAAAACAGCCAATGAATTCTGGGGTTGATTGCGACGTCCTCCTAAGGACATTCAAAGCACACACAACATATATGTTCTCCGTTATTATATGTTGTATTTTGTGTATGTATTTGTTAGCTGATGAAGGCTAGTCGCCGCAACGTCCTGCATCTTTCATAATTCTTATCTGTAAAGCTGCATTAATACTTTGTGTTATTGTATATTGTTTACGTTAAAACATCATAATTGTTTGTAAAAGTCCGTCTCTAGTGTTGATACATAGCGAAGTCTTCTAGAGGGTCTTAGAGCGTAAGGTTCACAGTTTTGTCTAGATTCTATTCTGGGCTTTCATTTCAGTTCTAATTTCCTACCTTTATTGAGTTCCTTAGCTTTTATTTCGTTCGCTTTGGGCTCGAGTGTAGACCAAACAAGTGCTATTACTACCAATATCTGCTACTACTGGACAGTTCAGTGGACTGTTGTTAGCTTTCCCAATTAACAGTGTCCCTCGCCATCAGGCGAATCCACTTCGACTTCTGAGGTTCATGTAATTAAGTCCCCAAGTAAATGACGAGAAGTCAACACTTTAGTCCGACTGACCTGTGTATGGGTTTAACCCGCTACCCTACCATCAACACACCGACATTTTAAGAGCGAGCTCTCTAACCCTTTCTGCCATGCGGACCTCCACCGTATTCCTTATATCGGCAGTCTATAACTAAACATCTACATTCCCACTGGTGTAATGGCGCTAGCCTATCTCTCGGACAGACTGCCAGCTGAGAGATCGACCGTGTCCTTAACAAGCTGACATCTTGAATCCCCCCTGTCGCTGTCTGCAGCTTGAATCGATTGTGTTGAACTACAAGTTCAGCACTCCCCGTTCTTTGTCTGCGTCAGCAATTCCGCTATCTGCACACAATTCATCATCATTGTTATCATCAGCATCATCATTGTTTTCATCAGCACCATCATTGTTTTCATCAGCACCATCATTGTTTTCATCAGCATCATCATTGTTATCATCAGCACCATCATTATCATCAGCATCATCATTGTTATCATCGGCATCATCATTGTTATCATCGGCATCATCATTGTTATCATCAGCATCATCATTGTTATCATCGGCATCATCATTGTTATCATCAGCATCATCATTGTTGTCATCAGCATCATCATTGTTGTCATCAGCATCATCATCATCATCATCATCATTATCATCATCATCATCAATATCATCATCATCATTATCATCATCAGCATCATCATTATTATCAAGTACCATGCCGATAAGCGTGGCACCACTTTAAGTCCTCCAACCATAATGGAGTCGACGATGCACGTGTCACTGCATTGAGACCCTGTTTCTCCAACACCTCCATCAGGCTTAAATTTGAATGCCAATTAATCAACTCTCTGGGATGCGTCCATCCAGCAGGTATCAATACTTTTGTGGACGCCACTGTATAACCGTGCCATCGTCTCTAACTGTCTACACTGTCTATCACTATGCTGTCCCCCTCCCCCTATATATTCATACCTAACTGTCTCCACACCCCTATATTTTCATATCAGACTGTTCGCATATTTTTGGCGACCTAAATCCTATCTGGCAACCTACTATACTTAAACTCTGCAGCCAAAGAGTGCCTCCGTAACTGGCAAAGCCGTCTTTTTCTGCTCCCACATGGAAACAGTGTAGTGGTGCTTTTTGCATTGTTTTTGTTTTTTGGTATTTCGTTGTTTATCTATCTGTGTTGTCCTGCCCTTGACAAAGATTCTGAGAATCGAAACGTCGGCCGTTCTGTGTGTCATATTGTACGTTCTTGTGTGTATTTTATTTTATTATTCATTTTATATATTTATTGATTACTTCTGATTTTGGATTTTCACCTGTATTCCGGTACACGATGGATCTCCTTGTAAGGTATGTGCAACGTGTTTGTGTTTAGTACGTTTCTTCTTGCAGGAGCTTAATATACCTATTTGTTTCCAATACATAACGTTATATCCTGCTGCAGCCGCTGCTTTTTCTTCTATTCGATAAGCGTGGGCGGCCATGTTTCGCCTTCTCACACCACCATCAGTGTCATGGATACGGTCAATGTTCATGTCCCGATTATGCTATATGACCAAGTCATTCCGAAATCGATCTCGTTGCCTTTTCTGTGCTCCTTTCCCATAAATCTTTCCAGCTGTCACAAAATTTTCCAGTTTATTTCTTTCCATAACGTGTCCAAAACATCTTAACTGTCTATGCCTAATTTCTCGAATCAGTTTACGGTTTTCATTTGTTTCTTGTAAGAATTACTCTTTGTTGTTTTTTTCCCCCTCACTTTCCGTAATATTACACGCACACAATTAGTTCTTACTTAACAGTTTTCACAACTTCGCCACCACACTACACCTGCATCTGCCCCTCTAATTGATTTTACGATCTAAATTAGCGAGGTATTTAATCTGTTTGCATTTCGTACATTCTGCCAATCGTCTTTCTGCGCAGGTGTCAATTTCCTCAGATTAAGGTGCATCTACAAGAGTTTTTTATGTGATCACGTTTAGTTGAAAGCAACAGAACAACGGTCATGATTTTTAGTCTGAATATTCTCAAATCTAACTCTTGGAATTGATTCTTCTGCCTTACATTTTTATGACTTTCTTACATTACTACTATAACATTTCATTACGACGCAATAGGGCAGTCACACGACATCTCAACCACACAATACCACTCCTATTTATTATCACTATAGCACAATATCACTACATCACATAATGGTTTTCAAATACCATTACTGCGACACAACATCGATACTACATGTCATCACTACCACTTTTACGCAATGATACTACCACTCAACATCAGGGGCACACATCACTACCATACAACACCACTACCACACAATACCACTTCCACACATCATTACCATACACCATCATTAAGACTAACATCACCACCACACAATATCATTATCACACACCATCACTACTACACGCCATCACTATCACACACCATCACTACCACACAGTATCAAAAGCACACGGCACTACCACACAGGGCATCACTACCAGACAATATTACGGCCACACAGTTCCAGAACCAAACGCACAATTAAAAATAAAGGAAAAAGAAATAAAATGCCGTATGGAAAGCGTAAAATGAAGTAATTGCCCTTATGATTTCACACAGGCCCTCTCATACTGAACTGACACCTGCTCGCACAATCAGAGCAGCAGTTATCAGTGTCGGCTATTTCTGGTTCTCGTAAATTGTCAACTTGATGTCCGCTGGTATACGAGCCGACACTAGAGTCCCAAGTGTAGGGGAAACAGCCACCACTGGGGTCACTGTTGTGTTTACTCTATGTATAAACTCTTTCACTCTGTTCACGAACTCTTTGTGGTCAGATATTGCCCACGTTTAGTTTAGTTTAGTCGACGGATCAACACTACGGCACACGGGTGTAACCCACAAGTGCTCCCGTTCTTCTCCTAACTCAAGCCTGTGTCCGGATGATCTCAGCTCAATGCACGAACTCCGTAGCACCGGCGAGGATCCTGAAATACTTTCGGTAGAATTTTAACTCAAACTTTTGCCCGGGCAGGGCCATTAGGCTACCCTTTTTCGATTTCCAACTGCCAAAGGATGTTTTACGTGTGCAACAATACACACGGGCCTCCGATCTCAGGGGAAATTTTGTTACTAGAAGTATACGTGAAAAAATCCCGGCCCTCACCGGGGCTTGAACCCGGGACCTCCAGCATTCGAGGCGGACACCAGATCTCGAGACCACTCAGTTCCACCTAGATATTGCCTATGTGTTTCAGGCAATGAATTATGTGTTATTAGCTTTTTTTCTACGATTGTCTTAACATACTAAAATATCTGGCTATATATATGTGAAGTTTTTTTTTTCTTTTATAGTTATACAGGCATGCATTTCCTTTTGTGGTTTAGTGTCCCTCTTGGACATTTTCTATGCGACTGAAAGATTCCTTGTATTTAACTTACTCAGAAGAAGCGTTGGTGTTATGGTTATGAAGTTACGCTGCTAATGCCTGAGCAGGGTCTGAGAAGAGTTCAATGTCTACGCTCGCCGTCCGCTAAGAGACGGAAAGACTGGCCACCTATTACTGTGTGTATTCAGGTCTAGAAACTGCGATGGTAATAACACTTCACATACACATTGCAGGGTCCTGTTTCGGGACATGTTTCATCATTTCATCCCGAAGACACGGACGTGGGTCGCTGGGGTCTCATGATGGGCGCATCAGTATCAGCAATACACCGTACATAAAACAAGGCTGTTCGACCCCAGCAATGCGTACAAGTGTGGATATCCCCCATTTGATCTATTCCTTCATGTTAGCAATCCTGCATTTATTCTGACGTTTTCTTCGTTAGTAATATGCATTGTTTATGTTTACAACATTCATTTGACAGTGTTTTTTTTATGTGAATGTAACATGCACTATTGATAAACGAAAGATGAGTTATTGAAAGCGCCGAATGTAAGACGGGCCTGCGTGCCCAATTTGTGACAATTTGAAAATAAAATTCGTTCGTTCGTTCGTTCGTTCGATTGTTCGTTCTCCATTTTCCGTCAACTGTTTCATAGAGGATAATCTTTGAGAGGATGCCATGACGTGTGAAAAAAATTTATTATTCTCGTAGCAGTTTACTGCTGTGGGTCTGTAATGTCATTGTGCCATCACATTTTGTAGGCCTGGAGCAAGAATGAAGAGCCGGCCAGTCTCTCCCTCACTGTGGCAAGCGACGAGCCCTTTCGTCTACCCCGCGTCCGACCGTGTTCATGACATTAGCAGCGCAGTTCGCTATCAACTTCGCTAGAGTGCCCGTAGTGAAATTATTGCCGTAGCAATCTTCTGCCACAGGTCTGTGAGATGGTAACGCAATCATATTTTGTAGGCTCGAGCTAGGAGGGAGAGGCGGCCAATCTTCCGTCTACCCTGCCCTAACCAGTCACGCTTACGACGTTTCGCCATTGGCAGAACTAGTTCTTGGTGGCCTTCATGTAGATTTACGTTGTAGTTGGCAAAGTGTGTTGGCGGGCTATACAGAACCATGTCCTGTAAAGGACATGCAACTAACTTTAACCGTAAAGTTGCCTAGAAAACCAACCTGGTGTTGATAGCCACCTCCTGCAAAGGACATACCGCACATTTTATAAACTGTACTCCAACCATTAGTACAAACAGGACATTTGAGATCTGTTCTATGCTACAACTACCAGAAGAACCCGAATATTTACTTTTCCCGGATGTCTCCCAACTACCAGCACAATCCGGACATTTGAATATTTTTGTTGGTCTACATATACCAGTAAACCCCGGGCATTTGAATACCTTTACTCTGCTCCAACTACCAGTAAAACTCGGACATATGAATATCTTTACATTGCTCCAACTCTCAGCACAATCCGGACATTTGAATACCTTTACTCTGCTCCAACTACCAGTAAAACACGGACATATGAATATCTTTACATTGCTCCAACTCTCAGCACAACCCGGACATTTCAATATTTTTGTTGGTCTACAAACATCAGCGCAACTCGGACAGCTGAATACCTTTTTTTGGGGGGTTCGCATAACCTTTACAGGACATCGCTGTCAACATCAGCATCTTTCAGATGATTGTTGATTTTTTCGCAAGATTACGCTCAGTGGTTTGCCATTGCACATACCCCGTAAGTTACCGACGCGGCTAGAACCGCCACCGATTCTCGCGCACGTCACTTTACTCACGAAAGTATACGGGATTACGGAGAAAGTCGCTAACCCCTAGGCCAGGGAGATGAATACCTTTACTCTGCTCCAAATACCAGCACAATCCGGACAAACAGCACAATCCAGGCAATCAACGCGAGCTAAACAATCAATAAACACGCGACAAGTGCCACGCGCTGCATGAAAACATGCGGAAACGCTTGCATGTACGCGCACACACTGACGTGCTGTTGAGCTGGTGCCTCCAACACTGGGAATCCAGATTAACTCTGAATAACGTGTGTTGAGCGGGAACTAAGAATAAACCTGTCTTTGCCTTGAATCTTTCAACATGTGATTATATCGACACATAGGCGGGAATTCATGGCAGGAGAAGAAAGAAAACAGAAGTTTTGCAGACTAAACATTGGGGCTATGAATAAAGCAATACTGAATGAGATCAAGGTCGGATGATTACAGTGGCTTGGGATTATAAGGAGACAAAGTTCCTTGTGAAAGGGTGTACTGGAGGGAGGTGTTAAGGTGAAGTTTGCGAGAGGAAAACAAAGTCACATGTGGATATAGTTCCATGAAAGTGAGAGGAATAATTGATAAGATAAAATGTAAGAATAATGAGAATACCGTGGACTGATAGAAAGAGTAATGAGCATATTTATGAAAGACGTTAATTCACAGAGATCTGGTTGTTCACTTCAGATGAGACAGTTCATATTTCTTGGGTATGTTATGAGAAAGGAAAAGCTTCAGTATGTCGTCATAACAGGACAGTTGGAGTGAAGGAGAGGCAGGAGGTAGCCAAAAGAGAAGATGTTGAACAGTTTGACATCATCGCATAGAGTCACATTAGTATCATAAATGATTTGCAGTTTATGAGACAGAAGGCTGTGGACAGACATCATCACCAACACGCCACATCACGGACTGTATGAGGAATAAAAGGAAGACGGGAATAAATCTGAATAGATGCATCAGAGAGTCAGAAAACAGAAAGTGTTTCAGGCTGGTTACAGGAAACGTAAGTTATAGTGCATTTACATTTGTTTGCCTCCATATACAAATCCATATCTCAGTAACCAATTGAGGGAAAATGATGAGATTTAGCATATAACCTTATCATTATGTCTTCATTAAAAAAAAAAAAAAAAAAATTGTTCTAGAGATTGTACAGCAGATTTCAATGTTTGTTTATATACGGTATACAATTTAAGAGTCAGAGATGACGTGCATATTATAACCCAGAAACATCAGCGTTCAATAGTGAATTGTCTCCGTGGTGCACGGATATTTCCTCATGAGAAGAACGTCACATAGTGGAAAGGAAGTGTTCAGAGGTGTCGTCAATAATGTGGGTGCTTTCATGAAAAGTGATTATTTTATAAATATTACATTTATCGCTAACATTTGAATGTGTGAATATTGTTGAATGGGGTTGAATGTGAAATTTTGTACACTTCAAAGCATCACTATGAAGTTGTACACATATTTTTGTCAAGAAGCTGATCGCAGGAAACTGTTTCATTCTATCACATATCCCGAGAAAAGAACAGTACATGCATTGGGTTTGAGTAAACGGTAATTTCGTTAGGTGACTTGTCACTCTTTTGCTAAATTGTGATAGTCGGTTATTACCATATACGTGTGATAGCACTGTGGTTAGCGCTTTTAAAACCATGATGGTGATCCAGGCTGAGAGCCAGGAGTATTGTTTGCCGCCCACATCCATAAACCCGTGGTATCTATTTTATGAGGCTGAGTCCATACCTTTACTGTTCTCGTGGTGAAGAAATCTCTCCCCACCCCCACCTACCCACCCACCCACCAGTAGGGAAAGATTCAATTCTGCCAGCAGTGGTGTGTATGTATGTGTATATGTGTGTGTGTGTGTGTGTGTGTGTGTGTGTGTATGTGTGTGTGGGGGGCATTCAATTCTGCCAACAGTGAGGGGAGGGGAGCATTCAATTCTGCCAGCAGTGAGGGGAGGGGAGCATTCAATTCTGCCAACAGTGAGGGGAGGGGAGCATTCAATTCTGCCAACAGTGAGGGGAGGGGAGCATTCAATTCTGCCAACAGTGAGGGGAGGGGAGCATTCAATTCTGCCAACAGTGAGGGGAGGGGAGCATTCAATTCTGCCAACAGTGAGGGGAGGGGAGCATTCAATTCTGCCAGCAGTGGTGTGTATGTATGTATGTATATATATATGTGTGTGTGTGTGGGGGGGGGGGGGGGGAGGCATTCAATTCTGCCAGCAGTGGGGGAATATTCAATTCTGCCAACAGGGAGGGGAACATTCAATACTGCCAACAGTGCGGGAACATTCAATTCTGCCAACAATGGGGAACATTCAATTCTGCTAACAGTGAGGGGAACATTAAATTCCTCCAGCAGTGGGGGAACATTCAATTCTGCTAACAGTGAGGGGAACATTAAATTCCTCCAGCAGTGGGTATGGGGGAACAATCAATTCTGCAAGCAATGGGGAAACATTCAGTTCTGCCAACAGTGAGGGGGACATTCAATTATGCCAGCAGTGACAATACTATCAATTCTGCCAGCAGTTTGGAAAACATTCAATTTTGGCAGCAAAAGGGTAAACATTAAACTCTACTACAAATGGAAAAGAGTCAGTTCTGCAGCCAGTGCGGAACAATCTGCCAGGAGTCTGGAAAACATTCAAGACTGCCAGCAAAGGGAAAGTATCAAATTAATTCTACCAACAATAAGAAAACATTATACTATGCCAGAAATGAGAGATCTTCAATCAATTCAATAACAGTTAGAAAGCATCATATTTTGCCAGCAGTAGGAAAACATTATATAATATTAGCAGTGGAAGGGGGGGGGGGGATACAACTTTGCCAGCATTGGGAGAACAATCACTGCTCAACTCATGATATCCAATTTGATGACACTGGGTTGACTCCACAGTCATTTGAATCGTAACACAATCCCCGCTTCCATGGAAATGTGAAGGATCTGCATTTACTTTGTCTAATGTATACTCTTTACTTTACAGAAGAATGCTAAAAATTAATTGGACAGCCAACACGAGCGATCTGGACATTTTGAGGGAAGCTGGGAGGCAAAGACAACGTATCACAAACATCAGAAAGAAGCAGTCATAATTTATTGGTCACATTATGAGAGGACATGTTGTAACAACCGGGAGCATTTGTGGAAAGAGAAATAAAGGATGACAGCGTGAGAAAAAATTCTTGTCAATCCTGTGTCATGGCACGTAAGGGAGTCAACACACGAATTTATCCATTCCGTCGGTGATCGAAATTTGTGGAGAAGCATGATCGCCCACGCCAGCCGACAAGGCACTGGATGAAGATAATAATAATGATGACACTCACGGAGTAAACAATCTGGAACATTTGCTAATATCAGGTAAAACACAGATATACACAAGTGTTACTGTTATATGCATCTGAATGAAATGGATACTAACATAGCAACAAACTAATCAAGAAAGGAATAAGAAAGGAATGAACAGTTCACGTGAAGATTTCAGAAACGCAACAATCAGCAGCAAAGACACACAAGTACATCGTAAAGGCAGGAACACAAGACTAACCTAACCCGACTACAATAACGCAAAGTTTAATTGTATATGTTTGAATAAACAACTCACGTTCATTATGCACGGATATCTCCATAAGTGTCTCATTCTTCTACGCATAGGTGATACAAGGAGAAGTTCACGACAGATCACGAACCCCGTAGCGCTGTTGAGAATCCTAATGTGTGTTTACCAGAGTCAAATACTGTTAAAATATTTTGTTTGTGGGTAGGTTTTCTCATTAGAACCTTAGCCTGGATAGAGGTATATTTGTTTTCCGACTGTCGAGTGAATTGTAAAGTGTGTGCTTTGAAAGCACGCCCTTCCAATGCGTCACCCTTGTCCGAGAAGACTAGATATTCGATCCACTACACCTGCATTAAAGGGAAGGGGGGTATACAACACCTTTCTTAGTTGATAAAAATTATCACAGTTCAGACGGTGAAACTAACACTAAGGTATACAACATCTTTCTTAATTTTAAACACCATCACAGTTCAGGCGATAAAACTAACAAGGTCAGCATCGGTCTGAGGTGGACGTCATGACGCCTATGCCACTCCGCAAAGAAACTTATAAAGATGCCACGTAACATCAACATTAGTTGTCAAAAAGAAAGTGACTTACACCGGTGGCGGATTAGCTAGGGTCTCAGTTTGCCCGATTGCAAGTGCCCTTGATGAAGTTGTCCCCCATAAACATTAGACACAATGCTAGTCGCGGTTCCAACTTCACAGGAAAGGGTCACCCCATTATTCTCCGTTCCTGTGCCAGTGAATATCACATAACATGCTCCTCACTGCCCCATGTGAAAAGTGGAACAGTCAGAAGTCTCGATAAACTAACAAACCGCACAGGTATACTATGCAATATATCAGTGATAGTTTAGTCCTGGCGGACAATATTTTGAGACCCAATCAGCCATTGACTAACAATTGTGACCCTCCCTCAAATATGGCGTTAACGATATTATGGCAGATTGCCTTTTCAATGGTTAGTTTAGTTTAGTTTAGTTTAGTTTAGTCGACGGATCGACATCACGGCACATGGGTGTAACCCATAAGTGCTCCGTTCTATTCTTAACTCAAGCCTGAATCCGGAGAAACTCAGCACAGTGCACGAACCTTGTAGCACCGGTGCGGATTCAGAAATACTTTGGGTTGATTTTTACCTCTAAAATTTGCCCGGGCAGATCCGTTAGGCTACTCTTTTTCGATTTCCAACTGCCACGGGATTTTTTTTACGTGCGCTACAATACACACGTCCGATCTCACTACCCAGAGATTGGGAAATTTTATTACTAGAAGTCCACGTGAAAATATCCTGGCCAACACTGGGGCTGGAACCCGGGACATCCAGCACTCGAGGCGGACATCATACCTCGAGACCACTCACTCCTCCTCCCCCACCCCCCTTCAAATAGCCTACAAATAAACTTCAAATAGGTCAAAATAGCCTCAGGAAAGGTAAGTTTCTAGGGATTTAAACAAGCAAGTGGATCGACTTCGTTGGTAATAATCACTAACACCATTGTCGGCCTGGCTAGAGTGACAGCCCAATAGCAAGTGGGCTCTGTGTGCCCCTGATGAGGTGGTCCCCCTTAAACATTAGACAAAATGTTTATAATGTCAATGATCGTTTAGTCCTGGCATACACTATTTTTAGACTCATTCAGTCACTGACTAACACTTTTTGCCCTAGCGCACACATGTCGGTAACGTTAATAACGGTTAGTCAATGGTCAAAATAACCTTAGAATGGCTAAACCTCTAAGAGATTTAAAATAAGCAAAAGTGTCCATTTCATTGCACCCGGTTGTATCCCATAGGACTTGGTCAATTTCCGCAGGGCGACCTGCCGAAAGCGTCGCGCAAAGTACGAACTCCGTGGCTCCAGCGACGATCAGCAGGAGTCTCCGAGAAAATTTGCTGTCGGGAATCGAACTGACAACCTTCGAATCGCGAGTGGGTCGACGTAACCACGTCGTCACGGAGACTCCCGCCTCTAAGTAAAGGTTAATATATGCTCCATGTTTAAAGAAATAATATCTGTATTCTTCTTTTTCTTAACAATTATTACCTTTTATTTCCTAAATACTACGTAATTAAGGATCATTAGGGAGGATAAGGCCATGTTCGACTTGATTTTCGAAGTGCATGTTAATGAATGCTATTTGTGACAAGACATTAAAACATTATGAAAATGCAACAAATAATAAAGACGATAAAGGGGAGACAATACAATTATTTCTCAAGGCGACAAAAAAGTGTTCAACGTTGCGTCCCATGGATAAAAAAAAAACAACCTACAAGATAGCAGCAAGCGTTGCATGTCTTGTCAATTACATAAATAGGCACATATAGTATTATTTGGCGCTCACAGAAGAAGAAGAAGGAAATAGAGATTAGAAGACGCACTAGACGATATAAAATTTGAAAGCTATAATAGTTACCGACCGGGATCGAACCTGTCGCCTCCAAATGACGACGGCGCCTCGCTGCAGGAACAAGTGTACTTCGACGAACAACCAACTAGACACTCCAAGCGAGGAGCCGTCGTCATTTGTAGGCGACAGGTTCGATCCCGATCGGTAACTATTATAGCTTTCAAATTTTATGTTGTCTAGTGCGTCTTCTAATCTCTATTTCCTTCTTCTTCTGTGAGAGTCAAATAATACTATATGTGTCTATTTACGTAATCGTCTTAGTGGCCTCAACGGTTCTCCCCATTTATTTCATGTCTTGTCAAGGACGTTGATGTGTTTAATCCCAGGTTTATTTTCTACACAACTGTACGTTCAGTAGCTTGCCATCGCTTCCTAATCGAGAAGTCCAACTTAATGCTGGTGCAGGGGTTGAACCGCCCACATGGCCATCAGTGTAGCGGAAGTTCAAGAGGTAGCGCTCTTATACTTTCTATCACGTCGACGTCTAAGATAAAAACAGCAGTATTAGATGGGAGAACACGCTGTCTATAACAGAGCGATAGGCAACACTGGGTTGAGTTTAGTTGAGCTGAGCTAAGAACCGACATCACTATACTCGGGACATTCCCATATGCGCTCCGTTCCCTCGTTCAACAGCCAGCGAAGAGTCACACTACTTATCGTTTCCACCGCTATCTGATTGAAAGTTCTCCTGGTTTTCCCTCTCCGTTTTGAGATTCTACCAGAATCCCTGCCTATACAACGCAATCTCATGCTTTCCACATACGGGTTCTCAGTCTGTTCATTAACTTTCTCCACCTGGTCCCACAGGCGCAGGACCACCTCCCCCTTGTCCATAGCTAATCGACCACCAAGAGGTGAATTCCCTGCTAGTCTATCAGCCTGTTTATTCCCCAGCACTTCCGCATGGCCAGTGCAAAAAATCCATACAATTCTTACAATCTGTGACCTCTGAAGCGAGGTGAGCCATTCCACACGAAACATTCCTTTCTCCACTTCACTAAGCAAATTCTTTGAGTCAGTGATTTAGGCAGTCTATTCTAACCAACGGAATGCCGCTGTGACTACTTCCACCTCCATTCTCATACTGGAGGTCGTAGCCTCATATGCCATACTCTCCTTTTTCAAGAAGCGTCCATTAGCCTTCGCAATGAAACCCACAATCACCCCTTCTGTTTCAAACCACTGACCCATCAGTATAGATGACTATGTAACCTTGAAGTGTATTACTCTGGACCAATTTTTGCACCTCAAACTCTGTGCGGCTCGCTGCCCATTCTCTGCACTCACGACCCAGTGTTGCTATTACATTGTGCCCGTCCGTCCTGTCTGCCAGTACTTCAACCCTCTCTATTTCACGATTGAGGGTGCAATACTGGGTAAAAATGTAATCCCGTAGCAGACGCTACTTTGGAGTTTGAAGTGTTAGGTTTTCACAAATTCTAGACTAAGGTATATGAGGTGAGGAGGCCTGTCCCATTGCACGTCGACTTGTCTTCACAGACTATTACCAGAAAACTCTCAAAATTGTATGATGCCCATTTTTATCAGGGCCCCCAGATCCGCACTGGTATGAAAAAATAAATCATGCTGCCTTTAGCTGGGGGAGTTGATTTGAGCTGAGTTGAGTTGAGTTGATTCGAGAACCGACATTATTGCATTCCCATAAGCACCCAGTAATCATCTTCAACAGCCATCATAGAGTTCCAATACTAATGGTGCCCATTACAATCTGTTTATATGTCCGTCTGTCTTTACCTCTGAGTGACGACTGTCTACTGTTAACCCCCTGGTGCCACATTCTCTCCAGACCATGATGGTCTAACTATTATTCTGCATTGTCCTCGCGCTCCCAGAAGACCTTCACCACATCTGCCTTACCATGCATCAAATCATCCCTAAATAATGCAGCACCAGCCAATGTGTCTGCCTGTTCATATCCAGCCACACCAGAATGTTCTGGAGAAAAGATCCCGCACATGTGAGTTGATGCATACCATTCAGCACGAAACATGCCAGTCTTCACCTTTGTCAGCATGCTTTGTGAATCAGTCACAATCAAGACATGCGTTTATAGTTTTTTCTCCAACCAGTGGAAAGCTGCAGTAACCACCCCCACCTCCATTCTCAGACTTGAGGTTGTGTTGTCAAATCATGCTCTCCTATACTAAACATTGGTCATTGGATTTTGCTTTGAATCCCCCGGGTACTTGTTTTCCTTATAACACAGAGCCATCTGTATAGATAATCACATCGCCAGGACGAGAGGAGAACCTGAATTAACTGCTGAATTTCTACTCCCGTAGCGCTGGGCAGTGAACCCCGACCACTGTCTTGAAAGCCAAGCCAACTAACCACTATGCCATCCTGAATCTTCAACACAGTTTAGAGGAAGAGAAAAAGAGAGATAGAAATAGAAACATAAAGAGATCACGATATTATTTCGAGAGAGAGAGAGAGAGAGAGAGAGAGAGAGAGAGAGAGAGAGAGAGAGAGAGAGAGAGAGAGAGAGAGAGTCATATAGACAGATATGAAGGCAGACAGACAGACAAAACAGATAGGCAGACAGACAAACGGACGGACGGGATGTCGGTCGGCCCAGTGGACGGACAGACAGACAGACAGACAGACAGTCAGTCAAACGATGACCCAGAACCCATATTCCATGTAAATCCTCTAGTGTTTTTCTATAAATTTTTCATTTCAGGTTTGGAGCTTCCAAATGTTTCAGTTCATTTCCTGTCTGACTGAAGCTATTGATTGGATAAAAAACGTGGCCATTCGCGAATTGAGAAATAATTGATCATTCCGAGTCTCCCTGTCAGCGTTCAGATTGTGAGAGGCGAGTTTAAAATAGACAAATTATTGGCCATTAACAGTAATTGCGCCATCCATTTTTCTTTTCGTAACTATTTAGTTATCCAACAAATTTTACAGTGAAGGTTGTATTACAAGGGGAGGTTATCGTGAATTAATTAATGGCGCTCTAAGTAAATCTAAGTACTGTCTTCGTCTCCTTTGCTCTCATGTCTTCATTCTTTCTCATTCTTCCTTCTTTCTTTTCGCTTCTCCTTTCACTTTTCATCTTGATTCTTTCTCATTCATCCTTTGTTGGATCTTATCTCAACTCCACTCTCCTCCACCCCCCCCCCCCCACTCCACTCTCCTCCTGCCCCGCCTCTTCCTTCTTCTACTGTCTCTTCACCTTCCACAGGCTGTTTCCTCCTACCAAAATGCTACTGTACATCTTACTTCTGCTATAATTTGACCCCTCTCCCTCCTGCTTCCTCCTCATACTTCTTATTTCTCCTGCCTCCACTTTATCCTGTCTCCTGCTGCTGCATCTGTTTCTGTTTCGCCCTGCTTCCTGCTGCTGCTGCTGCACCCTCTCCTCCTACCTCCTCCTCTTTCTGCTTCCTCCTGTCGTGGCCTTCCTCTGCCTCCTCAACTTCCTGCCGTTGCTTCTGCTTCTGCATCTGCGTCTGCTGGTGCAGCTGCTGCTGCGGCCATTTGTCAAGAGTTTATACCACTATTTGCCTTTATTTACATATTTTTTCTTTCATTTTTTTGAGATCTATTTGTGCTGTTAGTGAAGAAGATCACTAGAATCGCAACGGGGGATTCCCTGTATTGTTGTTTAGCTTATTTATTTACATAATTGTGGAACGCATTTTTTTCTCCAAAATATTATCATTTATTTGTTTTCCTTATTCCTTGTTCTATTGATATCCCTACTGTGATTTTTGTTCACCAGGATTAGGTCGATGTAAACTCTGTCGGTGTTTGCTCTCTTCCTCTCTCTATCTCTGCCTGCCTGCCTGCCTGCCTGCCTACCTGCCTGCCTGCCTGCCTGTCTGTCTGTCTGTCTGTCTGTCTGTCTGTCTGTCTGTCTGTCTGTCTGTCTGTCTGTCTGTCTGTCTTTTCATTCCTCGATGGGATTACGTTACAAAAAGATATGCACCTCTCTTACTCAAGGGTAATGTAAATACTATATCCATATCAGTAATATAACTGGCAAGGTCTTAATATTACTCGTCTCAAACAATTCAAAATATAAATATCAAAGGACGCACTAGCCAAGAAAACACGACGATGCTATACCTACAGCGCACCAAATTCGGCCTAACTGAAGAATGTGGGTGTATTTCAGCGTTCGACCAGCTGATCATCTTCCAGAATGTGTTACCATTATCCATTAACACGGGTTGGAGATAGCCAGCTTCCGGACAATATCTGACACGTTATATATCAGCTGTAATATCTCTCTCTCTCTCTCTCTCTCTCTCTCTCTCTCTCTCTCATCTCTCTCTCTCTCCTCTCTCTCTCTCTCTCTCTATATATATATATATATATATATATATATATATATATATATATATATATATATCTATAAAACAAAGTGTATGTATATGTGTATGTATATATGTATGTATGTAAATATGTATGTCCTTTATTTGTTCGCGAACGGCCCATCCGATTGAGATGAAATTTTCTACACGCCTTCCTTTCATTCCAGAGCTGTCAACTGTCATAGTTTTTTTTTCTTCTTCCTCCTCCTCCCTCCTCCCCCTCCCAAAATACGTACGTAAATATATGATGATGATGATGAAAGAATCCCCGAACCAAAACGCTAGGGAAAGGGAAGAAAATGACGTGACTACACAGAATCGTCACACGGCAATCATCATCATCAAGTGCCGTGCCGGCTGGCGTAGGCGTTCATGGCTCTCCGTAGATCTCAGTCTTTGGTTTTTTGGATCAACTCTGCTGCTGATATTCCTCCATGCCACGGCAATATCAATAACAATTCATCTTTTTATGTGTAAGGAAGTTATCTGCAGTCGTGTAGAAGGGAAGAACTAGACGAGTATGAATTCGGAATGGCGAACTCTCTCCTCCTCTCTTCTCCTCCCTCCTCCTCCCTCTACCTCCTCCCTCCACCCTCCTCCTCCCTCTCATCCCTCTCCCTCCTCCTCCCTCCTCCTTCTCCCTCTTCCTTCTCCCTCTTCCTCTCCCCTCCTCCTCCATCCTCCTCCCTCCTACTCCCTCCGCCTCCTCCCCCCTCCTCCCTCATCTTCCCTCCTCCTCCCTCTCCCTCCTCATCCCTCCTCCTCATCCTGCCTCACTCCTCCTCCTCCTGCCTCCTTCTCCCTCATCATCCTTCCTCCTCCTTCTCCCTTCTTCTCCCTCTTCCCTCTTCCTCCTCCTACCTCCTCCCTCCTCCTCCCTCTACCTCCTCCTCCTCCCTCCACCCTCCTCCTCCCTTCTCCTCCTCTTCCTCCTCCCTTTCCTTCCTCCTCCTCCTCCCTCTACCTCCTCCTCCCCCTACCTCTTTCCTCCTCCCTCCTCCTCCTCTTCCACCTCCCTTTCCTTCCTCCCCTCCTCATTCTCCCTCTTTCCTCTCCCTCCTTCCTCCTCCTCCTTCCTTCTTCTCCCTCTGCCTCCTCCCTCCTCCTCTCCCCTCCTCCTCCCTCCTCCTCCTTCTCCTCCTCCCTCCTTCTCCCTTCTTCTCCTCCTCTCCCCTCCTCCTCCTCCTACCCTCTTCCCCTCCTCCCTCTCCCTCCTCCATCCTCCTCCTCCCTCTTCCTCCTCCTTCCTCTTCCTCCTCCTTCCTCCACCTCCCTCTTCCTCCCTCTCCCTCCTCCATCCTCCTCCTCCCTCTTCCTCCTCCTTCTTCCTCCTCCTTCCTTCTCCTCCCTCCTCCACCCTCTTCCTCCTCCTCCTACCTCCTCCCTCCTCTCTCCTCCTCCCTTTTCCTCCCTCCTCCTCCTCCCTCTACCTCCTCCCTCCTCCTCTCCACTCTTCCTCCTACCCTCTTCCTCTTCCCCTCCCCCTCCTCCCTATCCCTCCTCCTCCCTTCACATTCCTCCTCCTCCCTCTTCCTCCTCCTCCCTCCTCCTCATCATCCCTCCTTCTCCCTCCTCCTCCTTCTTCCTCCCTCCTCCTCCTCCCTCCTCCCCCTCCTCCTTCCTCCTCCTCCCTCTCCTCCTCCTCACTCCTCCTCCTCCCTCCTCCTCCTCCCTCTACCTCCTCCCTCCTCCTCCCTTCACATTCCTCCTCCTCCCTTCACATTCCTCCTCCTCCCTCTTCCTCCTCCTCCCTCCTCCTCATCCCTTCTCCTCCTCCCTCCTCCTCCTCCCTCTACCTCCTCCTCCCTTCACATTCCTCCTCCTCCCTCTTCCTCCTCCTCCCTCCTCCTCCTCATCCCTCCTTCTCCCTCCTCCTCCTTCTTCCTCCCTCCTCCTCCTCCTCCCTCCTCCCCCTCCTCCTTCCTCTCCTCCTCCACACTCCTCCTCCTCCCTCCTCCTCCTCCCTCTACCTCCTCCCTCCTCCTCCCTTCACATTCTCCTCCTCCCTCTTCTTCCTCCTCCCTCCTCCTCATCCCTTCTCCTCCCTCCTCCTCCTCTCTCCTCCTCTCTCATCCTCCTCCTCCTCCCTCCTCCTCATCACTCCTCCTCCCTCCTCCTCCTTCTTCCTCCTCCCTCCTCCCTCCTCCCCTCCTCCTTCCTCTCCGCCTCCTCCCTCCTCCTCCTCCCTCCTCCTCCCTCTACCTCCTCCTCCCTCTACCTCCTCCCTCCTCCTCCCTTCACATTCCTCCTCCTCCCTCTTCCTCCTCCTCCCTCCTCCTCCTCTCTCCGCCTCCCTCCTCCTCCTCCCTCTACCTCCTCCCTCCTCCTCCCTTCACATTCCTCCTCCTCCCTCCTCCTCCTCCCCTCCTCCTCTTCCCTCCTCCTCCTCCCCCTCCTTCTCCTCCTCCCTCTTCCTTCTCCCTCCGCCTCCTCCCTCCTCCTACTCTCTCCTCCTCCTCCCTTCTCCTCCCTCTCCCTCCTCCTCCCTCTCCTCCTCCTGCTCCCTTCTCCTCCTGCGTTCTCCTCCTCCCTCCTTCTCCCTCCTCCTCCCTCTTCCTCCTCCCTCCTCCTCGCCTCCTCCTCCACCCTACTCCTCCCTCCTCCTAATCCCTCCTCCTCCCTCCTATTCCTCCCTACTCCTCCTGTCTCCTCCCTCCTCCTCCCTCCTCTTCCCTCCTCCACCTCCCTCTTCCTCCTCCCTCCTACATTTACCCAAGACAGACAGACAGTCAGACAGATAGTCGGGAACGGGATCTTATATGACTACTTATATAATTTAAATGAGATGCTCTCCACCATGGGCTGGGCCGGGTCAGACAGACAGACAGATAGATAGATAGATAGACAGACAGACAGACAGACAGACAGACAGACAGACAGACAGACAGACAGACAGACAGACAGACAGTCGGGAATGGGAACTTATATGACTACTTATATGAATTAAATGAGATGCTCCCCACCAGGTGTTGGGCGATGCCAGGCCGGGTCAGACAGACAGACAGATAGATAGTCGGAACGGGAACTTATATGACTACTTATATGAATTAAATGAGATGCTCCCCATCAGGGTCTAGGCGAAGACGGGCCGGGTCAGACAGACAGACAGACAGACAGACAGACAGACAGACAGACAGTCGGTAACGGGAACGGGAACTTATATGACTACTTATATGAATTAAATGAGATGCTCCCCAAAAAGGACTGGGCGAAGCCGGGCCGGGTCAGCTAGTATATATATATATATATATATATATATATATACATATATATATATATATATATATATATATATATATATATATATATAACGACGGTATGCATAGTAATCTTGCCACTACCACCTTAAATATTACTCGGCAGTTGGACATCGAAACGTTGCTGCTGCTGCTGCGGCTTCTTCTTCTTCTTCTTCTTCTTCTTCTTCTTCTTCTTCTTCTTCTTCTTCTTCTTCTTCTTCTTCTTCTTCTTCTTCTTCTTCTTCTTCTTCTTCTTCCTCTTCTTCTTCTTCTTCTTCTTCTTCTTCTTCTTCTTCTTCTTCTTCTTCTTCTTCTTCTTCTTCTTCTTCTTCTTCTTCCTTCTCCCCCTTTCTTACCCACCCTTCTTTATCTCCTTCTTCTACTTTCTCATTATTCCTCTTACTTCCACCTTCTTCTCCTTCCTCTCTCGTTCTTCCTGATTATCCCTCCTATTCCTTGTACTTTCTTCCTCATTATTTCTCCTCCCTTTTTCGTCGTTCTCCCGCCTTCATCCCCCCTCCATTACACTCCTCTCCTTCTCCGCCACCACCTCTCTTCTTGACTTCATCACACCCTCACCTCCTTCTCCTTCATCATCTTCTTCTTTTTCTTCTTCCTCAATGGTGCTACGATGGTTTTACATTCTTTTAAGACACTTTTATGGCCTATGGGAAACAACTGGAGCACTCACTTAGTTTTTTTTTTGGATTCTGCAATAAAAATCGAG
>JACEFZ010017944.1:7500-27500 GCA_014155875.1 Cepaea nemoralis | reverse complement strand
ATTCTTGGTTCGACCATACCACGTGGCCAAACAATCCAGATGTTTACTTGTCTGCCTTCCCCATTTTTCTTTTCTCTTCAGAATTGCCAGTTGTCACTAAGTTCTCCAATTTGTTTCTTCTTATAATGTGTCCCAAAAATTATGACTGTCTGCGTCTAATTTCTCTAATCAGTGTACAATTTTTATCTGTTTTTTGTAGGACTTGGTCATTGATTTTTCTGTCTATCCATTGTATTCTTTGCATTTTACTCAGAAATCGCATTTCCACAGCCATCAGATGTTTTTCAGGTTGTCTGTTCATTGTCCACTCTTCACATCTATGCAAAATTACAGTTTCTATGTGGCACTTCAACACCCTTTTCTCGTTGCAAATGATTTTATTTTATTGGTCAGTATATTTCCGTCTTGCACAAGGCTACCTTCATGATGGCGATTCTTGTTCTTATCTCTTCAAGGCATCTCCCATCAGATGTTATGACTGTTCTGAGATAATTTTACCAATCCACTTGTTTAAGAATGTTCCCATTTACTTGTATATTACATTGTGGTATTTCCTTCTTCCTAGCGACGACCATAAACTGTGTCTTCTTACAATTTAATTTTAACCCTAGTTGTTCACTGTGTGCAACAATCGCATCTACCAAATGTTGCAGATCCTGCTCATTGTCTGCAATCAATACTGTGTAATCGGCATATCTAATGCTATTGATGTCTTCTAGTGTTGCTAAAATATTTTACTTGTCTCTGTCTCCTATCAACTCTCTTCGCACGTTGAATTTCACTTATCATACGTAATATAGCCCGTCGTTTGCAGAACGTTGCTACCTTGACTACCCGTAGAAACAATTCGATGAATTTCCAGATTCCTTACCTCATGTATTTTCATGCTCAAAGTGTTTTTAATGTTTTGTGGTCACTTTCGTGCTTGTCTACCCTTGATTATTCCTACTGGTTCTTCTTATACCTCCCATCTCTGATCTTTCTAAACTACTGTCCCGCTTAATACGAAAGAGAGTGAAGATCTGTCCCGACCGATAAACTGTCGCTGTTGTGTTGATTTTACATCTCTGATAGTCTAAATAGCTCTCCTTTCATCAGACAATAAGATGTCGTTCACACGCCCCTCTCTCCAGTTCTGCAGGTTTATCTGGTCTTACTTCCCGGCACTCCGTAGTGGGATGGCACCCATCTCAATACTGAAATGAACTGAAATCGCTGTCTTCAGTTGAATTCGAGCTCAGCGCTGTTAGAGACAGGGGCAGATGCCAAATCTCTAAATCACAGAGTCGACTTTAAATCATTCTAACCGAACCAAGTTGAAATTACCACAGACACACTCTAAAGCAGTGTTTCCCAACCTTTTTTGTGCTATGCCCCACCTAAGCCTTTCTAAAATTCTTATTCTCCCCCCCCCCCCCCCCCCCCAAACATATGCAACATTTTTTAATATTCAAAAATTGAAATTTTCACTAAAAACTTGAATTTTTGTTTAGAAGGGCCCACGGTTCCCAGAGCCCCCCCCCCCCCCCCCCCCCCCCCGCCCAGGTCCCGCGTCTCTGTGTGTCGGTTGTGTTGGGTGAATTTTTTTGTTTTAAACCCATTTTTTTGTTAGTTAGTTAGTTAGTCGTGGTTCCAATATCACGGCAACGGGTCGTTCCCTTATTGCTCCTTTCCTGTGCCAGTGAATACCACACAAAATGCTCCTCACTGCCCAATATGAACAATGGAATAGACGGGAGTATTTTTTTTGTGTGGACCCTTAGTCTCAATGTTAGCTATTGCCCACAGTGGTCCACCAGGCCCACATCTAAGGTGAAGATATGTGATGGGGTTTTATTTGATCATCCCGGCCCCAGACAAGACCAGGCGCACTACTGGGGGGAGAGCAGCAAATGTACCCGATCCTAGACAAAGGACCGATAGGTTTTAGGAAGAAATCACTAGGAAATTATTGAGCAAACACAGTAAGTAAATTTTCAAAACATATAATGGAGAACTGAAATTCAAGTACAAAATAATTTTAATGAAAGATGTTTCTATATTATTTTAATTATTAGTAATTATTTAAATTTAATGAGATCCTTGCGCTTGATGCTTGCTGCAAAGAGATTTTACGTCAGGTTCCAATTTAGTTAACTTCAGTCTCAAGTCTCCCCGTTTTGTTATATCCAACCGATTTTTTTCATTTTCGAACTGCCCCCCTTAACAATCGAATAGCCCCCCTGTGGGGCGTGGGCCCCACGTTGGGAAACACTGCTCTAAAGCATTCGAATTTCGCCAAGTTAAAACTACTCTAGAGTCAGTTTGAATAACAAAGACACAAACCATAGAATGTACGATTTATTGTCTGGCAGCTCGTCAGCTTGAACCATGTATCTAGTTATTTTACTCTACGTTGTGTGACATCTGCAGTATGTACCTGACGAGATGCAGCGAAATATGCCAGGCAATAAATCGTACATTCTATGGTTTGTGTCTTCGTTATTCAAACTCTAGTCAGTCTAAAACATTCAAATCCCACCAATTTAAAACTACCTCCGCGTCAAATGATACTGTGGAAACCAACATCCATTAACTAGGGAGTTAGCAGGCCGCCGTGTTCTGTCAAAGGTAAACTTTGCAGGAAGTTAAAATCATCTCCAGCTCCTACTGACTGTGATTTTACTAGACAATTTTATGTTTACACGACTTTCTCCGAAATCTCGTATACTCTCGTAAGTAATGTGACGTTGCGAGAATCGGTAGCGGTTCTCTCTGCGTCGGTAACATAGGGGTATGTGAGCCGGTCGCTCAGAAAGCAATGGCAAACTACTGAGCGTAATCTTGCCAAGAAATCAACAATTAGCTGAAAGATGCTGATATTGACTGCGATGTCCTGTAAAGGATATGCGAACAAAAAAAAAAGTGTGTCATTGCTTTCTGAACAAGTCAACGTTTAAATCCAATTGATCATTGTGTTCAGTAAACCTACTACCCCGCCATCATAGCACAGGACTCTTAAGTGCGGGCGTATTAAATCCCTCGGCCGTATCAACCCCTAGCAGTTATAATTCGTGTTCAGTTATCACCGATTCTTACATTCACGTGTGTTAAAGAAAGGTCAAAGGCAAATGATCGATTTTGTTGCAGCGAGTTTTACCCCATCTGGCCCGTCCTCTTTCTGTAGAACGGCAAGCAGTCTGCAGGAAGCATTGTCCAAAGAACAAACTCGGTAGCTCCAGCGAGCCTTCTTTTTTCGTTCGTTTACACTTTATTGTCTGTAACTACAATATTTTTTTCTAGTATAAACTCCGCTGTCTTTTTTTTTTTTAGTTTACTCATTGATCCATAGGGTGTATCTTCCAATGTTGCGTCCATAGAGTAGAAGGTTTGCCTAGATATGTTGTATTCAGGGCAGTCTTGGAATATGTGATGTGCTGTCTGCGGCGCCAATCCACGTGTGCACGTAACTGATTCGCCAGTCTTGTAATTTTGTATGCACGTGGATTCGTAATCGATTGTGTTCTGTTCTGAGGCACAGAATAATGACTTGTTCTGGTCTGTCCTTAAAATGCGCCAGCTATGACCCCCAGGCGTCTTCATAAAAATTGCTCTCGTGGCCTGAACGAAGCAGTCCGAAAAAAAACCAAAAACGAATTCATGACCAACAGAGCGCTGCAAACGGCTTGACCAGTTGGCCACAGGGGCAGGGGAGCCTCTTTACGTGTATACCTGTTGGTTATTCTGAAACATGCTTCTGACTGTGATCCTAAATGGGGTTAGTTCAAGCACATATCATGTCTTTCGCGATTTTTTTTTAGCAAAGCAATCAGGCGTTCTGGCCTCATTGACAGCCATTGGGAGATATCTTGAAAGAAACAATGAGATTGTCCATTACAGCGAAAATAGAAGACAAAAGAAGGATTCTACTCCATTTTGACGTGATGAGTTCGTTATTTGGAAATGCTGAAATTGATTATTCCACACAAAAACGTCATTGGTGTGTGACCAGCTCGGGGCAGCTGGCAAAATCTAGTGTCATTGTTCTTTTTTATTTGGTGTAATTATTTCTTCTGCGATGCAATTCGTTCTTCTTTGAAGACTACTTTATTTTGGTTTACAACGAGTTTTGTTTCTTGTATTTTTGGGAAGTCTCAGTGGCGACTTGGTTGCTCGGCCAGCACAGCGCTTCGAAGGTCATGGATTCCATTCCAGAATGCAACGAGTTCAGTTTTCTCTAAAACTCTAGGGGGTCGTCGCTGGAGCTACGGACTTCGCTTTTTGTGCGAGGCTGTTGGCAAGCCGTCCTGTGGAATGAGACCGAACCATAAATCCTGGATCATTGAACTCGATTCTTTTGCCTTTTAACCTCCCCCCCCCCCCGCCCTCCCCCTCCCCCCTTTGTAGTTGCGAAGGGTCTGGTAAAATTAATACTATAATATTAATAAGCAAGGGAACGTTAAGATGAATTTCCTTGACATTTTTTGTTCTTGCATATCCTTTATAGCACATCGCTGTCAACACCAGCATTTTACCGCTGTTGTTGATTTCTTGGCAAGATTACGCTCAGTAGTTTGCCATTGCTTTCTGAGAGGCCGGCTCACTTATCCCGTAAGTTACCAACTCGGCGAGTACCGCTTCCAATTCTCACGCTCTGCGTTACCCTAAGTGGATAAACGGGATTACGGACACAGTCGTTTAACTCCTTGGCCTGGGAGACCGGCTTCTTGACATTAACAGGCATAAATTAATAATTAACGGGGAACATAAAGGAACTAATGTTGAAATGAATAGGCGGGAATTAATTATTAATTAGAACATTGAGAAGATTTGTATCGACGTTATTAGAAATACGTTTATAAAAATGTTTATAAAAGACCAGAGAGAGGATTGAAAGACATTGTGTCAAAACGTATAAATGGGAATTTATACATCAGACAATAACCGCTGTGATTATTTTTCACCACACTAATATAATTTAATAAATAATAATGAGGCATTTATAGCAAATTTTTGTGTTAATAGAAGTCGTTACAAAAGAGAGTTGAAAACAAATAGTAACATGAATTCAAGGAATTAATACAGACGAGGCAAACAATCTCAGGGCCTTTTCACACACACAAAATGAGTGGAACGAAAAGGGGTGAATCAAAGAGACAATTAACATACAAAAATAAATAAATAATCTGCTTCTGACAGGTAATCTTGAGATAAGACAGAAGTAAACAGCAGACACTAGTCTTCTTCCTCGCCCTCCTACTCATCCCCTTCTCATACCTTTTCCTCTTCTGTCTCTTTCCCCTCATCTTCACCTTCCCCAGCATCCCACTCTTCCCCGTCATTCTCTTATTTCATTTTATCCTAGTTTTTCTCCTCTTTCTCCTACTCTTCGTTTCTTCTTCCTCCTCAGCGATCAAAGTTTGCTATGCGTCTATTTCGGAGTGGGTCACAAACGTTCCGCTTGGAAGTCTTTATTGATCCCCCAGAGCTTTTCTCGAAGATTCGTTTCAGTTTAATAGATCCCCACCCCCCCCCCCCTTTCTCCCTCTCTCGTAACGATTGTATATCTCTGTGTGTAACCATACCATGCCACATCACACACACTCATGCATATATTTATATGTATGTGTGGCTCCTGAGACGAACGAAGATATTGGGTATCTCGGATTACCAGAATTGATGACTCTGGCTCCATTGACTGAAGTTTCATTTCAGACTCAAAATAATGCGCCCAGGTTTTGTCACCTGTAACGATCTTTGATATAAAGTTGTCTCCCTCAGCATCGAAACCCTCCGACATTTCAGAACAAATTGCTTCACCTTTGAAATCCGTACTCGTGTGGAAGACTCCCACAGAAACCTGTCTTGCGCAAACCTTTGAAAATGTGAGTTTTGAAAATGTTAATCGTACTTCCATCGCTGACTGTCAGATGCAAGCCCAGTTGATGACTTCAAGCGCCTATCGTCACTAATAATGCCATCAGAGCGGTTTAACATGTCTAGGCTGATAGCCGTGGCAGAACGTCCTGAGCACGGATAATCATACAGCTCCGTCTCTTCACTTTCTGAACCTTTAACTCCCTGAGCCCAGCTACTGACGGTGCTCGGCTGACCGTGCTCGTATCGACTGCACAATTTCCATACACAAAACAGAAACATTTGTATATGTTCACTAGTCTTTAATTTTCAGCAACCAGAAATCCTATTACGGTTTGCTGTTTGTAGAGCAAGCTGCTTACGCATTCAACTTTAGCGGATTATTGTAGCTGTTCTAATTGTCCAAATGTGGTGTGGTTTCAGACAAACAATACAGATATTCCAGATGTAAAGTGTACAACATTTAATGTTTCTATCTGTATTATTCGCTAAGAAAAAGCATGTTGTGTATTTCTATCTGCCTGAAACTATGATGACTATATGGATGTGAAGCTTGGACAATGAGCAGTCAGGCTGAGAAATATCTGATGGCTGTAGAAATGTGGCTTCTGAGGAAAATGCAAAGAATACCATGGACAGCCAAAAAGACCGATGAACAAGTCCTTCAAGAAACAAACGAAGATCGTAAACTTATTAGACACATTAGACGTAGACAGTCACCATTTTTTGGGCATGTTATGAGAAGAAATGATTTGGAGAACTTGGTGACAACTGGTAAGATCGAGGGGAACATGGTCTGTTGACCATCAAGTGAAAGACCTAGAAGCAAGTACCTGGATGGCTTGGCCTTGTGGCATGGTCGAGACAAAAAACACGGAGCTAATCCACGACTCTGGTGATCGAGTGAGATGGCAGAACATGACCGCCCACGCTTACCGGCATGATGGATGGATGGATGGAAACTATGTATCTTCTTTCCATTTTTCAATACCTCTACCCAGTTCAACCTAAAAAGAGAAGTTATAATTAGAGTCGATTCCAGCCTCAGGTTAATACTCCTGTGATCGAAACAGTTCTGGAGAACTTAAATAGCGTCAATAAATTGGGGATAATTCATTAAGAAAAATAAAAAAAACAATAAAATATCCGTCAGCGTAACTAACCGTGGGTAATGTGAACAACTGAAAAAAAAAAACTCTCTCTCTCTCTCTCTCTCGCTTTCTCTCTCTCTCTCTCACTCTCTCTCACACACACACACAAACACATATGTATATATATCATCATCATCATCATCATCATCATCATCATCATCATCTTCCACTTCTGCCGTCAAGCGTCGTGGGGGGACGACTAATTTGCGTTCCAGCGCCCGGTGGGCGGCACTGGACAGTGTCATTCCGTGTGATTGTACAATGTCTTTGATGTCGTCAATCCATTGCCTTCTTGGACGTCCTCTTGGTCTTGTCACAGATGATCTTAGATGTTAAGCCACTGATGGTAGTTGCTGGTGTTGCATTCTAACGACATGGCCAAACCACTTGATCTTCTGTCTTTCAATAAATGTGGCAAAAGGCGTTGATCCCACAGCCTGTCTGATAACAGCATTTCTTACTCGGTCTCGGATTGTTAGGTTGGCAGCTCTCCTCAGGCATCTCAACTCGCAGGTGTTGATTTTACGGTGTGATTTGGATAAAGTCCAGGTTTGAGATTGGTAGCATAGGGTTGGTGTGAATATGCTGTTTATTATCTGTCGTTTTGCGGACATGGGTATATTTGGATGTTTAAGTAAGGGTGATAGTTGATATGTAAGTGCATTAGCTTTTTGACACACACACACCCACACACACACACACACCCACACACACACACACACAAACACACACACACACACACACATATATATATATATATATATATATATATATATATATATATATATATATATATATATTCTTTATCTTTATCTCTCTCGCGGGCGTACTCTCCCTGTCACACACTCTCTGTCTCACACAATACTCTCTCTCTCTCTCTCTCTCTCTCTCTCTCTCTCTCTCTCTCTCTCTCTCACACGCGCTATCACACACACACATTTTTTCGTTCTCTCTCACACAGAGACACACCCACCCATCCCCCCCCCCCCACACACACACACACTCACACGCACGCACTACACACACGCGCACGCACAAAAACTTTGGAATGAAACATATTAGGATTTTCCCTGAACATAAATTCCATTTCGAACAGTATTTTCAGGGCACATAACTGCACGTCCATTGTAATCACTGCCAAGTAGACAAGTCATTGGTGGGAATTTGTCTGCTGGATCATCGTTTGTAACACGTTCTGTGTAATGTGACTATGGTGAATTTCAATTGTCTACAAGATCTATGCCAAGAATGTTTCGCTTTATTCTATTATAGGGTGGATCGCCATATGGCAATCATTGATGGACAGTTTCCTGCTAAGAACATTCTACCAAGTGTTTTATAGAGTTGAGTTGAGTTGAGTCAAGAACCGATATCACTGCACTCAGGACATTCCCATACGTGCTCAGTCCCCTCGTTCAACAGCCAGTGTAGAGTCATACTACTAATCGTTCCCACCGCTATCTGATTAAATGTTCTCCTGGTCTTCCCGCTCAGTTTTGAGATTCTTCCAGAACCCTTGCCGATCCCTCGCAATCTCATTCTTTCCACATATGGGTTCTCAATCTGTTCCTCCGCCTTCTCCACCTGGTCCCACAAGCGCACGACCATCTCCCCCTTGTCCATAGGCAAGATACCACCAAGAGGTGCATTCCCTGCTGGCATATCAGCCTGTTCATTCCCCCGTACACCCGCATGTCCAGAGCAAAATATCCATACAATTCTCAGAATCTGAGACCCCTGAAGCGACGAGAGCCATTCCACACGAAACATTTCTTTCTCCACCTTGCTAAGCATATTCTTTGAATCCGTAATGAACACAACGTGTGTTGCAGTAGTCTCCTCTAGCCACCGAAATGCCCCTGTTACTGCCTCCACCTCCATTCTCACGCTAGAGGTCGTAGTCTCATATGCCAGGCTCTCCTTTTTCAAGACTCGCCCATTAGCCTTTGCAATAAAGCCCCAACCACTATGTCTGTTTCTCACCACTGACCCATCGGTGTAGATGACTATGTCACCTTGATGTGTGTTGCTCTGGATCAATCAATCATTTTATAACTAACCAGGAAAGCGGCAGTTGAACGCGGCCTGAACACATTTATCTACTTATCAACACACTGAAATGTAATCATTTTACTAGTCGTTTCGTCCGTCGTTCCCTATAAAAAAAACTAAATCTGTTCTACCTCTTTCCCCTCATGTGTGTGTGTGTGTGTGCGTGTGTGTGTGTGCGTGTGCGTGCGTGCATTCGTGCATGTGTGTGAGTGCGTGCGTGCGCGCGCGTGTGTGTGTGTGTGTGAGAAAAATGAAATACGACAATGTAATATACGGGTAAATGGGTATATTCTTAAACAAATGTAGCTGTACTACTATCTTGGAACAGTCATGACATATGACGGGAGGTGCCTTGGAGAGATTAGAACAAGAATCGCTATAGCAAAGGTAGTCTTTGGCAAGATAGAAAACATGACGACCCGTTTGCCGTGAAGTTGGAACTGCGACTGATGACAAGTTTTTTGTTTGTTTGTTCGCATATCCTTTACAGGACATCGCTGTCAACATCAGCATCTTTCAGCTGATTGTTGATTTCTTGACAAGATCACACTCAGTAGTTTGCCATTGCTTTCTGAGCTACCGGCTCGTATACCCCTAAGTTACCGACGCGGAGAGAACCGCTACCAATTCTCGCGCAACGTCACGTTACTTAAGAGAGTATACGAGATATGGAGAAAGTTGTGTAACCTCTAAACCAGGGAGACCAGCTAATGACTAATGACTTAGATTTTTATTTTAAAACACACACACACACACACTGACCATTAAAAAGATGTCAACTGCAACGAGAGAAAATGATACATAGAACTTGTACTTGTGTATGGATGTGAAACGTGGACAATGAGCAAACAAGCTGAAAAATATCTAATGGCAGTTTAAATGTAGTTTCTGAGGAAAAGGCAAAAAATATCAAGGACAGACAGAAAAACTGATCAGCAAGTCCTACAACAAGCAAATGAAAACCATAAACTGATTAGATAAATTAGACACGGACAGTCAACATTTATGGGTACATTATGAGAAGACATAAACTAGAGAACTTGGTGACAACTGGCAAAATTGAGGCAAAAAGAACAAAAGGACGACATAGAAGTATATATCTGGATGGCCTGACTATATGGCATTGTCGAGACAAGAATATGGAGCTGGTCCACGACTCTGGTTATCGTGTAATATGGCGAAACATGACCGCCCAACCTTACGTAATGTGTGTGTCTGTGTGTTTATTATAGTGTGTAGTTTATGGCGTCTGATCTGCGCTTGTCAAATTTGTACTGCAGAACGCGTACATCATATATTTTGTGAATGTGAACTTCATCAAACACGTCTGATCCCGTTATTTTCACATTCGTCCTATAATGTCTCCTTGCAGCTAAATTATAACGCATGATCAACCGATCTTCTGTATGGATACGCGACAAGGCGGCAGAGGCAAAACTGATCAACTCACATTATCTTCGCCAAGAGTTCTCATCATGTTTCATGATGTTACCATGTGAACATTTACTGCCGCATTCGTCATTCAATGGCGGCATGGCAACAATTTCCGTTGAACTCTTTGAATAATCAGTGGGTTTGGGGGAACCCCCAGGGTCTTCCGAGTTGCCTACCATGAGAGGAGACCGAACAAAGCAGGCTCTGACAACTCTTAATGGATTCTGGAGATAAGCCATTCTTGTTTTAAGAATGTTCTCGCAACTTGAGTTCCTGAGCGATCTCTATATATGTGTGTGCGCACAAACACACACGCACGCGCGCACGCACGCAAAGCACACACACACACATATATATATATATATATATATATATATATATATATATATATATATATATATATATATAGCAGGTTACAGGACACTGCTACTATTCTTCGCTTCCCTCAAAGGTCGCGGTAACAAGCGTGAGGAAAACTCGTTAGCTGCCTCTTACGACATGTATGACAGTTTACAGTGTTATTATTTTGTGCGTTCCCTTGGGGCACCGGTAACACCCCGGTGGTGAATGAAGAAGACTCAAAATTACACAGAGAAGAACAGTAAAGACATAAATGAATCATATGGGATGGACATGGGGTAATATGAATAATAAAAGGGAAAGGAAGCCCACACGCAAAACTCAGTCCTTTACTACTTTAAACAGTGTGTAAGGACTACGCTCGAGTTTAAGCGAGCGTACAAACAGAAGAAAAGAAGAAAGAAGATATGACTGTAATAATGAACTATGTTTTAAAAAAGACCGAATCAAATAAACAATAATTTGTAATGTTTTCATAATGATCTCACAGAGGAAAGCCAAGGTAACAGTAATGGTGAAATTAACGGCCAAGTGAATGCGTTAGAATAAATGGTTCTAAGAAAAGGGTCAGTAGCACTACACGAATTGCAAACAGAATGTCTGCATTAATTTTCAAGATTCGATGAAAAGAAACAAACTCACAAAGTGTATTTCAAGTGTTGACGTTGCGAAACAAAATTATACGTTTTAATTCAACCAGTCTGTCGAAGAATTAACCAAGAAGGTTCATCAAGAAATGATACAGTATAGGAAATGATGGCGCCCGCATGAGTGTAGTTGATAGGTTGCTGCGCAAATAATGTGAGCGCGGTCGGACGAAGTTTCAACCCTCCATTCGTCGGCTGCTAAGAGAGGACAAGACTGCCACCGTTCACCGTTCTTCCGTTCACGTAAGCCTACAAAATGTGTTGTCCCTGTCACATTACGGGCCCATGGCAGAAAACTATTTCAAGATAAAATAATTGTGATTATCGGATATCATAACAATTAGTACCCTACCCGACCCAGCACGGTGCTGGAATGTAGACGCCCCCGATGAGCCAGAGTCGGGGTCGATGCTGACCAAGACCTCTCGTCACAGCCACGTGGGTCATTCTGGACGGACATTGTCATACGAATGACCACCAAGTGTAACAAGGAAGCTCGACGAAAGAAAAGACACACGCAGACATAAGCGAATGTTTTCACCAATGTCTTTAATAATTTTGAATGGCCAAACAAACAAGAATACGCAGCTAGACAACTGTAATGCCTTATTCAAAGATAAATAATCAACACATTTCATCGAATGCGCACAGATATCCCTAGATTCAGCAACTAAACTCCAGAACTTAACGCTGAATTTGTATATTCGTTGAAACGGTGAGGAGCAGCTAACCGATTGGTTAGGATGCCGGGTTTTCCCTTCCGGAGACCCGGGTTCAAATCCTCAGTAAGGTGTGGGGTTTTTTTTGGTCGGGGGAAGGGGGGGGGGGAGGCAAAAAGAAAACCCTAACCTGAACACTGCACGGCAACTGAACAAGCCAGGCGACCCCTTAATTCCTCAGGCTCAAGATCACCCTGTCCTACACCGCAAGGTACTATAGGCAGTAAATGACAGTTGAAATGGTGGATAATTTACCTGAGAAATTTAAGTTTCCTATCTAAATATTTTTGTTGCTGGTACAATGATAAAGATTTTGGTAATAATATTCGCTTTTATTTGCGTTTGACATTCCTTTCGTCTAGCTTGCAAGATGCGCAGATAGCCCAAAAAGACATGACCAGCACACTTATCAGACAGACGTAGTGGCCATTAAACTCACATGAATTTAGAGCAAGAACCAGCTCAGACGTTGCTGTGGTTCGGTGGATAAAGCGGCAGTATTTCTTCTTCCTAAAAAACCTCAAAGCCTTTAGACAGTGAGAGTGGGGAATAGAAATATAGATAGAAGCCACTCCTAAATTAGTTCGAAAGATTTTTCCGAATGTGTTTCAGACTTCAAAGGTGACATTGCACAAAGTCACTGCCTACATCAATCAGGCGTTCTCATGCACGAGTCGCAATATTATTTATGCACTCATCAGCAGACGTTGTGGCATGAAATGTATCTGCGAAATATTCTTTCGCTTGGTCGACAGATTTAGGCAGCATCATTTGCATGTTAACAAAAGTGCACATACACGTCTTCAACTAGCAGTTGTTCTTAAAAGTCTTCAAAATATATCCCTTGTTCATGGTGAATATGCTAAATACTGGAGCTTATATAGCAAACAGATGCACTTATATATATATATATATATATATATATATATATATATATATATATATATATATATATATATATATGTGTGTGTGTGTGTGTGTGTGTGTGTGTGTGTGTGTGTGTTTGTGTGTGTTTGTGTGTGTGTGTGTGGAGTGTGTGTTCGTATGTGTAAGTGTCTCTTATTTATGTGTACACTGTTGATCTTGAAGATTGCTTTAACATTCTAAAATTGCTTGGAATGACAGTTCCCAACAAACACACACACACTTTTAATGTGTTATTAACCGTAAATTAAATTTGTATTTCAATAACACCATGTACTGCTTGAGGTCCAACGACCGATGAGCGCTGTAAGAAACAAATGCAAATGATGTCAGAAAAACAAACAAGAAGTTACCATTTGAAAACTGAACATTGACAAGAAGCCTGGGTGGAGTTGGGGGGGGGGGGGGGGGGGGGGGGGGGGTGTAACTGTCTCCACCTGTGTTATACCTGTGTCAATAAGTTTGAAAAAACCCATTTTTACACCAAACGTGAAATAAAACACATATATCGAATTAAAATGACAGAAATAACCAGACAATATTCAATAGACATAAAATTAATGAAACCACGCCACAAAACAATAAACATGAAAATAGAAAATACCAACAAACAATATCATTTCAGAAGAAAACTGACAACAACACAATTGATACACTTAAATCAAGCTGCTTTCTCTAACTTCAGTTCCGAAAGTAAATTTATATACCTTTTTAGTCTGGTATTACGAGTAAAAAAGTTCGTATTTGGTTTCACAAATTTACTGTAAAATTGTACATGCAACATTTACTGTATTTAGAAAACAGTGCAAATCAGTGTTTCCACCACGTGTGTAATATAGTACAATAAACTTAACGCACGCAAATTTGCTTCAGATTCACTCCATTACATCTTACAATTACCGGGAACTTACTTTTTCGCATCCAGCTGTTGCCTGTAAAACAAAAATACAACTTTCTGTTAGTCGTGTGTAGAAAGGAAAACAAACAAAGTAAACTTGAGATACATGTAATATCTAATGTTTAAAAAGAAGTTAATTGCATATCCTTTACAGGACGTTGCAATCAACACCAGTATGTTTTGCTGTTGTGTTCTCTTGGCCATTTTACGTTCAGTAGTTTGCCATTGCTTTCTGAACATCCATACCATTCGTAAAAAACCAACGCAACGCGGTCTGCTGCCAAATAGCGCTAAGATGTTTGAACGCGGGTATGCGGGATCACGAACTGCGTCCGCAACACCCTTCGCCACGGAGCCGGCATATCTAATGTAAAGTTTCTAATATAACCCCTCTAATGTATTGTTTTTTTTTAATGCAATATTCCTAATATACGAGCGTAAGTTAATAAGAAGTTCACAAATGGCTGTAGAAAAATAACTAAATACGATAACAACTTGAAATTAATTAATTTTATACATACATTGTCCCTTTATTTCTCCACATAATTTCCACCAACATCGATGCACTTATCCCATCGTGTGATCAGTCCTTGCAAACCGGCTGCATAAAACTGCGTGCTCTGGTTTCTAAACCACGTTGTGACTTCACATTCAACTTCGGCGTCATTCGCGAAATGTCTCCCGCCAAGGTGGCGTTTCAGTGTTTATGCTGACAAATGTTTATCCAGTAAAGCGGTGTATAGCTGGGCAGAAAAAGTTACGAGAACGAGTCAATAATTAAGTCACACGATTCTGTGGGATGGCAGTCAAATGAAAATAAAGCACGCAGTTCTATGCAGCCAGTTTGGGAGGACTGATAAACCGATGGAATAAATGCATCAATGTTGGTGGAAATTATGTTGAGACATAAAGGGAGAATGTACGTATAGAAATAAACTGGTTTCAAGTTGTTATCATATTTAGTTATTTGACTACAGCCATTTGTGACTTACTTATTAACTTACCCTCGTAGCAATTATTACTTATTAATCATAAAGTCACAACAGTGTTTGACCTTAGTGAATGTAAAAACTGACTCAAAAACAATATGTGGCACAATTTATCGTCTGGCATATTGGGATCGTAAATTGGGGATGTAAGTTACAAGTACTTCTGAAGCCGGAGTGGGTTCGCCTGATGGCGAAGGACAATGGTAATATGGAAAAGTAATGCACACGCAAAAATCAGTCTAGTGCACTAGAAGTAGCAGCACGTGCATGGACTACGCTTTGGGTTCAAAGCAAGCGCGCACACACACACACACACACACACCACACACAAACACACACACACACAAACACACACACACATGCGCGCACGCATGCACGCACACACACACATGCGCGCACGCATGCACGCATGCACACACACATGCGAGCACGCATGCACACACACACAGATGCGCGCACGCATGCACGCACACACACACACACACATGCGCGCACGCATGCACACACACACACACACACAGTTTGTCTAAAATAAATATCGAGCTTAAGTTACCGGTAATGTGCCCAATGGTATGGGAATAGAGACTTCAATTTAACAAATTTAATCACAATCGCCCATTACGTATAAGAAGACGTCTAATGTACATTCGAGGGCGATTGTGCCCTCTATGGCAGCCTGAGTCAACTTCCTTGAGCTGCTCAGTTCCACACTGAGACATCAAGGTCACCAAGAGCCAGAGAACATTGACAGGCGGTTCAGGATTCAAGGGCATTGCATGGCATTTTCTCTCTGCAGACGAACAAATCGTTTCTGTCTAGCCAGATGATTTAATTGCTTAGTGCTCGATAATATAGTTTCATCTCTTGGAAACACTGACGCCCCGATGTCGTTATAGTGACTTAGGTCTCATGACAACAATAAATGCAAAACTAAACAGATCTAAGTTGCACTTTATACTTCCTGCTGCTGCTGCTTCTTCGTGCATCTTCAGAAGTCAATATGGGTAAATCCAAAGAAAAGCCACGATGATCCTGAGCTTGTCGCCACCCCATAGAATTTGTCTTCACACGGAGCGAGTCAAGTAAGTAAAGGACCCTTGTATATGCCTAAAGAAGAATTGAGCTCATGCTGCTAGACCCTTACTGTTATGGACCAAGAGGAACTAGAAAACTTTGCATTACTTTTCCATATCACCAGTGTTCTATGAAGACTAGAAAGAATAAAAACAGTTTTAAATATTGAGCACAACCACCACTGGCAACGCTGATGGCAACAAAATTAGCACTGTACTCTCCTGTGTTACAGGGGCACTAAAGGGGAAGTAAACAATATTAGCACTGTAATATGCTGTGTAAACGACTGGGCGTAATCTTGCCAAGAAATCAACATACAGCTGAAAGACGCTGGTGTTGACAGCGATGTCCTGTAAAAGGATATGCAATTTAGAAAAAAAAAATATGCTGTCTTACTGGAGCACTAAAGGAGAAGTAAACAAAATTAGCACTGTAATCTCCCATGTTACCGGAGCACCAAAGGGGAAGTAAAAAAAATTAGCACTGTAATCTCCTATGTTACCGGGGCCACAAAAGGGAAGTAACAATATTCTTAATGTAATCTCCTGTCTTCAATCAATCATGTGCCATGCCGGAAAGCGTGGGCGGTCATGACTCGCCATTTCACTCGATCACCAGTGTCGTGGATCAGCTCAGTGTTCCTGTCTCGTCCATGCCATGTGGCCAAGCCATCCAGGTATATTCCTCTCGGTCTTCCTCTTGGTCTGTTCCCCTCGATCTTGCCAGTTGTCACTAAGTTCTCAAATCCATTTCTTCTCATAACATGACCAAAAAATTTTGACTGTCTACGTCTAATTTCTCTAATAAGTTTACGATGTTCATTTGTCTCCTGTAGTACTTGGTCATTGGTTTTTCTGTCTGTCCATGGTATTCTTTGCATTTTCCTCAGAAACCACATTTCTGCAGCCATCAGATGCTTTTCAGCTTGACTGCTCATTGTCCAAGTTTCACATCCATACAAAAGAACAGGCTCTATGTATCCCCTCAACACTCTTTTTCTCGTTTCAATTGACATCTTTTTATTGGTCAGAATGTTTTTCATCTTGCTAAAGGCTACTTTCGCCATGGCGATTCTTGTTCTAATCTCTTCAAGGCATCTCCCATCAGATGTTATAACTGTTCCAAGATAATTGTACCGATTCACTTGTTGAAGAATATTTCCATTTACTTGTATATTACATTGTGGCACTTCTTCCTTCCTACTGACGACCATAACCTGAGTCTTTTTACAATTTAATTCTAACCCCAGTTGCTCACTGTGTACAACAACCGCATCTAATAATTGTTGCAGGTCCTGCGCATTGTCTGCAATTAATACTGCATCATCTGCATATCTAATGTTATTAATGTTTCGTCCTCCAATGCTGATTCCATTTATATCCTCTACATTTCTGAAAATATTTTCACTGTACAGGGAAAAAAGATCTGGAGACATCACACATCCCTGCCTAACACCTCTCTTAATTGGCTGATACTGTCCCACTTCATTATCAATCCTTATTGCAGCTTGTTGTTTCCAATATATGTTTTTTATAAGTCTAATGTCTTTCCCATCAATTTGTAGATCTGCAAGCATATCCACCATGCTGACATGTCTAACGCTATCAAAAGCCTTTGTATAGTCAATAAAGCAAAGATGTATATCCTTGTTTACTTCTATAGCACGTTCAATAACTGTTCGCAGCATATACACAGCATTTACTGTACCCTTTCCTTCTACAAACCCGCATTGTTCTTCCCCTATTTCAGGTTGTATCTTCTTCCTCATTCTTTGCATGATAATTCTTAGCAAAATCTTTGTGATGTGACTCATTATACTAATTGTTCTATGTTGATCACATTCCAAGGTTCCTGATTTCTTTGGGATTGCAATAAATATAGAGTTACATAATTCAGGAGGTATATCTCCAGTATCATATAATGTGTTCAGCAGTCTGGTGACTTGATCTAGTCCAAATTCTTCTAAAGCTTTAATCATTTCTGTTGTGATGTTATCTGCACCGGGGGCCTTGCCAGCTTTCATATGCTTAAGAACATTTCGAACCTCCATCTCCAAAATTGGCGGTCCTTCATTATTAAATCTAATATCATACTGTTCGTCTCTGTTATCATCATAAAGGTGTTTCACATAATCTGTCCATACCTGTAGAATCTGGTCTTTTTCTATTATGATTTTGCCATCTTCAGTTTTTAGACACCCTGTTGATGTACTTGTTCTTTTATTAGTAAGTTCCTGAATTCTTTTGTACACTAATTTGGTATTTTGACTGTTGTGTTGGCTTTCAATTTCTAAGCACTTTTCCTCAAGCCATGCTTCTTTTGCCTCCTTACATAATGTTCTGACTTGTCTGTGAATTTCTTCATATTTGACAGAATTATTTTTGTTGAGTCTTCTTGTTTCCATGAGGTGTAAAATTTCTTCAGTCATCCATTTCTTACGACCCACCTTCTTTAATTTTGGAATAGTTGTTTCTGCAGCCACATTGATTGAATTCTTCAACGTTTCCCATTGATCATCCACATCCTGGAATAGGATCTCTAGATCAGACAAAATTTCAAATCTGTTCTGTACTTCTATGTTGAATTTGTTTTGTATTTCCTTGTCATTACTCAACGTACACAAATCATATTAGTGTTTCCTGTTATATACTTGACTTTCTTCAACTTTATCCTCAATGTTCCTGTGAGTAACCTGTGGTCACTATAACAATCAGCACTGGGAACTGTTTTTGCTATTGTTAATGCGTTTCTAAATCTTCTGCTAATCAGAATGTAGTCAATCTGGTTTCTAATCCTGCTATCAGGACTCCTCCATGTCCATAATCTTCTAGGGTGTTGTTTGAACCAGGTGTTTCCTACAATCATTTCCTGTTCTTTTGCCCACTCTACGAGTCTGTATCCTCTTTCATTTCTCTCTCCTAAACCATAGTTTCCTACTGTGTATCTGTCTCCTTGATTTCCTACTTTTGCATTGAAGTCCCCTATTATGATGTTTATTTCTGAATTTTTACATTTCTTTAAGGCAGACTCCATGTCATTATAAAATTCTTCTACACTATCTTCACTGGATTCTCCTGTTGGGGCAATATACTTGAATAATATTTATGCTAAAAGGTCTGCCACTTAATTTAACTAGTAGAACTCTGTCCGACACGGCCCAATATCCTTGAATAGATTTTGATGTTTTCCGGTCCAGTATAATTGCCACTCCCCTATGACGATCTTCACCTCCAGAATAAATAATCTTGAAATCTTCTTCTATCTTGATGCCTGCTCCTGTCCATATCGTTTCGCACATACCTAAAATATTAATTTTTTTCCCTTTCAATTTCTGGCTTTATGTTCTCTAATTTTCCGTCGTTGTTTCAATGTCCTAACGTTTCCAAGTTGCTAATTTTAATGTCTCTGTCCTTGTCTTGCGATGATCGGTCTTTAAGCGAATCATGATTTACTAGGCAGTTTTAAAGAGGTAGTTTGCCGTTGCTTTCCTCTATGGCAGTGACCTTACTGGTCGGAAACCGCAGCCATTGACTCAAGACGAGTTCCTTTGCCTGCCATCGTGTAACTCGAGGCAATGACCCACAAATATCTGTCGGCTGCCCTCAAAATTACATCCACCACCTGCCTTCCGTGGCTTCTTTTGAAAACTTCCAATAAAAGGAACACAATATAACATCACATAATCCACAGGGAAACACTATTCACAGGGAATCCAAAGGAAATCACACGAAATCCAATGAAAAACACTAAATAGCGTCCGTCCGAAAAGTAACGCTTCATCTTGTCGCCATTTTACCGGAAGCTGTCTTACCGGAGCCTTAAAGGGGAAGTAACCAATATTAGCACTATAATCTCCTATGTTACCGGGGCACCAAGGGGAAAGTAAACAATATTAG
>JACEFZ010017944.1:0-2500 GCA_014155875.1 Cepaea nemoralis | reverse complement strand
GTGGTTTATTTTCTCTTGGGCATCCGGATGTGTTAAAACTCAAAAGCACTATGTCGTCGGCAAAGTCCAGGTCTTCTAGAATTTTGTCAACCCAATGGATACCCATATTTGTGTTGCTTGTGCATTTTTCGCATGACCCCAAACGATAGCTATTCCAAAAAGCATCGGTGAAAGACACAAAACCCCCTTTTACTCCCTTTTTGACTGAGAACCAGTCAGAGTTGCCTGTTCTTGTTCTTAAAGCAGCAACGTGTCTCTTTTTTAGAAAAATTTTATGACGTTGGTATATTTGGTAGGAAAAACCCTAGATGTTTTAAATAGATTCCAAAGTGAAGGACGGTGGATGCTGTCGAAGGCTTTTTTGAAAGTCGACAAAGTTTGTGATTAATTTCGACTGGAATTCTACGGAGTCTTCAAAAGATTATTCTGAGGGTGAAAAAAGTGGTCTATGCATGACCGTTTTTGGGCTGAAGCCTGCTTGTTCTTCTCTGAGCCTTTCATCTATCGCCTTTTTCAATCTCTCAAGTAAAATGCTACAAAAAAGGGTTTTTCCCGGTACAGACAAAAGTGGGTACCACGCCAATTATTTTCAATCAGACATATCGCCCTTTTTAGGCATTTGAAAATTACACCTCTTTCCACTGTTGTGGTGGGGATTCGCTTTGCCAGATTTCATTGATCAGCTGTAACAAACGTTGTAAGGTGTTTTTCATATGCTGCTTTGAACATTTTCTCCTGGATTTCATCTTCACCAACAGCTTTGTTGTTCTTCAATTTTTTGGTGCCCGCTTTAATCTCTTCCATGGTGAATGACTCGCAAAAGGCCCTCCAGGGGGGGCATAGTAATTTCTCCATCCAGGTTCGGAACAGTGTCAGGCTGCGGTCTATTTAATATTTCTTTGAAATGTTCTGCCCATCGTTGCTTTTGAAGGTCTTTGGATAACAGTTGATTCCCTTTGTTTGTCTTTGATGGGTATATTTGGTGTAGGTATTGTTTGCATAGTTGTTTCATGATATGGAATACGGCTCTGTTGTTTCCAGTTCTGGCAGCTGCTTCGGCTCGGAGGCCAGGCTGTGAAAAAAGTTCTGTTTGTTTTTTCGTGCGTTGATTTCACCTCTTTATCCAACATAGATTTTTTTTGCTTATGGTTTCATAGTGATGTGTTTTTTGCAGAAAGAATGTTAGTTTTGCTTGTTTTTTTTCTTTACTTCGCCAGGTGTTATCGCTTACCACTTTTTCTTCTGTCTTTGTACGTAGCCGCTGTATTTGTTGCAGCATTTAGCAAGGTATTTTTTGGGAAAATTCCAATTTTCTTAAATGTTGTTTTTAATATTCGCACTGCTCGATATACTTTCTTTGTTAGCATAGATGCTTTGTACCTCTGAATTGAATGCGAGTTGGTGTTCTTTAGTCGTAGGGTGTGAGTTTATTTTCTTAATTCTGGGGGATCTGTCAGAGTCTTGAGCTTTATTTTTTTTTTTTTTTACTTGTTTCAAAATGTGGTTTCACCCTTATAGACAAGAGGGAAAAAAGGAAAAAAGATAAACCCAAATCCTTTTTACCCTACTATATTATTTAACAGTGCAGGATGCAATTGTTATTGTATGTACCTGCCATGTTTTAACACCATTCCTAAGAAAATCATTTAGCAAAAGGAAACACAGTTTTGGAAAAAGTGATTTATTATCATAAAAAATTCTATCATTGTGTTTATTACATTGCTGTTATCACCCTTAGTAGTTTTTTTCCTTGTCATTATTATACAAGATGTATTTCATGTAAACACCATTCCTAAGTAATCAAATTTTGCACAAAAATCACATGTTAAACTATTATTTATTATCATTGAGTCTACACTAGTCCAGCACTGTTATTCCTTTTTACTATGATATTTATTATGTATTTGGTTGTTACTTTGCATTATTATCATTGTAATCACTATTAAAATATATGGCTTTGTAAACGCGTAACTATCACATCCCCCTTTCCCACCCTTTTGATACTGTGTTGTTGTCTCTGCTGCCACCCTCCCGTTTTTTTTTCAGTTCTGCACCCCATGTTTATCATCACCGAGGTGATGGTACTTTTTAGGATTTTTTTGGGGCTGACAGGAAAGCGGGGGGGCAGGGGAAAAAATAAAAGCCTGCTACCATCACGCTTTTGATTTAAAAAATCTCCTTACAACAATGTCAATGGAGAATGTTTAAATGTATAAAATATTTTTAATTTTTTAGCATATGTCACCTACACGCCCACATGCAACGCTCTGTAAAAACCACACAAATACTGAAAACACAGTCGCATGTAAACACAACAATACAAATGCAACAACTACCTTTCTGCATTGTAAACTAGTATACCCCCTTTACAACCACCCCCCTCCCTTTTTACCCCCCCTTTCGACACTGTTGGTTTTGATGCTACTGCCGCCTTCATAGTTATTTCCCAAAAGATTTTACTGCCATTTTTTTTCATTTCCAAGTGGGATGATGGTATTGG